>OX579645.1:20178548-20409899 GCA_951230895.1 Carpatolechia fugitivella | reverse complement strand
AAGGTGAAAGATGGACCACGCTCGCCTAGAAGATGTCTATGAGTTTTTTATAAAGGGACTAAATTCTAATCTATAGTTTTTTGAGAAACACTGTTATGCTTCAAAATCTACTCCATGCACCCCACGTTTTTCGTTTTAAGTCCTACAAGAGTACTACACCAAGAAAAAGCTCAATAAAAATTATTTTATACTTTTTAGTGCGTTAAAACGTGTTGTAAAAAAATATTTTTTACTGCGTTAAATTGAAACATGTATAAGTTGTTTACTTATTAGATATTAAATAAATAATTGAATAATTAATTAATAGATAGGTAAAATTAGAAGATATTTTCTTGTTTCATGCCTTTTAGAGCTCGTTTTTCCGTAGTCAGGTTTTAGTTTTTAAACTTATTTTTTATGTTGCTTATTTTGTGGTATTATTTTCAAAAATAAAAAGTTTCGAGTAAATAATTAGTATACATGATCATATTTCGGAATTCAAAAGACTTCTTAATCCTTCTAGTTTCTCAAGACATCGAGGATCATGAGGATATTTTGTATTTCAACCAATCACGACAGTTCTAAAATATGATATTTCCATATTAATCGCCGTATTTCCAATATTGGCCATTTCACAGATTCTGTGGTAGGTCTGTATTTTTATTGTAAATTCGACTCTTAAGTGCAAAGTTATAAAGAGATGCCGCCACTTGTTAAATAAAATAAAACTAGAAATCGGTGAAATTAACCTGTTTACAAACAAAACTAAGTAAGGTACGTAACCCTCAGTGCGGAGTCGGAGTCGGACTCGCACTTGGCCGTAAAAAAATTTATGGTCCAGTAATGAGACCTTTAGATCAAAGTTGTCTATCAATCACGTTGATTACCTAAACAAACATCTGCAACGTGTTTTTTTATTTATATAAATTATGCGCAATTATCGAAGTAATGCAAGCAAAGTAACGTGCAATAGCTAGTAATATATATATATTTAGAATGTGCAGATTATGCCCTTTCATTTGGTACCCCACATAATACAATAATAAACATATTTCTTTTTATTGTTGTACTTCATGTCCTCTAGAGGGTGCCATAATATTGAATTTAGTATGACGTCACATAGCCTATAACCAGCGGACAATCAAGACGCTTCTAACGATATCTTATTTGTTCAATTATGATAAATAGTTTAGGAGATATGTGGGAACAGACAAACACACATAACATACATAGCGGCTAAAATCATAACCCACCTTTTTTTTCGCCGTAGTCGGGTAAAAATTGAGATTCTTCCTGCGGCCCATTTGGGCCGCTCGCCTTTGTCCGCATGCGGAACTAGTCTTTCTTTTTGTAGATAGTCCTACTTTTTTCCTTTCCGGTACCTTCTACTTCTTGAATACCAACAACGGAGTTTCTTTAAGCCCACTCTTGCTTGCAAGTGCAAATTACGAAGCACAATTTACTATATGCCTTATTTACAATCATTTGAAAATGACTTAATAAAATTTATATATCAAAGTAAACAACCAGGGTCCCTCACCAGATCAGTCGATGTATCGAGTTGTAATTCGTATATATCTTTATACTAGCTGACCCGGCAAACGTTATTGCCCTGCCATTTTTTCCAACATCTATCCTACACCATCTATCCTACACCTACTAGGCTACTACCCTACACCTACCCTACACCTACCCTACACGTACCCTACGCGTACCCTACACGTACCCTACACGTACCCTACACCTGTCCTACACCTGCCCTACACCTGCCTTACACCTGCCCTACATCTGCCCTACACCTGCCCTACACCTGCCCTACACATGCCCTACACCTGCCCTACACCTGCCCTACACCTGCCCTACACCTGCCCTACACCTGCCCAACACCTCCTCTACACCTACCCTACACCTACCCTACACCTACCCTACACCTACCCTACACCTACCCTACACCTACGCAACACCTACCCTACACCTACACCTACCCTACACCTACACCTACCCTACACCTACCCTACACCTACCCTACACCTACCCTACACCTACCCAACACCTACCCTACACCTACCCTACGCCTACCCAACACCTACCCTACACCTATCCTACACCTACCCTACACCTACCCAACACCTAACCTACACCTACCTACCTACCTACTAGAAATAATTAAACATGGTGGTTAAGTACCTACCTATTCTTAAATTTTCCACGCAATATTCTTATTTATTTCTTCATAAAACAAAAAAAAAGAATTAACGGAATCGGTCCAGACTCCGTTCAATCGTGATACCGTGACGTGCGTGACCAAGGGAAATAGGGATTCATTTTTAACAGATTATAATATTATAGCTGCCATCTGGGCCCCGTTTCACGAAGCAACAAGTTACTAGTACAAGTTACAATTTGATATATATTACATTGTGTAGCCAATTCGCCTAAACTGTAAGCCCTTATCGTTTTATCTAATCGTCTACGCAATGTACGTCGAATTGTACTTGCAACTTGTAACTTCGTGAAACGGCCCCCTGTAGGCACCAAATCTTATATAATAGTTACATGCTCACGAAACTTGGCAAATAAGTATTACTATACTGATATCGATATTTTCTATTGAATATTTTGTAACGTCCCTAGTAAAATCCGGCATTATTAAGCACCAACTTTTGTAGGTAGAAGATTTTTTTTTTCGTATGTATTTTATATCCGTTATGTTTATCAGGGAAACCTTCATGACCGGCCCTGGTTTTGTACGCCACGTTTTGGATGTACATGGTTTACAACGAATACGCATTCATTCAATACGAGGATGCCTAAAAAGTTGCATCCAAAAACAGGTCTGTACAAAAAGTACTCGTGCAGTTTTGAACGCAACTGTTTTGGTACGCCGCGTTTTTCTAAGCCACTGATTACATGTCAAATAATGGGTCGACTTTAGGAATCTTTATTTTTTCGCTGTTTTTTACTGGGCAGCACCCGAAGGGAGGGATTGGGGGCGCAGCCTCCCGCAATAAAAAAAAATCCACCCAGAAAGAATACACTTCGGTTAGGTTAGGTTAGACTGTTGTCAACAACAGGCGGAGGGTGACGAGCGAGCGGAGCGAGCGTGCCGCGGCAGCGGCCGGCGACCGCAGGAGATTACTTCTCAAAAAGGCTAATAGTTGGAAAATTCGAGAGCGCAAAACGTGGACGGAAAAAAATGGCTGCAGAAAATGGGTCGGTCATAATCTGCTCGCATCGCACAGTTTTTCCCGTCCAAGGCAAACACGTAGTACACAAAAAACGGTCTGTACAAAACGGAAACAAGCATGAACCCCACTCGACAATGGCTCTATAATATTATTATCTTTGCTCTAGGTCGCTATTAAAAAAAATAAAGCTGTGATGCCAACTTTATCATGTTTTATCCCCATACCGCATAATATACAGGGCGGAAAGAACGAGCCTTACGACGGAAAAGTAACATTTATATTATTATATTGAAAATAGCAAAACTCAAATTTTGAAGTGCGCTTTAATGTGTTTTGAAATAGTAGAAAATATTTATTCAATTGCACTTGTCGTAAAGTTGATGGTTTTATTGTCGTATGCGCATTTTCCATAGCTTCTTGTAATTTGTATGCGAATGTTTTTTGCTTTTTCACCTCGCTCACTTCCATTAGCGTTGTTT
Organism: Carpatolechia fugitivella; assembly: GCA_951230895.1. Lineage (NCBI taxonomy): Eukaryota > Metazoa > Arthropoda > Insecta > Lepidoptera > Gelechiidae > Carpatolechia > Carpatolechia fugitivella. The sequence goes on along the minus strand of OX579645.1, from coordinate 20,406,253 downwards.
CTTCTTCAGAACTATAATATTTCCGATAAAGTTTCAGGCTCGGCAAGAAACGAGCGACAAAACAGTGATATACCATAAAGAGCGACATACTGGATCATTTGCAATTTTAGTTCAGATAGCTCTTTCTTCGCATTTAATACAAGGGCTGCTATTTATGTATCCGGAACTGGCCACTTACATAAACAATTTTTAAAAATAAATTATGACATTTAAAAATAGAACTCTTTGGCTGTAAAATAAAGTTTGTTTCATTCATCTGTCAATTGTTTTTACATTGTGGCGCCATTTTTAAAATTCATTGTCTATCATCACCATGGATTTGACTCGTGAAAATTTTCGTGCTATGATTTATTACGACATTCGGCGTGGATTAACTCAAAAACAGTGCATGGATCAACTTTTGTCGACTTTTGGGGAGGAAGCCCCATCGAAAACCACTGTGTATCACTGGTTCAGTGAGTTTAATCGTGGTCGTCGTATGCTTGCGGACGATTTTAAAGAAGGTCGCCCTAAATCGGCTGTTGTACCACAAAATATTGATGCTGTGCGCGAACTAATAATGCAAGACCGTCATGTTACATATCACGAGATAGAGGCATTTCTGGGCATTAGTATGACGAGTATTTATAAAATATTACACGAACACTTAGCTGTAAAAAAAATTATCTCGTTGGATCCCGCACAACTTAACAGTTGAACAAAAACAGGCTCGTGTTTATTGGTACAAAAAAATTATAGAAAAATACAAATGTGGTACATCAAAAGCTGTTCATAATATCTACACAGGAGACGAATCTTGGATATATGCGTATGATCCCGAAACTAAACAGCAGTCAACGGTTTGGGTGTTCTAAAATGAGCCAAAACCAACTAAAGTTGTTCGTGCAAAAAGCACTTTGAAGCAAATGGTTGCCTGCTTTTTTGGTATTAGTGGACATGTGGCTACAGTACCACTAGAGAATCGTAAAATGGTTAACTCTGAATGGTACACCACCATTTGCTTGCCAGAAGTCTTTGGAGAAATACGCAAGAACAATCGACAACGAAGAATAATCCTTCACCACGATAACGCCAGCTGTCACACCTCGGCCGCAACAACGGAGTATTTAAATAGTCAAATGATCGAATTGACGGGTCATCCGCCGTACAGTCCCGACTTGGCACCTAACGACTTTTATTTATTCCCAAGCGTGAAGAACAAATTACATGGACACCGATTTTCGACCCGGGAAGAAGCCGTTGATGCTTTCAAAATGCATGTTTTGGAGATACCCGATACAGAATGGAAAAAATGCTACGAAAGTTGGTTTCAACGTATGAAAAAATGCATCGATCATCACGGGGAATATTTTGAAAAGCAATAAAAGTATATTTGGTTATAGATGTTTGTTATTTTTTGTTATTCCGGATACATAAATAGCAGCTCGTAGCTGAGTGTCACTTGGGGTAGGAGTTCTTACATCGATGTGCGAAATTCACGTAACGTGACAGTTTTAATCATGGGCCACACAGTATGACGGGTCGAAATTTTATTTTTTATTTTTCTTCTGTTATGTTGCTACGCAAACGGATTTCAAGTATTATATAATGCGTGACGCTCTGATGCTGCTAGACTGCTTCGTTTGGGTCCAAATAATTGTTGAAATATTGACATATGAAATTTGATACAAACGGTTTCGTATGTGCCATTTTCAAATAATGATTATGAGATCTGTTAAATTTTTTGTTGTTCGAGTGTTAAGAGGGAAGAATAGCTTCGCGGTCCTAACGAAATAGGTATTTAGGAAAACATTTGCTATCGCTTTATGCGTTTATGCGACCCCCCCCAATCGTGCGATAGAAAACGTTGCAGCTCGCGACTGGCAATAAGTACTTTTCTTGATGAAATTCCCATTTTGGGAGAAAATGGTTTCCACTAACTAGATTTCAACAAATCACTTTGATTTTCATGTCGATCGTTTCTGCACAATATATTCTAGGTTTACAGGTTTCCTTTTTTTTTAAATAACTACGTTGTTTTTGTTCAACAAACGGCTAAATTCAACACAGTTTTAATCACAAAAATTACGTTACCTATTTGAGGTGCCTATAAGTTTGAATCTATAGCTAATTTTGAAAAAAGGAAAAGCTATAAACCTAGTCATTCATTGTTTCAATAACATACTAAAAAATCATGGAGATTGGAAAAAAATTAGAAGTGGAAAACGTTTTCTCTTTTTGTATGGTAGAGCACGTACTATTCTTCTTCTTCCCTCTTAAATCTTATTTATTTTTGCGTCACTAGATAGTGAAACTGCACTTTCGTTAAGGTAGTTTTTGTTATTTTCATCATCCATGATCTTAAGACTAAGTGTCATCTCGTGTGTGCCATGTTCAAACGTCAATCATTCTTAAACTGTTGCGTCTGAATCTGAATACCAAAATAAGAAAAGAAATAATAAATTGTTTATCCGTCACTGAGGGGATTTATAGCTTACAAGCCAGAAGGCACACACGACGACGCGGCGACACGACGTGATGAACATCAAAAAGCTTTTTATAGATCTATCAACGTATCACGACGGCATGGCAGCGCTGGTGTAATACAAAATTGCATTTCCACCAATAACAACTTTTCTGAAAGTTGACATAATTTCCATAGTAATGGCTGTAGTTCCTATCTTAGCCATTTTAGTATTATATTATCTGTGGCCATTGTGTTTTTTTGTACTAAAAACTAAAGACCGAGCTGGCAGCACTGTAACGTTCGTGAAGTTATGTCAATTTGACATTGACAGTATTTGACAGACCTGAGAAAGGGGAAACGAAACATGACATGGCGATGGCGAATTTGTGTCTTGGGATAAGATTTTTATTCTACTGGACTGATTTATTTACACTGTAGTATAATTTTTAACCCAAAGATTTTGTTCTTTTACTATTTTTATGTGTTTTACTTAAAGTCAACAGAATGTTTTTAATTTAAGGTAAGGATTAGGTATGTTTGTTTATTTCGTTTGAACGCGATGAAGGTATCTCATGATCATGATTTATTCTGTTGCGACACTACGGTTTCTTTTGTTAACCAATGTAATGTACGACGATATAAATTGTTGTTTAAACATTACAACTATTCGCCTACGTAGCCTCCAAATAAGAATGCTTAAAAAAACCAGAGAACATAATTTAAGTACCTAGGTACTTTGGTTGTAGTTTAAGAACCACCCAGATAAGTGGCTAGATAGCCAGATTTTGTCCTACCCTTAAAGTGGCTCCAGCCTTATAAGATACTTAAATCTAACTAAACTAACTTATTGACATAATAAATAAATAGGTATGTGGGGACATTTCAATAATTTATGTAGGCTGATATTTAATTATTATTTCATGTGATGCAATAAAGTTACAAGATGTGATAATAATCAATATGAATTTTTAATTCGTTGTCTTTCATAAATCTATGAAGACCTTTTCAATACATTATAATAATAAATCAATGTGTAGAAAAGAACATCAAGGCAGCATTTGCTTCTAATTTTGATACCACTGGCCTCCAAGCGATATCAACCTGGCACCTGATGCATTTTATGATTCTTTAGCATTATAATAAAATGTATAATATTCCTTTCTTTTAAATACGTTCATAGTACCTTATAAAAATAATTTGGAGCCTCAACTTCATGTTACTTAATGTACAGTTGAACTCTTCCTAGGCCTATCCACAAAAAAATCAGAGGCCCAACATCATAAGCCCTTTATAGTGACTTGTACATAAATATCATTGTTTAGCTGATAACACTAAAATAAAAAAAAATAAGAAGAGTTGTCTATTTGTGCACAAGAAAGTGTAAAACAAAAAAAAAAAGTAAAAGTGCTTAACTGTACTAGAAATTGTTATTCCCTTATTGATCTAGTTTTGTTTATGTTCAGATTTTATTTTTTATCAGAAAGCATAATCATAGCAAACTGTGATAGCGAAGTAGTAACCTTGTAGCAGAGCTGCTAGTCATAAGGCTAAGGATAACCTTATCTTTGAAGGGGCCGAGACGTCAGAGTCTCGGAGCACTTCGACCCTATGGACCCTATTATAGCTGGTACTATAGTACCAAATAGTGATAGTAGTGAGTGACAGCGTGACAAGCGAGATTTTCGAGGTGAGAGTAGGGCATAAGATGAGCTATCCTACCTTCTGCTATTTTGTTACTGGTAATTTAGTACTTTTTTAGTACTGGCAGTTTCATCATCCATTTTCAAATTCCGAATCAATCCGTTTCGGTCTTGACATTTTCATCAAAATTTCCTCATTCCACCTCAAGTCACCAGACTGTTACCATCTTTTCTATCCAGACCACTATGTATTTTTATTAGCTTTTTAAAATATTTTATGTCGTAATAAACAGTTTTATCACTATATTATTTTAATTAAGTCCCTTTCAATCAAAGTGTTTATTTTTTCGTGTTTTGGGGGACCGATTCCTGATCCAGGCTGGCAATTTTCAGAAATCCTTGAATGGGGTTTCAAATTGTTTTAAAAAAGAAAGACTATGGTCGTACTTTCATACATTTGCGACCTTTTATCATAGAGTGTCGATTTGTATAGAGTATACTATTTTGCCCAAATCTCAGCTTCTTATGTTTGATAGTTTACAATTCATTATTAAGATTTAAAAAAATATATCTCACAAACTACCCACACGATTTTTCTGAAATTCTTAATCAATGTTCTATAAATTAAGACTCACCTCTACAAAAAATATTAATACTAAAAAAGGATGAAAAGTAAAAAAAAAACAATATGTTATGAGCTAGTGACATCTACAGTTTTCTTCATAAAGTGGGTGATATTTTCTGTCTACTACTATCATAAGTTTCAACTTTTTGCACTTGGTACTTCATACATAAAAACTACAATATCTACATAGATGTAATGTATAGTATACATAATATATATACCTACATACATAGATATTGTAGTTTTTAGGTATGAAGTACCAAGTAAAAAAGTTGAAACTTATGCAAGTAGTAATGAGAAAATATCACCCACTTTATGAACAAAAACTGAAGGTGTCGCTAGCTCATAATAACACATAGTTTTTTTTTTTTAATTTTCTTTTCCTTTTTTTTAGTTTTTTTTTAAACAAGTAGTATTCATATTTTTCGTAGCAGTGAGTCTAAATTTATAGAACATTGACTAAATATATATTTAGATAGAGAATTTCAGAAAAATCGTGTGGGTAGTTTGTGTGTATGTATGTATGTATGTATGTATAAGGGGGACGCCTGCGAGGAGCGCAGACGGGTGACCTGCTCCATATACAGGAACTATTTCACCCTTAATCCCAGTTTTGATGGATGCTCCTTTCATGATAGCGCCGCATCAGCTCAGCCGTATCGCGTGATACTCGTGGTAGGTGAGTAGTGTTAGGTCTATCCCTTGTTCTCTCCGCTTCTGGCATAGGGTGACCCAGTGGCCCCAGCGACTACTCAAGGAGAGCCAGCTTGGCAACGGCTATTGCTACTACCAGCCAACCCCCCCGAGCGCCGCGTGGGCCCCGGTGCCCCCCACGCCTTAAGCTTCGAGAATACCGGGTTCCCCCACACGATATTTATATACACGATAGTTTGTGTGATAATAATAAATAAAAAAAAACTTAAAAACGACGTAAGTTGGAAACTAACAAACATAAGAAGCTGAGACTTGGGCAAAACAATCTTCGATCACAGACTGTGATCTAAGAAAATGATAGACACCATTAGGGGTGCTGACCACTAAAACATCGATACTATAAAAGGTCACAAATGTATGAAAGTCTGACCTTTAATTATTTTTAATCGAAATATCTTCAATATTTACAGTACTTTCCTTTCATGTGGCATAGTTGTAAGATGCCCTATATAAGTTATAGAGATGATGATGAGATGATGAAGTTCAAGCAAGAATTATTAAGTTTAATTTGTCATTTTATGTATTAAACCGTTTCAGGTTTGGTAAAATTAAAGCATGTAAATATACAATAATTGTAATTATGTATCAGGTAATGGGTTTATGTTGGTGCAAAGAGAAGGATGCGGAGGTGGGCGACGCATACATGGGTGCAGTCACGTCGGCGCACTCGCAGTCGTCCTCCCCCCGTTCGCCTGCGCTTGCGCCGCTGTCGCCCCTCCGGCCGCCCTGCGGGAAAATCGACCAGCTAGTGCTCGAAATGCTATCGCTAATCGCGTCATTTGTTGACAAGTTAGTATTTACCTATATTTACAGTACTTATACTCCGCGCTTCTTACCCATTGCTACCAAACCACATCGCAGAAGCTAAGATCAAATCAAATCAGTTTAAGAGCGTCGTAAAAAGGCTTGGACTTAATGAACAAAATTTTCACAGTAGACTACAAAAACATCTCATTTTCTACTCATGGTCATGTTATAAGTATAATATTTCGTTTTCCCTAGCTAACAAGCGAAAGTTGTTTATACAGTTAGATAATGCCTGTTGAATGATTTATTAATTAACGACAAATAGATTTATTAACATGAACGTCTGCCTGCCCAGTCTAAATACGCATAACTGAGATGGTTCTGATACATAATACAGTTAATGTTAAGTAATTAATTATGCTCATGCATGATTATAATTCATGCGACCAATCGTGAATTAATTACTATCAGATTTGATTTAATGATTTAAATAGTTTATCATGTTGTTCTAGAAGTTTTTTTTTCGTCTATGAAACAATTTAATATATAATACATGTACGATTGAACAATTTTTCTAGTAGTGAGGTGGCAAAGACATTGCGTACCTAATGGTATAATTATAAGAATTGTATCTAAGCTGATTTAGCGCACACCTTTTCGATCGACACTAACAGGTATCTACTATTTTGTTAAAAAAATATTAAAATTGAATTCAAACAAACACACATCGTGACAAAATTAGTTTAGGTCTGCTGAAAGATATTTCATTAGAAATAAGTAGTACCCAAACCCGGTAACAAGGTTGCCTGGAAGAAATTGCTATGAAGCAATAAGGCTGCCTAACTGTACATGACTACCTGTTCTTACTTCCACTCTGTCATTTATTATTTCTGTGTGTGCAATAAAGTATATTCATTCATTCATTCATAGTACCTGTCGTGTGGTCTTAATAATAATAATGATGGTGTTTTCTTCATGTTTTGTTGTTTAAGATTAATTCTGTGGTTTAAGTCATCTGCGCGCACCTGTGTTCTACGAGGTCAGCACTGAAAGTACTACTAGCACTTCCTGGCATAATAACGTCTTTATAATCGAAAACTCCTTGGTTTTATGTATCGAATACTCGGAGGATTTTCCTCCTAGATCGAATACCATTTATTTAAAAAAAAGAACGTGTTATTGTCACGAAGTCGTCGAACTTGTCAAGTCGGATGGAATTGACTCCAGAAAATTCAAGAGCAATGATTTATTATGACTTTCGGAGTGGTTTATGACTTTCAAATGTTTTCCACTAAAAGTGTTGTATCACTTTCTTGATTCCCGATACTTTCAGTGCTGCCCTCGTGCCTTAACCCCGACCGTGACCACACGCGTGCTGCGAAACTGTTACTTGCAGCAGAATATTTACCCTGTTTGCCCGCAACAGCGAATGCTTCATTACAAGATGATCTCACTATATTTACTGCCCTACCCTTTCTTTAATTATCCTAATCAGCAAAGCCGGGAGTGTCACCCTTTTAGATACCTATTTGTGTTATATTTACTGCGATTATTCTGAAAATGATATATGTATTTTTTGTAAACAATTAGAATGAAGTTATGTGTATACATAGATAGATTATGTAAGTTTTTTAATTTTTTTGTCATCTTTTTTGTTATTATTTTTCTAATTTTATCTGGAATGAAATATAGTTATAATAAATTTCAACCCATATACGTCTCCACAGAGGAGCTTGAGCCTACCTTGAAATAAGGGCGACCAGGCCTTAGGCAACCACGCTCAGCCCGTTGCTGGTTGATCAACTTCACACATACCTAACCTATAAATTTATTCGCGCACCGTTTGTTCCCTCTATACCAGATTCCCAAAATACCACATGACCATTATACCAGATTCCTAATTTATCAGATTCCCACAATACCATAAGTATACATACACAATACCATAAGTATTTTGCAAAGTTTTTGCAGTACAAGAATGTGCACTCTCATAATACACGCAATGCGAATAAACTGGTCCCGATCAATCATAGGCTGGTGAAATCCAAACAGCTAACACACGTGATGGGACCCTCAATTTACAATCGGTTACCTGACGATATTACGGAAGTGGACAGCTTTACTGGTTTTAAATATAAATTAAAGAAATGGCTCATCAAGCAAGCGTTCTATTCTATAGATGAATTTTATAATTTAAAATAACTATCTTTAAACTGTATCTGTTTTCAGAAATTGTTTTAAATAAGTTTTGGTTATTTTATTTGTTTATTTATACATTTGTATACATAACACATTGTATTTAATATAATGTTTTTGACATGTAATTTAATATTACCAAATAAATGATATGATATGATATACTAACAAAAGAAATGAAAATTTTACCGTAAGGAAGGGGAATAAACGTTCATATGAATTCAAAATTCGAAAATATTGATTCGTGGTAGAGTTTGAGCCGTCTCTCGGACAGAAGAAATCGGCTCTACAACACCGATGCTCCTAGGTGTATGTGTGTATATAAATAATTTTACTATAGTGTTGCGAATCACGTCATTGGTGTTTTAATCCAAATAACGAACCCTTGTCCGTAACAATTCGTTTAAAACTCGTTATATCGTAATATAAGAAGGCGCTAATTATTTTGGACTTGCGTTTCTTGGCGCCAGTTGTCAAAGCTTGCATAGGTCTTTTTAGGCCAGCTATATCTAGCGAAATCATTTTGACTACTCATTGAGCCTAGTTTGTAATGTGTTTTTCGCACCGAGTGTTCCGAATGTGTCCATGGCATATCGATACAGGGAATTGAGGGTGGACATTTATTATACATTGTTTTGTGAATGACAGTGACGAGGAATCTCCCGTGTCGCTTGTAAAGCTGCACGTGATAGCTGACAAGGAGGAAGGGTGGATCCAGGTGGTGTCATCTATAGTCAATGTGATACCACTAGAAGACCCGTTTGGTCCCTCCGCCATCACCATCCTATTAGACGATTGTCCGCTTCCGTCCAAGGAGTCCGTCATTAGGGTAAGTCCTAAGCCCCTAAAGGCCGATTCACATTGGCCTCGATTCGGGATGTCACGCTCTAATCCTTAATTTAAGTTAGTCCGTCCTTTTTACCTTTTATAGATTGAAAAGGGACAGGAGATGGCCATCGTAATTAATAGAGCTGTCAAACATCGAATTTGAAATTTATGGCCGTGTCGATTGCACAATTTTAGAGAGCACTTAAAACATGCGACTTAAAAATCTCTTAAGCTGACAGCTATGCCCTTATTTTAAGTTATCATTCGTTCAAATTAATATCATTCGTTCATCACCTCTCTTTCATTGGTCATAAAAACGAAAAGGATAGCTGGATTTTAAAATTAGAATTAGAGCATGACATCCCGAATCGAGGCCATTATGTTAATCTTTAGAGAGTGCTTTTACTTTATTATTTTTAGTACTAATATTGTTCTATAAAATCGTAAACTAATCCAATCGTATAAAGCGCAGTACTCAAACAAATTATACAAGTACCAGCACCCCAACAGAAAAGAAAGAAATAAATTGGGCTAATACTAAGAATCAATCACATGTCAACTAAGTAGATCATATTATTATTTCCATCATTCATGACATATCTGCACTACAAATCTTAAAAACAGTTAGTTATCTTATCATTATTATAGAAACATGAGTTAAAGGATTAGGATAAGTGGAATCTTATCTACATAGATTTAAATTAATCGTACCAATGATACCTAACTTATTGAATATCTAACTGTTTTTATAAAGAACCAATGATGAATAAATAAAATCATACAATTATAATAAACCTGAAATATTTACTTAAAACTCGAGCCCTTTCTTGGTATGGGACGGCTAAAAACGGGTAACCAAAAAAAAAATACCGCAGTAGTCTCGTTTTAGGTAAATAATTCAGAATAAAATTGAATTATAATTTATTAAAGACAACACAAATACAATCCGTGTGAGATGTCCCCACATATTTATTTATTATTATTATTATTATTTATTGTTAAATAATTTATTAATTAAGATGTCCAAAGTATAATATTTAAATAAAACATGTCAAAATTAAAACTAAAACTTAAACCTACCTACTTAATCAAACAAACCACCCCGAATCGTACCCGGCGGGAATGTGCCCATCACGCTGGCGGCATTGCCTCGGGGTAATCGTGTGATCAAAAGTAACACAAGACATTTTGAGTTACCATAACACAAATGTAGCCCAAAAGCAACACACGTTTTGGGTAAAGTTCGTTTCAGATTGGTGACTAAAATAACCTTAAATTATATAAGTAGGTAAAATGCATTGAACGGACTGCAGGTAAGAAGGGAGTTATGAAAAAGGGTTTAATGAAAGATTTGCGTAATTTTGACAATATTTTTAATCCAAGAAATAATTATAAACACAACAAACTTAAAAATATTGCCGAATATTATTTCAACGGGTGGTTGTAGGTGGTACCAATGAAACTGAACAACTTTCTGCTGTGAACATGAGTCGATATACGTTTGTCATACTCAGCAAGAATTACCTTCAAACTTCAGTCGAATGACCATATGAATGCGGTTTTATAATCTATTGCGTTACGTAACACATAAATTTGTGTTACAATAACACAGAAGTATCACAGAAGTAACACAACACGTCATACAAAAGCAACGCAATGGCAAAAATTTTACAACTATTTTACGTTATAACTTAGTTATTTATTACAATTAGGCGCTTTTGAGCGATTCTACGCACACTTTTAACCACTTCGCATACAAATTCGGTACAACGATAAACAAATATCTTTTACTTACCTCCAAAATCAATGTAATTAATATTTTATCGAAAAAAAAAAACAAATAAAAATACGCACTTCAAACGCCTCCTGTGACAAAACTACATGGCTGGCTTTTTTTTATTAATATATGTTAGTAGCAGTGTTGCCATATTAATATTCTATTTTGCAGTTTGGCTGTTTTAATAGTAATAACGGGTATAAACTCATAACACAAATAAAATGTAACACAAAAAAAGGCATTTTTTTTAATTTAAAACTATCAATTTAAACAAGTTAATTCTAGAATTTTCGCAACATTATTATAGTGATAGTAGGGGCCTAACATTCTATTCGATGGTAAACATGTATTGAAGGTATACTTTAGAATTTATGAAATATTTCGTCACAAAGGTAGTCCGAAAAAAAACGTCAAAAAGTCACCCAAAAAAATTGACAATTTTGGCGGCCTTACCCCTCGTTGGATAGCCAGCGAGATGTGCTGTACCAGATACGACTCGGTGCGGGGGTCAGCTTCATTTTGTCGTAACCGCCGCCCCAGATCCTTTATTATTATTTACTTTAAAAAAACTAAAATCTAAAATACAAAGGTCTTAAATACAGGGATACGATGGTTAATAAATAAATAAAAAGAATGTCTTGATTTGGAGAAATGGAACTGACACAGCATATTGTGCAAGTAAAAACATGCAACACTGATCTTTTGCCAGCATTGAAAGACCATTTTCCGCGACTGTCCAGTTCCTTCGAATGGAACACTATTGTTGTTCATTTATTCATTCAATATCTGTTGAGGCCCTCGACCCCTCGGCAGGTCATGAACAACACCTGGTTGACGTAGACGTGTTGTCTGCAGATAACTCGGCTGCTGGGGCTGTGCACGGCGCGCGCGAACACCGGCGATCTGAACGTGCGCGTGGAGAGGAACATCTGTGTGGTGCTGGGCTGCATCGCGGAGAAGCTGGCCGGGCCCAACAGCGTCGCCGTGCTCACCGACGACACGCTCGACTACCTGCTCGCCTTCTTAGTTAGTATTCTCTTTCTTTTAAAGAATTCGACGTAGATGATCGTAGACGTGAACGCTTACAAAAGGGTCATAAGAAGGCTCAAGGTAACCCTAAGGGCAATAAAGAGGACTATGCTCGAAGTTTCTCTGCACGATCTAATCACGAATGATAAGATCTGCAGACAAATCGAACTCACCGACATAGCGAAGAGTTGCAAAACTTAAGAGGCACTGTCAAACAAAAATATTTTTGTGAGAGTTTCCCCAGCTTGGTTAGGACATTGCAGGCTAAATTACCCACTTGTCCAAAAAAAAAGCCGTTAGTCACGGCTGCTATCTACGGAAGTAAGCAGTCGTTACACGAACCAAGTTATTGGCCTTTGGTTGCTCTACAACAAGGACACTTGTCGACCTTACAATCCACACGATGAAGAAGAAAAACAACTGATCGTTTAGGTCACGAAAGTCAAGCAAATATAACCGCTGTGCTCACAAACATTATTCATCATATTTGCTATTAAGTGCTTTATCAGTTTTACTCTACGTACGTGGTACAAAATAAAAGAACAGATGATAAGCAGATACGAATCGAATCCTTTGTCCAGTCCTGTAACTTAGGTGTGGGATACGATAGTAAAGAGTTTTGGGGAATGATATATCTTATAAAAACGTAATAAAACTTGATGAAAATCGCATATACATATCTTTATTATTATTATTATTATATTATTATTATATTATTATTATATTATTATTATATTATTATTATATTTCTTTTATGTTTTTATTAACCTATAATCATGGATAAAATAAAATATACCGCCGGGTTAAAGGTAAAACCAACTAACCTTCTGATTTGTTGTTTTGAGTTATGGCGTTTTGAAAGTTTATGTACAATAATGTACATGAGGTTGTACTAAATGAAAGATAATGCTCCATTTGTTGATAAGCAAATTAATGAGAGTTTCATAATTATCTAAATTGTGGAGAGATTTTTAACACTTATTTACGAATAATATATTTTACTTCTTTATTTTTTATGACACAAGGACAATTAATGTTACTGTAAAACGTATTGTTAACTGAAAATATTCGATTCTTCCTCTGAAGTTTTGAGCAAAGTCTGCAGTTTACATTGTTTTAAGTCTCTCTATCTCCGAAACTAGCCATCAGATTGCTTAGTCGGTTTTACCACTAGAAAGAGGACAAAATTCTAAGCACAATGACATTTTTAAGTCAATTTCACAAAAATCATGGGTTAGTTGATTTTACCTTTAACCCGGCGACCATCAAAATCATCATTCATAAAATCATTAAAAATACAATAAAAGGTTGTAAACTGTAAATAATTTATTAAATAAACAATATTAATTGTTATTTTAGGTAAATCGGCGAGAAGCGTGCGTGGTTCTGTTCGCTCTTATAGCTATAGAGAAGTTTGCACATACTACAGAGAACAAGTTGACGATAAAGGCGCGCTTGGAGCAGCATTCTGAGAACCCGCTGCTAGTGTTGGAGGGGCTGGCTGACAGCGCGGACTACTTGTGGCGACAGGTCGGCTTCTGCGCCAAGTGGGCTCTCGACAACTTGTGTAAGTTGCCCTGCCATGAGGTGTAAGGTTGCCGAAAAATCATGCAACCAGCTCCTGCGTCCCGAGAGATTCGATTCTACTCTGAATTAGGCGCAAAACAGAAGCGACGTAAGATTCGGATACGGATAAGGATGATAACGTCGTAGTTGCAGTTTGTCGACTTCACATTTTCAAAACAAATCTAAATGATAGCTTAAAATCATAAATGAGAAATCGTCTGTGGCTGTTTAGCTTAGTGACTATTTGAATATAAAAGACTGGTTAGAAAAAGAGGTACTTACGTTGCCTAAACCTTTACATAAGTGTCAAGAGCTATGTCAGTGGCCTTTTTCGGGTGTATAACACTAACACCAGGGTTTGTGAGATCAGCTGTCTGATCAACTCGCACGATGAAGAAGAATACAAGAAACTGTTAGATTTATTTGTGCAATATTACTATATATAACTTTCATAAAGAATAAGAATTAAAGAGAGCTAACGTTTGACTTATTATAGTTAACAGGCGAGGATGGGCGCGTACTTTCTTATACCAAAGACCTTTTCTTTTTACTCCGTTGCTATGTTATCCCTACCTATATTTCCTGAACTTTGTTTCTCCATTTGTATTTCAGTTATCGTAGAAGGTCGCCAGTTGTCCTACGAGGTAGTGGATATGTCCAGAACCAACGTGATTTTGAACACGCACGATGTCTCAGAGTACCTGAAGATCTCCAGCGACGGACTGGAAGCGAGATGCGACTCCTATTCCTTCGAAAGCGTCCGTTGTACGTTCCAGGTATGATATAGCCAGAGAATTGTACTTATGAAGAAACAAGTCTGAAGATAGTAGTACAGAATGACTTTATGCACACAAGGAAACATACAGAGTAAAAGATAGAGGCGTAGAGGCGGATGGATTTTATAAGTAAATATCTGCAATCAGCTATGTATTTTTAGAATTATCTGAAATCCTAGTTAAAAGTATAGATGCAACTTAACACCACCGCAGCCAAATAATTAAAACTATAATAGGACAAGCTCACTGAGACCCTCAATTATATTCTACTTAAATTATTATATTTTTGCAAGAACCACAAAATTGGCGTAAGAGCACGCAGAGTCGATCTGTCAAAGTTCCCCCACTAGGGTTGTGCGCATGCGCTCTATAGACCCAACCACTAGTGATGTAGCAATATCAGTAAAGTCGGTTAGCATTGTTAACGGCGACGCACAAAGGGGACTGACCTTATTCGTAACCGGAAACCACACAGCGGCGACAGGTTACACTCGTAAAAAATCGGAATATAAAGATGTATATTCCATATTGTTAACTTAACAATCATCGTAAGAGCCGACAAATGGACCTCTGCCTCATTATTATCGATATATAGTACAACATATTTATTTTTGAATGAAGCAACTCATTATATCTACTGAACTTGACTTCCAGAAGTTCGATCGGTCGTAAATGTTTCTCTTACCCATAAATTATTTCCTTGCGTTCCCGTTTTGAAATAACTTTAATTCAAAGTGAGACGCTACGTACGTAGACTAGGGTAGGGGAAGAAGTAACTCGAAATGTCTTGCAGGTGGACGAAGGTTGTTGGTACTACGAGTCGACGGTGATCTCGCCGGGCGTCATGCAAATCGGCTGGGCGACCAAAAATAGCCACTTCTTGAACCATGTAAGCAATTTTTATTTTAGACCGGTAAATTCACTCTCGAATGTAAGAAATTCTACGGTCCTGTAAGTAGGAAATCCGACTGGCGGCGTTCACAAACGAATGACGCTCGCTGAAAACAGCTAGCGACGATTTCGCAAACACTCGTCAAATCCTTGATTTGTCAAATACGACAGTCTACGACACCATCGACTGACAGCGGCGATACTTTACGACGTGGTCGACTACTATAGTCTATTTTATATAAGATTAGACAAAAGGTCAGATGAAGGACACTTTTGTCATGAAGGTTCTTTATAGGGCCGATTTCATTCACGTAACACAACGCACGACCAAGCAGTCCGCGTCCAGCTGCTTGATAAAACACGAGATTTTCACTTACTCACGTATGCTTTTGAATCTTCCTTCTCGCTTACTCACGCACGCAACCAGCTACCAGAAACTAGAATGAATACGAAACTTCTTTGATCGAAGTTTTATAATGGAAACTGTCATATATAACATAGATACTACTTGCTGGACGTCAAGCCGTTGACCATCCCCGAACTTATTTAAAAGTGTAGAATTAAAATACCTATAAATGCGTAGGTCTGCAACAATTGGACCTTAATTTTACGAAGTATAATGCAATCAAATTATATAAGTAGTTCTCAGCAGATATTTAGTGCCAGAATGTATTATTTTTATACCTATATATTACTCGTGCCGCCCATGACATGACAGAACTGATTGAAATTTGAGATTTAAAACTTACCCAGCAATGTGTGGGTGGATGTGAGCTAAGAATTATGAATATGTCGAGTACTGGTAATAAATAATGGAGGAGATAGGTTCGAGAGCGGCGGATTCGAACTTAGTCGGTTTTTTTCACAAATGTCTTTAAATATTAGCACTATTATGTGATCAAAATGTCGAGAACTCCTGCATTGGCGCGACCTCTATTTGACTTTCTGTCTAATCTTATATGAAATAGACTATAGTGACGGCAGTTCACGACGCCATTAACTGACAGTGATAACAGTTGACGACGCTATCGACTGACAGATTTTAAAATACATTGTTGAAAGCGCCTACTACACTCTCGTCCGAAGTTCTTCGACGAAGTGTCAAATTGGTGTCAAAGTGAAGCCCGAAACGAAGCGAAGTTGCACGAAGTGCCTCTCTATACTCTCGTCCTCGGCTTACTTCGATCAACTTCGCGAGTAGTGTAGTGAACGCTTAAAGATAGCTTTTCAGATTTTTGAGCCTAACAAAAACTCATAATCCAAACCCGTCTCGCAGGAGGGCTACGGTATCGGCGACGACTTGTTTTCCCTGTCGTACGATGGGTGCCGCAAGCTGGTGTGGTACAAGGCGCGGCCGGTGGCGCTGAAGGACGTGCCGGCGTGGCGCCCGGGTGACGTGCTGGGCTGCCTCATCGACGTGGCGGCGCGCGAGGTCGTGTTCTCGCTCAACGGCGCCCGCGTCGCGCGCTCCAGCGACATCTTCGACAACACCAGGCGAGTGCAATGCGTCACATCTAACAGAAAGTACTATCCCACATTTTAAATGGGTAATTCTTGTGTATAAGCCAGGTGCACCAGCGCCCGACTGACGAAGAGTCAAAGTGGTCGCCATGGTCGAAAACGATCATCATCGTCATCATCTTATGTATGCAACTGTCTCGGACTGCGGAAAATCTTAAGATTTACCAAGTCTGCAATAACGGAGCGATTGAGTTAGAAATATGCTATAAGAATGAGTATAAAACTCAGCTGTGTACTCGTAGCTCATTGCTCGACCTGTTAAATAATTCAAAAATCAAGCTGTCCGAGCTTTAGGCTCTCGATTCAGAGTTTCGGAGTTCAAATCTGTTTGTGATACTCTCACACCAGTTTGAGTTCCTTCACATGTTTTACGACAGCTAGCACAGCATAAAATGCAATACAAATGATGCCGCTCTGCCAAAAGATTAACATAATAGGGACTCAGACTACTTTTATTATATTATAAATCCAAACTTCTTAGTTTCTGCTATCGAACACTAAAATAATTTTGGCTCTATCTTTAAAATTGACCGAGTTATAAAGGTTTGAAAAAATCAAGGTTAGACAGAGAGGCACATACCCACTTGTGACGTCATTTGTTAGTAACGCCATATTATTATAATCTCCATACAAAAATTCGTTTTTGAAAGGGACAGACATATTGAAACTTTAAAAAATTACTGTATATCCGTTTTTCAACCGATTCTGTTTTTTTCTTCGCGAATCGTCTGCTACTAATCTATATTTTAAAAATAATTCATAAAATATGGTAAATTTAGGAACAGTCCGATCCCCTTTTATTCAAGAAAAATAACAAAGTTGGAAAAGATGGAGAGCATTTACAGTGAACACCCTAATGAAGCACGTCAGGGGTCCTTGTAGGCTTAATCACTGGCACCAAGATTTTTGAGACCGGTCATCGATTTGACGGTGACAATTTGCTTTGTGTAGATTCGGCTTCTTCGCAGCGGCGAGCTTCATGGCGTTCCAGCAGTGTCGGTTCAACTTCGGCGCGCAGCCGTACCTCTTCCCCCCCACCGACCGACCCTTTTCCAGCTTCAACGACCACGGCCACCTCACTGATGACCAGAAAAAGGTACCAGACCTTAGAGTATACATAGAGCACCTATAGAGCAAGCATAATTTTATTGCATATTTCACTCTTTTTTTTTTTTTAGAAAAACATAAATATTTGTTTAATTAATTAAATACGAACTTGCCTCAGACGCTCGTACCGCTTGTACTCGATTATAAATACTAGGGGCTTGCTGACAGAACGATTCGATGTTCAGTCCCGTGCCTACTGTTATCATTTTGAACCGCGTGCTCTATCTTCTTACCTATATAGAGGTAGTAAGTGTGAATAAATATTTTAGATTCTTCGAAAACAACCAAAAACGTAAACCTTCCGGCGGGATTTGAACCCACGACCTTCGGCCTATACGCAGCCAACGTGCTTACCAACTACACCACGGAGGGCATAGTGGCAGCGCCTAAATTCGTTTTTGCTTGTTTTCTATGAAGTCATGACGTCACCCACAATGGGCAACAGAAGGTCGTGGGTTCAAGTCCCGCCGGAAGGTTTACGTTTTTGGTTGTTTTCGATGAATCTAAAATATTTAATATCTTTCTATTGTTTGAATATAAACAACAAGTGAAATATACCGTAAAAACGGAAGTTTTTAGTAAGTGTGATCATCTCTAGTATTTTCAAATTGTTTATAAAGGTGATACCGAGAAGAATATTCTTGGAACAGCTGAGATGCTCGAGTGTGACCGAGGACTCCTGTACACTTTGTTTCGACGACATGGCGTGCTGCAAGCTAGAACCCTGCGGACACAGGTGAACTTACTAACTACTTCTTAAACTTACTGCTTCTCTTGGGGCGCACTTGGGACTGCAAATTGAATTGGGTGTGACAAACATATTTTAGTTTTTTTAGTTTTTTTGCGTGATACACATGACGAAACGAACAACCATACTTATAGATTTGATAGACATTAATTCGAAATATCATTCTTCCTTATTTCAAACTCAAAAGTCAAAAGGGTACTTCGCACTCTTTGACACAAGTTCATTGTAAAAACTGAACCAAACAAATTCCGAGAGCGTTTCGTTTCATGGTTGTATAATAATACACTACGATACGAGGATCGTAGGTGGAAAATTACAAACGAGGCGAGGGTTTACAATGTCACGAGTTTGTTATAAAGCCTAAGATCCGTGTGTAGTACGACGTTTTTCAATACACTTGTGAGAAAATTGATGGTAAATAATGAAAATGAAATTGCCCCTACAAAAGCTACGACACTATAATATAATATGTAAAATTGTTCATGTATTAGTTTGTAAAAACTGACCTTCTCAGGCGCAGGTTTAGTTGCCGTACTATTCAGATTTATTACTTAATATTATCAAAAAATTATCACTCATAAACAGACCCCGTTATCAGGAGGGCGCGGGCTGTATCATATAAGATTACTTTATGTAGAAGTGATTTTCTTTGCATGTGATACTATGCTTAACAGATAGCGAACTGTCTGAGACTTTACTTTTTGATATGTGATGATCTCTGTGCACAACACGTAACTCGGATGAAAAAAACTCCTTGACGTGTAAAAATGATTTTTTACACGTAAATAAACCAATGTTATTTTTCGAGTTTTGACAAGTATTTTTTTCATATCACATTAGAATATTTTTCATAATATCACATGTATTGTGTTTTTAGTTGACTATTTGTAAAAAAATATAAAGAATCGATTTAATTTATTTTTTATTATTAAAATGATCCTGGCTGAATTATAATTATGGAGACAATAGAAATTTAAAAAATGTAATGAAAATCGCGCTGGTGCGGTAAAACGCATTTAACGCACAGTTTACTGCCTTAGTAAGTTCAATTTTCGAGCAAGGTGTATTGAAAAAAAAATACTATGATAACGACACAAAGGGTCAAATGGATCATTACGTGTATTGGGAAATTTTAGCGTAATTTATTACTTTTTCCATCAATAAATTAGAAAATATAGTATGAAATCATATAATATCGAAACGGTTTTCTTATTTTTACACAGTCCCAATTTTGGTAATTAGCATCCGATAAAATTAGAAAAATACAGTGAAAACCTAGTTTTTTATCTAGTTGATATCATTCTGTCTTATGATTGGGCGTATGGAGTCTAAAAATGTTTTATTTATGCAGCTTATTCCATTAGTTACGTCCTAGTATTTACTTGACCAAAGTGCGAGTTAAATAGTTTCCAAACTAAAATGTTTGTGTTATAACTTTCAGAGGGTTTTGTTCGTTGTGCACGTCGCAGTTGAAGGAGTGTCCGATGTGTAGGGCAACCATATTGAATATCAAGCGGGAAGACACATGACACGAGGACGCAGGGCGCTCGCGCATGCGCGGCTCCGACGACAGGGTCAGTACAGCTACATTATTTTAACACCTTTTTAATTTAACCTTTATGTGCCCAGAACTATGGCTTTAATTAGTTCCTTATATGGCTATGGATCCGAAAACGAATCAAATTAATAGAAAAGATTAGTTTTTATTTATTTACAGTAAAATATAAATGGAAAGGGCCCAACGTGTTTTTTTAATATAAAGTAAGTACATTTCGAAATCTTAACCTATATGAAACTAGTTATAACGTTAAATTACCTTTTAATACTAACAGCATCCGTGGCCGAGTGGTCGAGATTTCGACGCCCATTACGGAGGCTCCGCGTTCGATTCCCGGTGGGGATACTGTGAAGCAAAAATCTCTCTGTGAGAATTTCCCCAGTTTGGGACATTGCAGGCTGATTTTCCGAAAAGAAAGATGATTCCGTGCTTCGAAAGGCACGATGAGCCGTTGGTCATGGCTACTATCTAGCCATTACATAAGCCAAGTCAGTAGCCTTTGGCGGCTCTATAACACTGACACCAGAGTTAATGAGATCGGTTGTCGACCTCACAATCCACACGATGATGATGAAATACTAACACAAAAAAATCAATCAGGCTATGGCCTCCCCTAGAACACGCCAAAGCGCACGATCACCCGCTTTCCTCATCCAGCCACCACCAGCGACCTTCCTCAGGTCATCAGTCCACCTGGCAGGGGAGCGTCCCACACTACGTTCCCCGAGACGCGGTCTCCATTCGAGAACCCGTTTGCTCCAACGCTCGTCGGTTCTGCGACAGACGTGGCCAGCCCACAAACACTTCACGAAGCTACACTTCTGGACGATATCAATATCAACTACTTTGGTTCTCTGCCGGATGATTTCGTTTCGGATTTTGTCCCGTAGCGAAATACCAAGCATAGATCTTTCCATAGCTCGCTGAGTGACATGTAGCCGGTGGGCCAGCTTCACCGTCATGTTCCACGTCTCGGCTCCGTATGTCACTACGGGTAGGAAACACTGGTTATACAACCTGCTCTTCAGGCATTGCGGTAGCGGCGACGAGAAGATATGACGCAGTTTCCCAAATGCTGCCCAGCCCAACTGTACTCTTCTTGAGATTTCACTAAAAAAAATTAGTAAGTCTTAAATTGTTCTGGGTATATAAAGGTATAGATCGTTTTCGCTATATTACTACTCTGGTAGAAATAGCGATTAAGTCCATTAAAAGAAATCGATTCAACTATAATGACACCTGATTTCAAAGACAACCTCCGTGATCGAATAGTTGAACCAAGGTCGAACCTGGAACTTTAGTACTGAGCGTCAAAATCTCGACTATTCGCCCACAGAGGCTATAATTGATTCTGAATTATGTACGTACAGACGAAGTCGGGCAGACGTATATCCCTTTACTAACTGCGTCGTTATAAAGAAGGGGGTATAGTTTTTTAAGAGCGCAGCGTAGTAGTGGCTAAGGACCTTAGCCTAAAGTCACTGTCTTTGTCCGGGAGACGCGGGTTTGAATTTTAACCCCACCACCCACGTACCAATTTGTTTTCGAATTTTGAATTTATATGTACGTTTATTCGTTCGACGTTCTTACGGTAAAGGAAAACATCGTGAGGTAAACTGCACACTCCTGCGAAGAAATTGAAGGGCTGTGTGTGAAGTCGACCAACCCGCACTGGGCCAGCGAGGCCTGATCGCTCGGCTTTAGGGTAAGCTTGGGCTCCTCAGTTGGGACGAGTTTGAGTTATTAATGATGATAGTTTTTTCTTTGGTATACCGTACCAAATTTAGTTTTTGTTGTAGTCTGCAGTGCTGGGCAGGGCAGGGAGTCAAGAGCGGCCGGCCACGCCCGTGCCGCGCGCCCGGCCGCCGCCTCGCGCCCGCGCGCGCGCTCCTCCCGCCCCGCCCCCGCCGGAACACGAACCACTCGAGCTCATCTCCTGCGTCCGGTACCAGCTGGGCTAGCTTCAACCACTAACTGCCACTTCGACCACCGACATTTAGCGGCCCGTTATTGTAGTAATTAATACAAACTAACGAACTCTTGCGCCAATATCCACACAGAAATCACATTTACAAAACGTTTTAGTCTTGTCATATTTTATTATTAATTACAAAACCGCTATAATAATATTCGTTGTAATTGTAAGCAGTATCACTACTGATTGGAATACGAATGTAATAATTTAAAATGGCCAGAAAGCACGTGTTGGTTTAGTCTTACTTTATGTCACGTCTTGGCGTAATCTCTACTTTGTTTCTTTGCTGGAACCACGTGTCTTTGGGCATAGTTTTCTTACATTAAGAAATACAAAGCTATTTGCGTTTTTTTCTTTACTATGAATTATTATTTTAGATAGAACGTATAATATGGTTATTTATCTAGGAAGATACAATATAACACTTCGTTGACAGCTTGATTTACATCTTCCGTTTTATTTTTTTGTTTGGCTGAGCACTTCATATGTTTGTTTTTACCTACATTATTTCCAAACAAATTACATTGAAAAAGGGATAAAGATAATACTACTTTTTCTGTATTACTCTAAACACGAAAATCTCAATTCAAAAGATCGATAAAACTTAATCAGAATATTTTGTAATATTACTGTGTATAATAGAACCCATTGTTCGATATTATTATATTTCATGTAAAGAGGGTGCAATATATGACTGCATCGGCTTGAATCATTTATTCAGTTTTATATTTCTTCCAACTGTTGGCATTGTAGCGTACAAGTTTGTCCGAATCTTGTATTAATAAAAAATAGATATTGACTCTATAAATAGTTAAATGGCGGGCCTATTTTGCAAAGGTACTCACTTCGGAACAAATATATTATGGGAGTTAAGCCTACCTATATTTAAAAAATCTACGGTATTTGTATATATAACTTCGCTACAAACGTTTTTTAATAGTGGTATATTCCTCCTTATATATTTTGATGACGTCATAATAATTTATGAACTAATTATAATGCTTTTACCCAGAGGCGAGAGATTATTAAAAAAATCTGTTATCTTTACTTCGAAATATCGTACATCGACATACTAACCCGTGTGCGGGTGCGCACTTCAACTATTAGTATTACGATATGTTTCTAAATAAATAACCAGAGCTCTAAGCTCACAACGGCTTAATCTATCAAGTACATCCTAATTTTTATTAACAGTACATTACGTACTAAAGATGTCAATTCGGACAAAAGTAGATTTGGAACTAATAGTTGTAAAAATATTTTTGCGCCCTATCCCAGTAGAATGTTGTCTGAATCGACATCACTATACTTGGGTTACTATAGGATGAGCTCTGACAGATTAAAATTTTAAAAACTTTTTAATATTATTTCGTTTATTTATTTATTTACTAAGTAAAATTACATACTGTTTAATGATAAAATAAGAGGTGAAGTTACTTCGTTTTTAATTAAATGTTTTTAAACTGAATATTATTGAAAAAAGTTGTTAACGTCGTATGAAAAATTTTGAAGCTGTCAGAACCCATCCTATATAATAACCCAACTATAATTATTAATTACTTGGATAAAAATCGTATCCCATTTTTTTTTATAAACCACGCAAGAACTAAATTCTGGCCAATGTATCTATAAGATATTCGGCCCCAACTTTATTATAGCTACTAATTTAAAAACGACAGGGGGGGGGGAGTGACATTTTAAACAATTAAGTTTAGTGTATAGTGTACATTGTTTATTCAACGACTGACTACTAATGTAGGGCATAGCGAAAGACTTGGATATTAGAAATTCTCATTCATACTCCGACTTGTATTGGTTGTAAATATGTGCCCAAGAACAAGTTATTATATATAAAATACATTTGCATTAAAAATCGCCGACTGTGACCTTGATATCTCTGTAGTTGCTTACGGAGAATAGTTTAAATAATATTATCAAATTTTAGTTTATCTATGGTCTCACTGAGCTTATCAAAGCGTAAACGGATTTTCCGTATGTGCGGTCCCTTATAGTCCCTGACCCGTGGATGACAACAGTACCGAACGCGTGAGCTTTTCTCTTTGCGGCGAACGGCGACTTTTGAACTGTAGAAAGAGTATAATTATAGGATGATGGCTGCGTACCATACTGGTGAGATCCTAATTCAGAAGCAAGTTTGTACTGTTTACGTATAAACCACAGGTGTAAGCTGAACCGCGCGAGTGATGACGAGACCCAACGTGGACCGGCCTACTGCCCAGAGTATTTTTTAGGTAGTCAGTACAGCGCGTCATAAAATACGAGTAGTAAAAATACACAGTAGTTGATTGTATGATCGCAGTAAGTAGGAATAAATGAAACAGTGCCCAACATTTTTTAGTCTACTCTACTCAACGAATTGACTACTACTGTATCTTGTAGTAATATAGTATTTCAAACTAGTATTTTTATTTTATAAAGCATGGGGCAGAATGCATTTAAAAATTGCACCTGTTCTTCTTTATGTAGATTTAAGTCCGTCACATCCTAGACGAAGCTATAATAGGTAAATAGGTGGTTTGTATAGCTCCGTCTAAAATCCTGTTAATGACTGACAGTTAGTTGACGAACAGCTTTGTAAACTTGTAATCACGTTGACAATAAATAAGTATTTTGCTTATGACTATTCGTAGCAGTTCTATAAAATCTATCGTATTCCGCCATGTAGTATAACGGCTTAAACTTAAAACTGTTCTTCATTTTGTGGCTTGCATCGCACGATTCTGCGATGTGGATATCGGCTTACGAATGCAATTTTTGGTTGTATTGTTACCCTAGACACTAAAACCGCTTCACATTGCAAATTAGATTTAAATAATCGCTTGGCAATGCGATTTCTAATCGCTTGTGAAGGCTTGTGTATCACCCCTAATTAAGTTACTTGTCACCAGGATAAGCGATTAGATTGCGTAACAATCCGATCTAGTGACAAGTTATACCTTGATTTTTAATTCCGTAGAATTGTGACAGATGGAGTATTGCCAGGCAGATAACAGATTACCAAAATTACAAGTATCACGTTTTGATAAATAAAAAACAGTGAATTATTTTAAAGTCGTACTTTATTCAGCCTTCATTTTATTTCATTTTTCAATTGTTGGATGACTATAATATTTTTAAGTTGTAATCTGTTCAAGTTACTACATTCAATGTGGGAGAACATTTACTAAGACTGGGTATCATTTTCAAATAACCGCAGATTGCAAACAGTTGGTTAATATTTCTATTTCCAATGCAAATATGCTTTTAAAAATTCATGGAACCAAAAAAATAAAGATGTTCTTAATCTCTTTATAAAAATAACAATTCTTCCATGCAAACTTTACTTTAACTTCGTATTGTATGGCCACAGATGAAAAAGCACAGCGTAAACCATACAAGATTCAAATGGAGTTTGCACAAGCCACTGGAATTGTTATTTTAATTGCATTGTATGTAAATTATGATTTGCCTGTCTTGTTATAATAGTGATAACAGAAATGTACATGTGAAAAAAGGTTTGCGACAAGCGACCTGAGAACTTTCAGAATTCTACGGAATTAAAAATCAAGGTATAGTGATTTTATTTTATATGTAAAGCGCTTGTCTAGACAGCCAACTGTAAAGCTGATTGTACATTTTGTTGTATTTACAACAGGTAGGTACAGTCAGCCAAGGAGACAGGGCTGCTCCAATCCAAACTGGTGCAGTTTTCTCAGGTGATTATTTATATTTTTACATAAGATTGTAAAGTTTATTAACCTGCTCAAATATACGAAATTTCATGACAATGCATAAAAAATAACTCCAGTAAATTGTATCGGTTTAAGCGGCCCTTTAATGGTATCTCCATGGCTGACTGTACCTAAATAAACTTTATTCAGGGTAAGACAGGATTAATTAAATTAATTCAAAGTTCACTGATAGGGTTATAGGCACAGCAGTGAAAATAAAACAGTTCAAGAGTAAAATAATATATTTATTTTATAACTGTTTTATAAAGGTAATTTTTTAACAGAAGAGTTACATATAATAAGTAATAAAAATCCCGCGAACACAAAACGAAACGACGAAAAGTCGCTCATTGTAAATTAATATGGTGTTATTATTGATTTATTGATAAATTGTAATATTTTATTGTTATATATTATAAAAGTTCTTTGCTACACATAAAATTACTCGACGTATTTGACATTTAATCGCACAACAAAATTTAACATAACATCATAGTGTTGTAATATTTTCTCGTTTGCTTTATATTTAAAAGGTGAGGCCTTTGATAGTGTAATCAATATACTTCATAGTAAAGAACAATATAAAACATTTAAAATGATGTGTATTATATTTTATTAATCTATGAGAGAGTGAATGTGCGGCTGTATACAAATTATATAAGTATTAAGCGAGTTACAATGTTGGAAACTACATTGTTACAGCTGCTTCTTGGTAAGTAGTACAAAGTTGTAACATCGGTTCGTTTCTTATATTATTATGTTAGTCTTTATTTTACATTTAATACTTTTTGTCATATCCAGTAAATAAGTAGCATAAGATCTTAATTTTTTTAAAGTTACGATATGAGTATGCTTAAACTACCCTGATTTTGATGTCGGCGATTATGATACGATTACCTTAGCCATTTTCATGATAAGTTACTTACTGATAGTGAAATTTGTTGACTAAACCACCTTACCATGACAGCCGTTTTAGGATAGTACTAACCGCACATTTTTATGTTGTGCTGTGCCCAACTTATGCACAAATTTTATCTCCTGGAATTATGCTAAAATTTCTTATACTTATTAATTATTATTTTGATCTCTAATAGCTGAAAAAGAAAAAAGTTGTCACAATAAATTTCATGTTACTTTCCAAATAACTAATTTACTGTCTTTAATTTAAAGGTCGGCTCACATTGAAGGGTGCAAGCTAGTGTTTATGGAAACTAGACATCTGGTAAATATTTAAAAACCAAACGTAAGGAATGTTGTAATGTAAGTCACTTGATTAACGTTTGATACAATTTGAATTTACAAAATTGGACTTTCATCGATATCAGCATTATGTTTAAAAGTACACACAATGTTTGCGTCAATTTTTTCTGCACTATTTCACTTCATATCTCTTCGATGTCTGTGACGCACTCTATTAACAACATGTTGCAATATATTACCTATATTATAAGTTATGTAACTGCTGTGTATGAGCACAATAGGATTAGTAGTGACGTTACATTAGAAAAAATGGGTTATAACATTCCTTCCGTGTGATCTTCCTTGTTATAAACAATATTACATTACGATACAAGGATCGTAGGTGGCAAATTACAAACGAGCTGACTTTTGTAAGCCCGAGCCGCAGGCGAGGGTTTATAATGTCACGGAATGTCACGAGTTTGTTATAAAACCTAAGATCCGTGTGTTGTACGACGTTTTTCAATACAAATAATTAAATTGAAATGGTTAAGAAAGGTACAAAAGCTATGATACTACAGGTAAAATGGATCATGTAGAAGTTGTAAAAACTAACCTTTATTATATCGCGCGCAGTTTTACTATCCTTACTATTCACATTTATTATTAAATTTCAACACTTCTCATAAAATAAACAACATTGTGTGAGAGAGAGAGACGTGACATTATAGCGTCATTTCAACGAGTAAACCAAATCGCTATAATAAAATTAAAATATAATATAGATGTTACTCAATCGAATTTGATGGCTCTACAATAGGTATTATTTTCATCATTTTACTCCCGGTCATCATCTTTTTACTCAGGTCATTATTTTACTCCCTTATGATACAATCTACTATTTCAATACACCTTGCTCGATCGATAATTAAACTTACGACGGCAGTAAACTGTACAATGCGATTTACCGAACAAGTGTGATTTACATTACATTTTTTTTTTATTTACAAGTTCTAACAGAAATATTTCCAGCCAGGAACATTGGAATATCAAAATAAATTTAATCGAATCTTACAAAGAAAAAAGCATTTATATTTTTTTTATTTCAACAAATTATGTATGCAAAATATTATCAGCCATAATTTTAGCAATAAAAATTAAACCCCAATTTTTAGTTGGCGCTAATTTTGTAGAATTTGCATTGTTTTTTCATGTTGCGTTACCTGTTTTCTCAGAAGTGTATTGAAAAACGTCGTACAACACACGGATCTTAGGTTGTATAACAAACTCGTGACATTATAAACCCTCGCCTACGCACGGCTCGGGCTTACAAAAGTCACCTCGTTTGTAATTTGCTGCCCACAAATCCTACAATCCTTGTATCGTAATGTACTATTAATCGACTCATCCACATTAATTTGTACAGTCAGTTTTCAAAAGCAAATTAATTTAATCTGGATGATAATGTTACCTTTAGAATTACAAGGTCACCTTCTGATTTATATACATCGAGCAGTACTTGTTGTATTCAACTGTGAGCATTCTCCTTCCTTTTACTATTTTGCGAGTTAATACTCGTATTTTGAGTTCTTTTTGTTCTTATTTTTGTATGTCATGTTTATCCTTTTTTCAATCTCGTGGTTCTTCTGATTAAGTAGGAAAGCGGACCCCAGAACTAGGCCGGGAAAACGCTAGGACGAAGAAGAAGAAGCTATTCAATCTTTGCAGCAAAAATGTGGACCCGCACCATATCACCAATATATCAGATACTTAAGGCATACTGAAAGATTCTGGGTTCTGATAAATAAGACTAGATATAAGACTTACGATACATTTATTTCATTTATGATATCAAAACCTTTTAGATTTTCAACCACTGAACTGTATTCTACAACTAAAGTACTTACTGTAAGACAGCTCTTTGTACTACGAACTACCCTACGTAAACACGTACTAAACCCACCAGCTCCAAACACAAAAAAAGATCCACACGGGACATTTGTGCCATTGAATCACGTTTTATACCTCTTTTGCTTCTCGACAATATTATATCATCAGCTCACTTCTATACGGTGTTACAAAAAAAACCCGTAAATTTTGTATGGAGACCATCTACATTTTGTATGGGAATGCGATTTTTTTAAATCGTTTTTCGACCTATGTTCTTTGGGGAAAGTTGTTCAGTTTTACGAGCAGATTCACACCCTTTCGGCTTTATTTGTAGTTTTGTAACACCTGGTATAACAAAATTCTTAAACAGTTACAAATTAATAAATTAAACAAATTCGAAATAAATAGAAAAATTGAAAATTAGCTACTAAACCTTAGTTATTCATAAACTGAGGATTTACTAACTAAATAACATAATAACATATTCACTACTACTTTACTGCACACAACCCCCACATACTGTAGGCATACCTATACATAGAATAGGCAATGCAGCCGAAAACTCTAAGATGAGATGACTAAGATCAATTTTTTTTTATCCAGTTCAAATCTCTTCAGGGATGGATCCTGATAAAACAGCTGTGGGACTCCTGTTCTTTAAGTAGATTGCAGTCATTACTGCTTCACCCCAATAGCGCTTACAGAGACCACTTTGCTGTAGCATGCCTCTCGCCTTCTCCATGACCGTCCGATTAAGACGCTCACTACCGTTCTGAGCAGGAGAGTAAGGTACGGTTACCTGATGAATTATACCTTCCTTTTTCAAATATTCTGCGAATCTTGCACTGCAGTATTCGCCACCTCCATCCCTACAAAAACATTTAATTGGTAAACCTGTCTGCTTCTCTACTAAAGCTTTGAATTCAATGAAAGTGGACTTTACCCCAACGAGCTCCTCCCCAGCTGCATTCAGACATCGGGCCACAAATGTCGCTATGGATGAGCTCTAAAGGCTGACTAGCTCTCTTTGCCTGACCTTATGGATAAGACTTATAATAATAATAATAAAGTCTTTATTTGCCTTAAACACGGTATAAAGATGACACAAAATAGAAAGCACATTAATGTTCAGCTAAATAATTGTAGCATGCAAATTATATAAGGTAGGTAAAATATTAATAATAAAAAGGACGGCGCTCTAGTAATTTAAGTTCTGATTCTGCAACTACTTATACAAATTTCTCTTAAATAATGTAAAATTCATGTTGTTAAACTCATTAAGTATTTTGTTAAAAATTCTTATACACATTAGTCAAACAATTTTTGTTATATTTTGCACTCTTTGGCGTCTCATTTAGCACAAGTCGATAAGGATCTCGTGTTCTAGGATTTACATCACACGCTTTTTTAAACAAGTTAGTATTTCTTTTTACAAATAAACACACCTCAAATATGTATAATGTAGGCAATAATGGTAACAGTCCAAGGTTCGTGAACAGGTGCCATTCATCTTCCCCCAAGGCAAGCAATGCAGTTCTGAAAGTCTCGGTCTTGTTGTCCTGAAAAATCACACCAATAACCAAACCTTTTTCAAAGCATACATACCATGCAGACTTAGATGGCCGAGACGTCTATGCCACGTACCAACCGGCACCGTAGTAGCAGCATTAGCACAAATGATGTGCCTCCTGTTCTTCGTTCAGGATCATAGAAGAGTGCACCTGAGAATTATATCTATATAACATTGTTCAAAATGTAAACATCGTTTTTCCTAGTAGCCACTCTCACCAGTTTACCATTTCTATCCAGAATTCTACAAATATTTTTACTAAAATTGACTACACAGCCCTTCTCTTCAATCTTGCTGACAGAAATTAAATTATTGGACAAATTGGGAACAAACATCACATTCTTTATAGTAAAATTTTCGAGTGTATGTATGTACGTTTGTTTTGTATGCATGTATGTATATTTCTGTGGCACGCTCTACAGCCTAAACAGCTTGATGGATTTTAGCTAAAGAGATGTCGTTAAATTCGTCTTGTGAGAGTGACACTGGATATTTTATCTCTCCACAACCTATCGAGTGAGTGGGGTATCAAAATAAAGGGCTTTATGAATGGTTTTCAAAAATATATACAACTAATATGTTTATATGTAATTTGGAATGAGAAATGCAAAAAACATCAAAAATTTCAACGTTTTAAATTGAATTGACATGTAATGTAATGTGTTGAATTGACATGTTAACATGTAATGTGTGGAAGAGACACAACAATATCGGTCATTCATTACAAAAACTAAAAAGATGAAAATAAAAAAAATATTAAAAAACAAAAAAACCCGACCGTGAAAATTTTAAACTTTCAAACTTAATTAATAAATGAACTGAAAAGATGCAAACAAGTTTTTTTGTTTTGTTTTGAATGATCGTGGTTGATTATGTTCACAATAGCAGTCGGAGGCATTCATTCCGGACCCAAGGCACCCCTGGAAGATACTGTTAAACATTTAGTTTATTTGTAGTAAAATAATTTATTTGATGTAAAAAGTATATAAATGATGAAAATAAATTGATAGGTGATTATTTATTTGATGTGCAATTAATAATATCCCTATTTTAAATTAAAAAACTTGTGTTGCGGCACCAACAGATATACCTACATATATTTGTTTGCCTATTTACCTATACATAAGGGTCGGGCCACCCTTATCGACGGCGATCGACGGTTTGCCTATACAAAACGCGCGCAAAGTATGGAAATCCTTTCGCATCGGACGCGGCGAATGATTGAACCAGGTTTCAGTCCGAAGAAAATGAATTTATGTATTTATATATTTTGTATTATATTACTAACATGGAAAATAAAAACAAGGATAAGTTTACTGACGGAGATCAGGACATGAAGTGACGAATTTGGCAGAAAAAAGACAAAATCAAAACGTAAGAAATCTAAATTTGAAACTGAATTTAAAATTAAAGATAAAACTGCCAGCAAGAAAGGTTGCCAGTCATAAAACAGGAAAGAGGACTAACTCCGGATCATACCTGGTTCAGCAAATTTCGCTGGCCATTCAACGCGGCCACGCGGCCGGCGGGCCCAGCGGCGTGATGAGGACATTTGAGCCGGTTGTAATTTTTGTCAAAATTTAAAAGAAGAATATTGTTGAATAATGTTTATTTTATTAATTATTAATCTTTTTATTGATATTTTCAGGTAAATATGCGAATTTCGTATTCATCTTGCTTAATTAAAGTACTTGTAAGCATTTTTTTATTTTTTTTATCGGAATAAAATTAATTGTTGAATTATCTAGTCTGTATACATCATTTGGGAAGGCAGCCCGCGAGATGGACTGACGATCTGACGCGAGTTGCGGGGAAGGATTGGATGCGGAAAGCACATGACCGCGCAATGTGGAAATCTTTGGAAGAGACCTATACTCAGCATTGGGTAGTCATAGGTTGAAGAAGATACATCATTTGCCATTTATTGAGTACATTTTTCTATGCAAATAGTAAAAAGAAAGGTTCGAATTTCAAAGTTACTATTACATCTCTTGGGATGTAAGTTGGACCTGCATCCTTTCTTTGGGTCATAATTGGACTACTTTCAGGGCATGAGAGATGAAAAATGAATTTAATTAAACATATACTACACAATTGATATTGTAAATGGTAAAGTATGTTTGTACCGCTTTCACGCCTAAACTACCGAACGGAATTTGGTTAAATTTAGAATTAATATTGAAGATAGTACACAGGATCCATCCATAGGAAATATGTAATAGTTTCTTGCTATTTTCTATCAGTTTATATACAGGGTTCTAACTCTGGAACAGTATCGTTAACTACGGAGCCACATGCAAAAAGCTCAACCTATCTTATGAAATGAAATGAAATGAAATAAGTTTATTTGCATGAACACAGTAATGGGATGTTACAATTATTGCGGTCCTTGTATTCAACCTGTGTGCAGGTGTGCAAATTTTACATTACATTATAGTTATTTATGTTAATTATGTTTATATTCTAAAAAATCTTTCACACTGTAAAAACATTTGTCTAATAGCCAGTTTGTCAAAGTTATTTTAAAAGTCTTATTTTCTAAGGTTTTGAATTCGTCAGGAAGATTATTAAAAACAGTAATTGACATATTATAAACATTCTTTCTATAAATGTAAGTGTGACTAGGAGGCTGGTATAACTTATGCTTATACATTGATCTGACTCGCCTTGCTCGCGTGTCTGAGAGCTTCTTAAAATATTTAATAAAATAAAATATTAGAAACTCAACTCCAGTAAGGGGTCAGGTAGCGTTAATATTCCCACCCATATTTGCTAAGAAAGGAGCGGCGGCACTACTGGCGGCGTATCCATTATTCATAATTTTCAGTCCTAAGGAAGGCTACTTCCCTAAAATATGGAAAGAGGCGTACCTAGTTGTACCTGTTCATAAAGGAGGCTCCCGATCTAATGTAGAACAATTCGTTGAGTTCGGCTTCGTTGGGAATACATGGTGATCTTTTGAGATGGATTGCTTCTTACTTGGAAAATTGAAGTCAGACAGTCTGGATAGGGATATTCTAAAAAGGGTTTGATACCATCTGGAGTGCCACAGGGTTGACATCTGGAGCCTTTATTTTTTAATATCTACGTATCTGATATAGACAGGTGTTTTCTCAATGCTCGTTTTTTAATGTATGCAGATGATAAAAAGATCTATCACCCCATTAAATGATAAAATAGAAAATATATGATAGAAAATAATAAAATAAAATTACCAATTATACAACTCTGTCATTCCTAGAGTTGATCACATTCGGGATCTTGGTGTAATCTTATATGAAAAACTTTCATTTATCCACCACTCGAACATATGGTTCGTAAGGCATACAAAATATTAGGTTTTATAATTAGGGCTACTAATTCAATTCAATTCTTGGGTGAATGGCGTTTCCGTGGTGATTTCGCCAATGTCAAGTTTTATTGAAACCATTTTAAACAAACTAAGTATGTCTCTTAAAGTTTTTTACTGTCACACTCGGAGAAAACAAGCTGTCCAGAGAGCATGAAGCTGTCACAGAATTAATATGGTACTGTGCCTACACGTAAGGACCGTTTTGGAATTTGCATCTCAAGTGTGGTCATCTTCGTATGCTACCCATATACTTACTTAGAATAGAATCAATACAACAAAATTTTTAAATCTGACTCATAAACGTGAAATTGTATAATCGAAGTAAAGAACCAACTCCTAGCAACGAATCCATGTGATGAGTTGTTATTATTACCGCCTTATAAACGAAGGATGATTGCGGATGTTACTTTTATGACATTTTTATTATTAGCCGACTTCAAAAAAAGGATGTTCTCAATTCGGTTGTATTTTTTTTTATTTTTTTATGTATGTTATTAGCTTAGTTAGATATCTCCGTCAATTGTAGGTAAACCGATATTGTTTATTCTTTTTTCGATAGGATTTACTTTCAAGTTGGTCCCATATAAATTTCGTGAAGATCTGATGGTGGAACATGAGGTAATAATAAAAATTGGGAATTCCTCAACGGAATGTAACATTCGCTTCGTTATTCGTCTATTCTTTTAGTCATATCTCAGACAGTTTTTTACCGATTTTAATTATTCTTTTTTTATTCGATAAAATGTGCTTTAGGGATAAATCCATGTAAATTTTGTCAAAATCTGATGATGGAATAAGAGATAAAAGCGGAAACTCCTCAACCGGTGATAGCAACATGCATCGCGATGCCGTTTGTGGAATGTCGCTAGGCAACGAAATACAATAAATTTGTTTTGCCAGTTAGCTGAAAATCTGCGTTTCCGTTGTTCCATATAAAAGTATATTATTCGATTTTAGCACATTTTTTGGCGACCGGACACGAACCTGCAATCTTCGGATATTGTATTGGAAATCACAAATAATTTAGCTTCTATGGTCGAGTGTTTTACTCTCTTTACGGAGGTTTCGGGTTCGAATCCCGGTGAAGACACTGTTAAATGAAAATGTCCTTGTGAGACTTTCTCCAGTTTAGTTGGGACATTGCTGCCTGAATCACCTGATTGTCAGAAAAGTAAGATGATTCCGTGCTTCGGAAACCTATAAACCTAGAATAGTTTGTGCTGAAACGATCGACATCAAAATCAAAGTGATTTGTTGAAATTTAGTTATTGGAAACCGTTTTCTCCCGAAATGGGAATTTCATCAAGAAAAGTACCTATTGTCAGTCGCAAGCTGCAACGCTTTCACTCTCTCCTGGGGGCATGAGCGCACGAGCGATAGCAAATGTTTTCCTAAATACCTATTTCGTTAGGATTGCGAAGCTATTCTTCCCTCTTAGCATTGTCAGTTTAGTGGCCAGCTGGACTACTAAATGACCTCGTACTTCGTAGCCTCTTACCCAGTTTGACTTATGTTATTTTTGAAACAATCATTATAAACAACTAAACGCGCTTGCAAAGCACGAAAGACGCAGTCTAAACTAAGCAAATACCACAAATATAATATCTTTGTACTGAAACTGTTAAATAACAAAACCTAGCTTTGGATAATGAAGAAAAATAATAGGAAATGTGTCGAGGTTAGGATTAATTACTTACATAAAATATATTGAATGAAACACTGAAAATCATAAAATAAAAATAATTTTAACAATAAAATAGAAACCTCCTTCAAATTACCTGTATGGTTATCTCCACTAAAAAGTAACAAATAAAATAACATTTCAGATGGAACATGAAAAAAAATATTGCCAATATCCTCAATTCAGTTAAGACAAATCCAACGAGCCCAAACACGACTAGGTTGTGGTATGTATTTAAGGAGTTCCTATGGCCACCTTCCGGCTCCATCATGAGACCCTGGACATCATGTATGACTAAAGATCTTGTTAAGACAAATCCAACGAGCCCAAACACGACTAGGTTGTGGTGTGTAATTAAGAAGTTCCTATGGCCACCTTCCGGCTCCATCATGAGACCCTGGACATCACGTATGACTAAAGATCTTGTTAAGACAAATCCAACGCGCCCAAACACGACTAGGTTGTGCTGTGTATTAGAGGAGTTCCTATGGCCACCTTCCGTCTCCATCATCAGACCAGCTCCGTGGTACCATAATATTGCATTGTCATCGCGGTTACATAAGTATACCAAATTTCAGCAAATTCCAATGGCAGCAAGTGCTTCAAAATTAAGTTGCAAGATTTCGCCCGAACATACAAACAAACCCACCCACGTCCCACATACATACAGTGCAAGCTAAATAAAAGCTTGTAAAAAGGATACTTTTTACAGGAAAATGTCTTATTCCCACGGCAGCGTAGCCCCGGGTGGACAACTAATTAATATTTTTTAAAATAAATATTTTTCGTGTATATGTAGTACATTTTTGTGTGTAAAATAGTGTGTTAGACAAACCATGCTCAGGAAACGGCCCAATATCATACTGTATATTTTCTGCAATGAATAAATAAATAACTTATCATATCGCAAAAACTACCTTAAATTAGGAAAATAGCTTTGACCACAAGAGTAAGTAATGGTAAGCACTGTCGCGTTCGCACCTTTTATATAGAACCTTTTATAACCATTATTATAACAGCGGCCTTATTCATGTCCCAAATTCTTTTTCAGATAAGATAATAATATCATTTTTCAAATAGGACGAAAAATATTTTTTTCCTTACCTTTGCGATTCGCGACAAAAAGGGTCAAATTTTCTACTATGTACTTCAATTACGTAGAGCTATTAGCTCGAAGTTACTTATTAAAGCCATATTAGCTCCAGATCCCCGGTGGGTATTCCCTCTTGTGACAGAGGTCGTCAGATAAGAAACATTTCCATAGTAGAAACGGACCCCGGTGTGTTTATCATTCACATACGTTTTAAACCAATATGAGAAAAAAACTCTAATACCGCGTTTTAGAACTTTTTCTACCTTCACTTAAAAAAATGTAGGTAGGTAAGATGATTTTTGATAGTTATTAAATACTTATATGGCCTGCAGAAATAGATAACCTATTAGGAGTGCAGAAGGGAGGAGTAGCTACTCATTGTCGTCGTTAAGAAATTCGTTAGCGAGGGATTCGGAAAAGGTCAAGCTTAACTTCCATCCAGCACGTTCCGTGTGGCTGCTCCTCTTGATGCACGCTTCTAGCTATTTGATGCTTAAATTAATGAATGGACACTGACATAGAAAAGGAAGAAGACACGCGCTGGACGTCAAGCCGTTGACCGTCGTTCCAGCGGTGACTGTGGTCGGCTGTATTATACTCGTACCAGCGTTTAGTCGCTACTTAGCAAGATTTACTCGAAGCTCCGTATAATAATAAATAATAAGGGTGATTTACTGTCCGACCACGGTTATTTTATTTGTTATAATATTTGTTACTATGCTGTTAGTGCCTACTAATTAATGAACTTTGTTATCTAACATTGATCCTACAAATAAAAACGGCCAAGCACGTGTCGGGCCACGCAAAATGTAGGGTTCCGTAGTTGTCCAATACTGCATATTGTACCTGTCAGAACATCATTCATTTTATAAGTTGGTCTATTATGCGATAACCTGTAAAGCCTACTTGATGTTGATAACTACTGTGAATTTTTTCACATTTCCATATAACAAGGTTTCACTGGTAGGGGGGGGACTTGACTCTAAAACGAAATATTTCCAAAACTTATGCTAGTATCAAAAAATTATTGTTTTAGCAAACCCCCATTATTTTTAAAAAACCTATCCAACGATATCTCACTCTATAAGGTAATCGTGAATAAAAAATAACCCCCACTTCACGACGTGTACCAGAGGAACAGTAAAAAATATTTTTTTAAGCTTTGTTGCCATGATTAATATGTATGTATATCCATGCCAAACTACAGCCTTCTAGTACTAAAGAGTCTCTGAGCTAAGCCGCGGACGGACAGACGGACGGACATACCGAAACTATAATAAGGGTTCCTTTTTTACTACGGAACCCTAAAAACTATAGCTCTGTTCTGATTAGTTTCACTGATAGATAGAACTAGGTAATTTTTAGTCCCAATAGTTCCATAATTTTTTATATTATTTATGATTAGAACTAACAAGAGTAACTCGTAGGCTTAAAAAGAAAGTATAAGTACTTACTCAGGTAATTTCATGTATTTATTTTATTCGTTTTAGCATGTTTTAGAAACATGGTTATTTACCTATATTTTATTAATACTGTAATTTTGTATGACACATAAAATGGGTCATAATAACAGACCCACTGATTTGTAAAACCACTAGACATCCGAACATTCGAAAGCATTTTTGCCCAAGTTGAAACGGAGGCCCTTCACGCTAAATATGGTACAGTCAGCCAACTAGAGAAGGTTACCCGCCGCCGCCGCCGCCGCCGCCGCCGCCGCCGCCGCCGCTCCAAACCGATGAAGTTTTCTCAGTTAATTAGTTATTTGTATGTAATACATACAAATGTATGGATGTTTGTTACTGTTTCACGCAAAAACTACTGAACAGATTGGGATGAAATTTGGAATAGATTTAGTTTGTAACTTTGTACCCTGGATTAACACTAGGATACTTTTACGGAAAAAAGTCTTATTCCCACGGAAATATCTTACACAACGCGAGCGTAGCTGCGGGCGGACCGGTGCGGTGTAGTGTAAAAATATAATATTTGGATGTTTAGACGTTTGTTCCGCCTTCACGCTGGCTCTAAAGTAAAACTAAAGTACTCAACGGATTTGGATGAAATTTGGAATGAAGATGGTTTGTAACCTGAATTAACACAGGATAATTTTTACCGTAAAAATTCCTATTCCCACGGGAAAATCTTACACGACGCGAGCGTAGCCGCGGGTGGACCGCTAGTATTTTATATACTTGTACATAATAAGTCGACACTACAAGCATGAACAATTACCCCAGAATTTTTTATCGCCGGCGACTGTACCCAGTCCACCTCGTCAATCTACTGTCAAGGGCGTCATCATCATCAATACTTCAATAGGACTGTCACGCCCCGTTCGGCAGATTCAGGACATGGCAGAAACTGTATAAGCCTACCCTGAATTACGGCAATCACGCCTTAGTCCACCACGCTGGCATGGCTGTGTAAACTACACTACTGCGTGTACCTACCTATGTCAATACTGTGCAAAATAGTAAAAAGAAAAGTTCGGCGAGTCTTCTTCATCGTGTGGGTTGTAAAGTCGACAACCAACCTCGCAAACCCTGGTGTTATAGAGCTCCAAAGGCCAATGACATAACGTGCCTTCCGAAACACGAAATAATCTGGTATCAATCAATCAGGTGATTCATTGAGGAAAGTTTCACAAATGGCTTATTCCAACAATCCCCTGCCTAAAATCCCCTTTTTCCAGAAATCCCCTTATCTAATTATATATTTATCCTTAACGGTATCTCCACCGGGATTCGAACCCGGTACCATTGTAATGAGACGGAGGCTTTATCATACTTTTACATTATGAAGTGTATTTTGTATTGTATTTATTCTCTTTGGGGCATGCTACACGCTCGATATGATCGAGGATCTATCGTTATACGTATCAAGCGAAGGTAAATTCTGGGTCTCAAGTCGACACTACTCGCTCGATCGATACGGACATACGCCGATAAATTTCATTCACTTTGTATGTACGATGCCTATGTATGTAGGTAGGCCAGCATCGAATGAGTAACAACTTAATATAAATTGTATTGTTTTCATCTAAAAAGCGGCAAATAGGTAACGCAATAGGCGAAATGTTCATATTAAGGATTTCGTGCTTCGGAAGGCACGTTAAGCCGTTGGTCCCGACTCTATGGGCGCATTCCGAATCAGACTTTCAGCGCTGTCAATGATCATAAAAACAAAAAAATGTATGGCTGACAGTGATTCGGAACGCGATCACGGGTACTTTAATCGATTTCAGCGCGTCTCGGAACGCAGGGTATAACACTGTCACCAAACTGGCTGATAAAGTAAGACGATCCAGAATTTACGATAATATCGAGCGACTAGCTAGAGCTACTAATAATAAAGTTACTCAACGCATGGTTAATGAAACTCAAAAAAAAATTAGACAAGTTTTATTTAAGTAATAGGTATTTAATTTCATTCATCGTTTAATTTGGAAATATGTCAGTGTCAAAAGAAATATTTTCAGTAGTAGGTAGAACAGTGCTTGATATCCTCGGCATCTGAAATCATACAGAAAAATACTTTAATTTTTTTATTGAGTAAAGTTATTCTTTGCACCAAACATCTAGTTTATCCTGAAGCTTAATCTCCGCAAGCCCACAACGTTGCGTTATCTATCGTTGAGGTAACAACGCAACGGATTTGGTTGAATTTATATATATAGGAAAGTGTTTGGTAACCGCAGACGAGAATCTCCTTTGCCGAGAGCAGGCAGGAGTCTTTCACCATCTTACGATACAGTCGTCAACTGGTCTGTCAACAAGTATCACGTGTCGTATAGGTAGTACCTCAGAGGAAGAGTTAAAACCACAGAGGTTAAAACACGATCGGTTCGCTCAGCGACACGTATCAGAAATCTTTTGTTAGTACACATAACAATAAAAATCAAATATTTGTATCAAAAATATAAAAAGTTTCTGAAAAAAACTTACATAATTCATAGTAATTAATAAACAAAATATTAACAAGAAGGCTCTCATGGATGAACGAGTTTCTCAAACGGACCGTCCACGAGGCTTGTACGGGGGGAGGGAATTTTAGCAGGGAGGGGGTGTAGTAAGATATCACGTGTATTTATTTATTTTTGCATGATTACACCATTCCTTTAATATTATTTTTATGCCAGTAAAAAACAACCTGCAACCTTTCTGTTTAGGCATTTTTGTCATGGACCTTAATTTCAGAATAAAATTAGATTATACTTTATACCTGTATTTAAGAATATTATTCTAAAAATTTTAAGATTCTTTGTAGGTACCTAAAAAAACATCACGTGGTTAATGGACGGCCCCAAAGGAAAATAAGTTTTTGAAGATATAAATACACCGTGAAATTTACACCGTTTTGTTCCCGCCGTGTAGTGATAGTACCCGTCAAACTGAACAACTTTTCACGAGAAAAAAAAATCCTGCGACTAAAAAATTTTTGGTCTCTCCATACAAAGTGAGACTCCCGACCGACACATTTTGTATGGAGACCAAAAATTTTTTTGACACAGGAATTTTTTTTTCGTGTTGAGTTGTTCAGTTTGACGGGTATTATCACTACACGGCGGGAACAAAACGATGTAAATTTCATGCTATAGGATGTACATATTTAAAAGAACCTGAAGAGGTATTGAACATTATTAATTAATAATAGATTAATTGATTTTATTTAATTTTTTATTAGTTGTAATAAAACTGAAGACGAAAATAAAAATAAAACAACTAAATTTCAAACAATTTCAAAAGAAAAAGTTCTTATGTTCGTTGAGAAATTGCCTTCAGTTTCATGGACTGGACACATTCCAGTTAATTTTATTTACGTAATATAATTAACAAACGTTCTCTAAAGAAACAAATGTAAATAACGGATTACCAAGAGATATAACAAGAAGAATCACAATTCACATTAGACGCTTACTCAACTTGCACAAGACGATATAGTAGGGGAGCCCCCCCCCACGAGGACCGGCTAAATTAGGATTTACTCGAGCGTCGTCGTGGAGACCTATTGGATTTTGAAGATTACATGATAGAAAAGATTAAAGTTTATATAATGTTTTCCCCCTAACCGGTGGGGGGAGCGGATACAGATTATCAAAATTGTAAAAAAAATGACCACATCGCGTCAGATATTGATAGTGTAGGTGCCCCTCGTATCTTTGATAATGAAAATATGTTAATCTGCCGGCTTGCATGGTGAGGGTGGCCATTCGGAAGGGTAATGAAAAAAACAATTTTTCGAGCGCGTCAGATATTCACAGGGGATGTTCAGTATACCTTAAAGAAGCTTCCATTCAAAAGACTGACGATTCAGAAGTGACGCATGCTCGTAGAGGCTAATTGAAAATGAAAAAAAAAAGTCATGTTGACATACTCGAGCGCGTCAGATTATTTATACAGGCGGTGCAGCTTGATCTCCTGATCGTGCTAGCCCAAAATCTGACGATTATTTGGAGGGATTTTCTTAAGCAATTTAATTATTATTTTCTCAATATACAGTGTTACAAAAAATACCAAAAAAAAGAATATCCTTCATCACAGGCATTTAATTAAAATTTTCCCATCTCTAGTGGTAATTGACACCTAAAATATAAATTATCGATTCTCAGAACAGAAAAGTATTTGTACACCATTTGTGCCTACATTTTTAAAAGAAAGAAAGAAAGTTTTTTCTTACGCCACAACACAAACATAGAATGGATAATAATGGTAATCATTAGTGCTACTGGAATGTGCCGCGACGTCAAAATAAAAGGACCGCACTCAGCTTATGCCGCGATCATGAAGACCGCGACGCTGGTATTCTGTGGGCCCCTTGTGGTGGATGTAGATGTAGATGTAAAAGAGATGCACTTAAGTACCAAGTATCAATTTATGATAGAAAACATTTTCTTTTTTGCCTCAATTATCTTGTTTACGTATTTACAAACATTATTTAGTTCATTATTTCATTAATTTATTATTTCATAACAATTATTTAACAAAGCTTTTTTTATTTATTTGTAGTTTTTTTATTTTGAAATTAATTGTTCTAATATGAATGTTATGGTACAAGTACTACGTAAACATTTTTAACCATTAACCACGTGATGTTTATATTATGTAGGAGGTGCTCAACAAGATGCAAGGTATTCCCCCTCCTTATATATATATTTGACATGCTCGATTAAGTCCCAAAATCCCCATCTTGAGCTCAAATCAAATCAAATCAAAATTGTTTATTTGCAAGAACACGACATACCCCCCCCCCCCCCCCCCCCTAATAGACAGATTGTATAAGTGTAATAGAATTAAAGCAAGTTCGGATAATGCGTGCATAATGCATATACATGAACAAAGTTATATTTATTTGTTATTTAACAATGCATGTCTTCCGCGCCGATCTTCCGCAACGAAGGAGTCAACAAAGCTGGCTGTGATATGGATGGCACCATTTCGCAGCCACTTTGTCAGCCCCGCGCCGCGCGGCGCTTGCGCAGACTGTCACCGGCGCGCTCCCGCCGCGCTGTGCCACCGACTGCGGCACTACTCGCACGCTTGCCGCTCATCAAAGCTGGCTGTGATATGGCTGGAAAACGCACATGACAACCACTTTGTGAGGGACAAGTTTGGAATCATTGCCAGTGAACACGTACCCCGGCTCGTTGCGTAGTCGCACAGCCCAACTCGTCAAAAATGGCTGTGATATGAATAGCTACACGGCACAACCATTTTTACGAATAGGCCATAGACTAGTTATTTGCTTGTCGTCAGTTGTTGCTGCTGCGGTCTCCGTAAACCGACCACATCAAAGTGGCTGTGATATGAACACGCATTGACATTTCACTGCCGCTTTGACAGGCTAGGCTCGAGAAACGTAACGTGAGGAGCGTGCTGGTACTGGTTGGTAGTTACAAATGAGGCCATGCTCATCAAAGCTGGCTGTGATAGCTGCACAATGATCTATAACAAACCGACTTTGATGGCAGGGCCACATTGAATCAGGCTGAAAACACAATTTACATTTACAATTTCGCAACAGCATATAAAAATCACTTACAATTACAGTCGCAATAAAATATAAATTTAATTCAAGAAAGAGATAAAATTATTTTACAAGGTCGATGTGAGAGTTGGCCATACGCACAAATACTGTATACTTTTGTTTTTATTAACCTTAAAATAAATAATGATTATGTTAAGTACTGTACAGTGGAGAACACATCAAGTTGCACCGTGCTATGAGCATATGGGACAGTCTCTGTCTAACTTGATCTGTTTTTCACTGTATACAAAGGACCATACAACATGAACATTAAAATAAGTATTCACTTTTACTATGCGAAAGGCATCTATGTAATTTTTAATTTACGTTTTAGAACAAAATGCAAATGATGATTAGATGTTTGGGTGTTTAGATGTTTGTTCCGCCTTCACGCTCAATGGATTTGGATGTTTGGAATGGAGATAGTTTGTAACCTGGATTAACACATAGGATACTTTTTGCGGGAAAAAGTCCTAATCCCACGGGAAAATCTTACATAAAGCGGGCAGGCCGCTAGTATTTCATAAAACCAACGTAATTAGGTTTTTTTTTCTGAACCTAATTTCATGTGTTGTAGATAGTTTCATAATAGTATATAAGCTTCTGTTTTGTTTATTATGTTATTGTGCGGCCTTTTACAATAATTTAAAAAACACTTTTTCCTATTCTCGAGGAGAAAACTGAAACAAAATCTGCATATTAGTTACTGAAAAAATTCGATTTGAAAAGTGCTTG
The DNA here is from genome assembly GCA_951230895.1 of Carpatolechia fugitivella. NCBI lineage: Eukaryota > Metazoa > Arthropoda > Insecta > Lepidoptera > Gelechiidae > Carpatolechia > Carpatolechia fugitivella. The sequence continues at coordinate 20,361,852 of OX579645.1, read as the reverse complement.
CTCAAGTTACTGTATTCAGTCCAATTAAAGCATCGCTTTTGTTTCTTTCAACATTTTGCGAGTAAAAAGTAAAAGAATATTATTATAGCCGACAACATATAAACAATATTTTTAAAAGTTTTACGTTGTACAATAAAATTGTACATTCCCGAATGTAAATTGATGAAAAAGTGGAATGTAGTACTAATTTCACCATGATAGTTCTTTTCCATGATTTGACAAAGAAGTAAAATAAACGTAATAAAGGTAGAAATACAAACCTTTATTTATAAACTAAAAATTAAGACATAAGAAAAAATTATAAAAATGGTTAATCTGTAGTGTATGAAGTTAAATTGTAAAGTTATACAAGAACCCCATCCTTGGTCACATCATAACTAATCAAAGACGCAGGCAGGCAGTAGGTACCAGCATAGCCCCGTTTCACGAAGCAACAAGTTACAGTTTGATATACATTGCGTAGCCAATTCGCCTAAACTGTAAGCCCTTATCGTTTTTTCTAATCGTCTACGCAATGTACGTCGAATTGTACTTGTAATTTGTAACTTGAAGCTATAAGTTACAAAATACAAGTACAATTCGATGCAAATTGCGTAGACAATGAGATAAAACGACACGGGCTTTAGGCGAATTGGTTAAACAATGAAAATCAAATTATTACTCGTTACTAGTTATTACTTGTTGCTTCGTGAACCGGGGCGGGGCCCTGGACTACCTACATACTAAATAAAACCTATTTATTATAATTTACAAACACATTCAAAGCGCATACACCCTGGGGGCCGTTTCACAAAGCTACAAGTTACAAATTACAAGTACAATTCGATGTACATTGCGTAGACAATGTGATAAAACTATAAGGGCTTACAGTTTAGGCGAATTGGCTACGCAATGAATATCAAATTGTAACTTGGTACTTGTAAATTGTTGCTTCGTGAAACGGGACCCTGGCCGCCAATGTGCCAATTGACCCGAAACCAGAATTTTGGTAGCACTCTTTTCTAAAAATATGTGAATGGGATTACACGTCAACTGCAGTGCCGACTGCTTTGTCGCCGCAGCTTTTTCCATGTCACCCGATCTTGGGCCTTCAGCGTTCTTTTCACGTGACAGGACCTAACACAACCAACACTTATTATTTCAGCTGTGATGCTGATCTTGACGCATGTCGAAAACTGACGACTTTATACAGTCCGCGAACGGCTTTTATTTTAACGATATGGCTGCTAGGCTTTGCTAATTGACGACGCCATTCGTATGCCGATGACCTATGAGAATCACATTCACAATCACATTTCGTTTTAACGTTTCTGTGTAAATATTTTAATAGTTATCAATCAATTAAACGCACATTTTTACCGAAGTGGCCGTCCAAGACTAGAACTGATGGACATAGATAGCAAAATATAGTATATACCTAATTGGGCGACAACGAATCAACAAAACTGTTTTGATGGGGTCAAAACTCCTCACACATAGATTTTTTTGCTGCTGTGTATACTTTATAATGGACTATTTAGCGACATTTATTTCAATACATAGATATTAAGGCGGTAAACTAGCTGGTTTCGCCGTTTAGGTATTAACATAGCTACCTAAAAAATACAAAAATATATGTTGTTGTCGCTGAAAATATTGAGATAATTGATTTGCAAATTTTGAATGTGGGGTGATTTTCTGTAATTTTAATTATTTATTTTTGCTTTATTCCTTGATTATATGTAAAATCTACTTGGTTACGCCGCTAAATAATAAACTCTTCTGTTGGTACATATTCCGAGACGTGAGATTCGCGAATTCAAAAAAGGGCCCAAGAACGATTTTTCAGATAGGGCCTCGCCTTAAAGCACCATTACTCAAAGTCTCCCAGGCATCTCCTAGGTATTTGCCTATTTCTGTTAAAACAACCACCGTTCGCTAGCAGACAAATACACCGCCTTTGGAGTGTGTTTAGGGAAAGAAAGCTGCCTACTTGTTCTGCTTGCTTTACGAATGACATAATTGTAAGCTTCGCGCTCGCTCGGTCAAATGTATAATGAGAATTTAACCCATTATTAACACATTGCAAACTGCGTCAAGAGCAAACGGGCAGCAGCGGTCCGGTGCAGTGCAGTGACGTCGCGTCGCGGCGCGAGGTCAACGGTCGTAGGCTAATTCGAATGAATCGAGTTACAGAATGGAGTAATTGAAGCGAGTGCGTTGCCTACGACAGCTCGCGTACCGTCTGAGTCTGGGTAGCGCACAGTAAACCGTTTTGAAATAAGTATTATCAATATTGAGCAAATAGAACCTAATTTTTTTCATGTTACAAATACTGATAGATAAATTACTGTCAGAAATAAAAATATTTTCTGTAAGTAGAAACTTACATTTCTTTAGCAAAGTGTCGTAAGTTTGGCTTCTATATCAGCCGCTTGACTTGTGGTCAAATATCCGGATTTTTTATCACTTTTAATTTAACTTAGTATAATGTTTGATATTAAACCTAGAATATTATTTTATTCAGTCCCCGTCTGAAATTTTTGGCGAATATGTCCTTATGACAAAAACATGTCGCAATTTTCTAATGGCTAATGGCTATCACTGTAGGAATCTCTATACATCTACTGATATCTTGACATCAATGGTAGTGCATTAGTTAGCCACAAAGAATAAGGGCTATTAGGTTGTTTACCCTTGTCAATTTTCTAATGGGCACCGTAGCTTCTATTTTGATGCCAGTTAGAAAATTGAGCAGGTAAGTTAACAATGCGAGGTTGCGTCGCGTGCGCGCGCGCGCCGACCGACACGCGTAGTCGTCTTCCGAGAGAAGCACAATGCCGGCTAACATCAACAGTCCCCATTTGTTCTCAATGTTGCATGTATTGTGAAATATTCCGTGATTGTGAACGACGCCATAGATACGAAATACGAAACGATCAAAAATGACTATACCTACAACTTTACTACCATCCTCTAAAATGCAAGAAAACCGCATGCAGAAATAAATAACACAATGTGTTTCACACAATGGGGTATAAAAGTAATAGTTTATCGTTTCTCTTTGAACTAAAACTCGTAGTTACTCTTAGGTACCAATAACACCTAGATTTCATAGACATCAAAACCGCGTAAGATTATAAAAAATATTAGTAGGGCGTTATCCCCAACGAACTAAAAATTTTAAAAATTGCCTTTTGATTAGTAGTAAAATCAAAAAGAACTTATTCGCCGAAAAATGCAAAATAATATTATTTACTTGCTTATTAGTTATTATTACAATACAAATACATTATACAAAACAGATCAGAAGCATTAACAGGCCTTATTGCTATTTTACCATTCACTCAACTTTTTAACCAAACTTCTTTAATTTATCATCTAAGAAAGGATGATGGTCAACCCAAGTTCACGTGTTATTATTAGGACTGTTGTCTTTATTTTAACGTAACTTCTTTGTGTTTAATTAACATTATAGTCTATTCCAGGACAGTATTTTTGAGACACTAGACTTTTTAGGACTCATCAAATGTGCGCATTAGACATTTTGACACGCGGTCGTTAATGTACACTAGGTACACTCCTAATCTCCAAGGTCGTTGATTGTTGCATCCGTGGTCGACTCTAGATTTTTATAGGTATAAGTACACGAAAACCAGCTATCTAGGTAGTTTCGGTTAAAAAGTTGATAAACACTAAAAACACGAACTAATCGTATAACAATAAAAATAAACATTTGACATACCCAACTAAAAATAGGTATAAATGTAGAAAAAAAAAGTTGAATAAAACTAAAAAAAAATTAAATGATAATATGAAAGGTCTCGACTTAAGGTGCACATTCGGTGCCTATACATAGAATGTGCATAGATTTAATCAAGGCTCCCTGATACATTCATTCGTTCGCACAAGCTTAGCAAGGTGCATGTCCAAATCCAATACTAATTTTTAAAAAATCTTAAATTGTGACTAACTTTTCAAAGTCTATTGACTTTTACAAATGAAATTACAAATTCAAAATAAAAAATACTACCTTCGACCTACTGAATTTCGAAGTTCGAAATTTCTATGTATGTTATTAGTTCACAAGTATACGAGACCGATGTACGTCAGTTCGAATGAGTACGCTGTAGCGAAGTATGAAAATCCGATGTTTGTGACATCGAAAGTTTACGGGTTCGATGTAGGTACGTCAGTTGGAAAGTACGCTGTAGTGAAAAATTAAATTACGATGTCCGTGAAATAGAAGCTTTCCATCCGAAACTTAACATGTTACAAGAGCAGGGACGGGGTTTATAAAAAACGCCCATTGTTCTATTTTATTATTATTATTTTAACACTTTTTTATTAACTCGCTTTCTTGTCTATCTGTTTGTTTGTTTGTTCGGTCCGGATCTTGCGACTCAATTTTGGAGCACTTGCTGTCATTCGATTGTGCTGAAATTACAATTGTGTAACCTCGATGACAATGCAATATTATGGCATCATGGAGCTGGTCTGATGATGGAGCCAGAAGGTGACCATAGGAACTCTTCAAATATACAACATAACCTCGTCGTGTTGGGGCTCGTTGGATTTGTCTTTACAAGATCTTTAGTCATACGTGATATCCAGTGTCTCGTGATGGAGCCAGAAGATGACCATGAGAACTTTTCAGACACTTTGTGCTTGGGCTCGTTGGATTTGTCTTGACTAGTCCTTTGTTCCTAAGCCAGTCAGTCGGTCCAGGGTGGCATGATGCAGCCAGAAGGTAACAATAGAAACTCCCCAACGCCACAACATAACCTCGTCGTGCTTGGGCTTGAAAGACTTGTGACTTAGGTCCTACGTGATGTTCAGCGTCTCTTGCAAAATTTACTCACTGGACTAAAAAGCACAAAATAATGACTAAAGTAAATTTTTTTTTTAGTGCACTAAAAAGTATTCAAAGTTTGTATTGGTGTAGTAGTTGTGTAGGACTTAAGACGGAAAACGTGGGGTGCAGGGAATAGATATTCTAAGTAGTAGAGAATGAGATGATGGCTGAAAAACAGCATAGCTGACACTATCACGTTTTCATTGTCTTACTTATATTTCAATGTATGCAATGCATTTGGCGGGATTTAAAGCTACCAGTATTTTCGTACTACTGCTGTAGTTTGTATCTTACGGACATCGTAATTTTATTTTTCACTACAGCGTTCTTTCGAACTGACGTACATCGAACTAAACTTTCGATGTCACAAACATCGGATTTTCATACTTCGCTACATCGTACATTCGAACTGGCGTACATCGGTCTCGTATGCATGTGAACTAACATACATCGAAATTTCGAACTTCAAAATTCAGTGGCGGAGTCATAAAAACACCTTATAAAAATAAAATCAAAATGTTGCCATGGACTTCTAAAGCTTCTAAATAAAATTAATTAATTAACGGGTATATTCTCGTTTCATAAAGTATCTTCTAGTAGTATTGTCGATTGCAAATTATTCTATAAGCCTCTTTGGTATAAATTTAAATATAATCTGCGAGTAGGTAGTAGCTCAAAAAACAATTTGCGATTTGTAGCACCATTCTTATTTTATTTTATTTTTTATTTTTTTAGAAACAAACAGTCACACATGGTTGTAAAAAAATACAAAGTAAAGTTTCAAAATATAGACTTACAGTTTCCTCATTTTGTTAATAACAGTAGTAAGGTAAAAATCAAAGTAGATAAAGTATATAAGATAAAAATACCCAAACCTTAATCACTTGAGAACTTCATTACAAAATTAATTCAGCGACTTCAAAGAACAAGAGCTCACTTATACTAAGAATGGCTGCAAATTGCAATCCGCCACAGGATAATTTTACCTACGTGGGCGTATTGTCACGGATATAATTATTATAACACCAACATAAATATGTACGATAATTTACTACAATTTTCATAAGGCCAATTAAAAAAAAATACAATTAGAATTTTAAATAATATTATACGAAGATGCAGAGCCGTATTTCGGTGTTTCGTTGTTGGAGAAATATGCTCGATCCGCATGAAAGACAAGGTAGTGAGAATTGTGATGTTCGGGACATCTCATTACTCATGTCTTTCACGAGGCAAAGAGCAAGCGGCGGACCGAGGAGCGACGCGGCGACCTGGGCACGACAACATTTACCAGAAAACAACTAGCCAGGAACCTCTTAAAAACTACTTTTCAGTTTAGACAAAGAAAGTTGGTTTACTTTTAGTCGACTCCTATTGTCCGGGGATATTCGAGAATTATTTTTAGACGAATAAGGTAGGTACGTGAATGTGAAAGGTGAACCAGGTGAAAATTAGTGTAACCTCTGAGCAGAAGCGGCCGCTAGCTCTGCAGAGTGGAAGTTTTTTTCTCTTAAAGGCAGAACGCCAGCCACGTGGTGGTCAACTGTGCACAGGGATTTGAAGACCCGGAAACTTTCGCTAATGACAACCCAGGACAGGACATCTTGTCGCAGATGCACAAGGAAGCCAGACCCGGATAAACTGGGAAGAGGGCAGGAAGAAGAAGAGGAAGTGTTCTCTCTTAAGGGCGTCACAGACGATTAAGATATTATAGCATGAGGCAGCCAGCTCTCTCGTCGCCATTTACTTTGTGTGCAAAGCGGGAGTCAAGCAGAATGGCCGGTTACTGATTGATTCGCCATTTTGTTTGACCCCCGCTTTGCATAAAATGTGAATGGCGACGAGAGAGCTGGCTGCCTCGTGCTATAATATCGTATCTTAACCGTCTGTGACGCCCTTTAACCTGAACTGAACCTGTCGTTGATTGAATTAACGCACTAGCGAGCACACCCTATACATTTTGTAACAAATATTAACTTTTCCCTATTCTTATTCTCTATTTGTTCACTTTGTGACATTGTTATGTTGCACTAGATAGAGACACTTCTCGATCTTAAAATTAATTCCTAGCTAGTTTTTTCTGCGTCTTCGGTTAAGGTGTAACACTGTGATTTTTTAAATCATCAAGTCAGCAGAGAGAGATTTATATGTTTGCAAAATATACGGGCCATACGTACACCACACCTCGTATTGTTCAAGGTAGTCAGTGTAGTAAATGCCAAACCTAGGAGATGAAATATGGAAATAGAGTATGTATGTTTCTTTTACAATAATCAAGTCTTTAAGTTGTTATCGAACGATAAGAGTAAACTATGATCTATTTGAAAAATAATGTTTGAAAAGGTTGAATGAAACCTCTACTTATGTAAGGAGGCAAATACTTCCAGCCTGAAGTCTAATTTAGACCTATTTGCCATAAAAAACACTCCTAATAAAAGAAAATGACAAGTACATCCAAACTTCAATAACCATTTGTTTCTTTATTGAAGAACGCCTCCGATTTAAAAAAAAATAGTTCAGTTTATAATTTTAAACTTTCGCGGTCATTATCATAACATTTATGAGACAATTTACGGGCTTAACGCGATAATATTTTAAATATCGGGTCTCCTCAATAAAAATATTATCGCGGTAAGCCCGTAAAATGTCTCATAAATTTAATGTTAGTTCAGTTTAATTTAAAGCTGTCGTATATAAATTGGTAACATTAGAACAGTTAAGTGTAGGATTAACCAGGCCATTTATCAGCGAGCACAGGGTGCAGGCGCAGGCGGCCCGCACACCTTGCGTAACACAAGATCTCTCAAGGGAATCTGCTCAACATCAAATAAAACACTATTAATTTCGCACCGGCTGAAGAATACGAAACTATGTTACACTTTTATCGAAGTTAAAATTAATAAAAATTACAAATAAATATAAGAATGTATGTACTTGTTTACTTAAAAATATTATTATAATGTGAACTATTTTTTTATTGACAATATAATTTTATTATATCAGTATAATTATAATAAAAAAAACAACAATAAGAGATACTTAATTAGGAAATATTTTACATAAATTATGTATTAATTCATAAGAACATAAGTTTATCGGGACATTATTACAATATCTTGTATCAGCAACCAAAAAGACACTTTAAGCTTCTATTTAATAAAATAATATAATTATGTAGCGTGCTTAGGCGCTATTCACAATTTAACAAAAACACGCCCAATATTGTGATTCTGAAAATTTGTACTTAAATTAACTTTGTAACTAAAATTTATAGCTTCTACGAGTACATCTCGGCGAGTAAGTTTCATGAACTAATATAATAATTATAATTTACGAAGTGCTTCTACCCGCATTTGAGTCGCGCCGCGTCGTCGCACACTGGTTCCATTTTTTAAATCATGGACATTGCAAAGAGTTAGTTTTTTTTATGCGTTCCTCTATTGATTACAAACAACTTTCATTGATTAAATTTTTTCAATAAACCTTGCCGTTTTCGGGAAAAAAAATGTTAAACGATTTTTTTGTATGGGAGTGAAGCGATATTGCTTACAATAAATTACATTAAAGTTATTTAGTGCAGCACATTACCCTAAAATAAATTTTAATATCGTAAAATAACATAATATTGAAAGAAATAATAATTCATTTTCATATTAAAAACCTCTGGTACGCCAAGTAGGGGTTTTTTTTCTTAACTACTCTATATTGATAGGTGTGATTAGATAAATTTATATTAATAAATAATGGGGATTTGAAAAAATCATTATGAGATGGTAGTTTATGTTTGAGAATCATTTTGTTTTAAAGTGCTCATTTATGTTAGAGTCAAGTGTCCCTTCCCCGTACCAGCGAAACTATTGAATTTAGAAATGTGAAAAAATTCATGGTAATAGTGGAATGATGAATTCAAAAGGAAAATTATCAACATCAAGTAGGCTTTACAGGTTAACGTATAATAGACCAACTTGTAAAATGTACGTGTACTGGTAAAAAATTCGGTACAAATATCATAGAAAATTATTTGATAAATGTTAATTGTCTTAAACAGGTAGGTCCCTTAGTAGTATTGGATAACTTCAGAACCCTACACTTTGCGTGACCCGACACGTGCTTGGCCGGTTATTTTTGTACGATTATCCTAACAGACGCTATATGAATGAACACTATTATTTTAATAACTGCATAAATACCAAACACTAAAAAATACTAAATTAAAATACAAAATTATGTAAGAGTCTAAAATATGTGTCTATGGGCGTGATTCAATTCATCATTACAATTTTACTGTCTTGCGGCGCGCGAGATATTGTAAAATTCCTTTATCTGCGGCGCTTATCGTCGCCTGCGCCACTGCGTCAATACGTTTTGACAGCCGCACACAATAATAATACGTAGCTATTTAAAACAATTAACGGTAATGTAGGTATTGTGGTCGCGAGCCTCATCAGTAATCAGTGAGGCAACGAGGAAAATGACATCTAATACCATAAAACCTCAGATTATCTGTATCTATTTCAACAACTTTACTAAAGAGGGGAATTTCATGAACTACCTAGATGCGAAAATGGAAAAGTTGAACTTGCTTGGTAATTAAGACTAAGTTTAGTCATTGTAAAGCAGTGTTGGTACATTCCTTATTATCATAATATTATGCTAACTATCGGTCATTGCTGTTGCATGCAGTACTAACGTTTTATGTAGTTATAATATATTTTAGCGTCGACCCAACCCTAGATTTTTGTTACTAAAATCTAAATAGGTATCAACGGACGGACTTTAATACGAACTTTAATCCCTGTATTAAAAAACATTCATCTTCCTTACCTATTGTTAAAAAGTTTATATTAAGCAAAAATAAATAAGTTTTGTAAATTCAGTATTACTCTTTTTATATTTGTTTCAGTTAATTCAATAGAACGTAGATTTGTTTTAGTAAGTAAGTAAATCTAGTCTGTATGCCAATAAAATTGCTTATGGGTTATGACGTAATTTATTAAATTATAAACACTTAAAGCACACAACAAGCACACTAAAGTACTATAATTATTAGTAAAATACTAGGAGAAAATCTTTGAAATCTAGTTCGAAATTCACAAAAAAAAAATGTATTCTCTTGTACGAGATGTAACACGCGAGACGCGGGTGCGGTTCGTGCCCGGAGGCCGGAGGGTTGCCCAACTGCGGGGGTTGCCGCCGAGGGCGCCGCGCCGTTAAATACCAGAGGTCGCTTTCACCTAGCTAACATTTTACATTGACTGCTACAGTTCCATAATAGATTGCTCGGTACAACAAAGATCAGGAGGAATTGCTGATCGAGAGACTCATGGAATACGCAATGAACATCGAATTGTATTATTGTTTGTTATTCGTATAAAAAATATTAAAATAAAATGAGCACCTGGCAGCGAGCGGCCACGGCGAGCAACCCCCTCCCGCCCTATAGCCGCCTCAGGTAGCAACGAATTCTTACTATAATAGTTGCTCGCTGCAGCCTTTAAAGACGATGTACCGGCTATGTTACCTTATAGCCTAAGAGATTCGTTTTGGAAGGGGAGGCAATGGTGTTTTTCTTTTAGTTAAGGCTTGCTATGTGGTGCTGGGTTCCACTTTTGTCAAACCTAAACAACAGCCTTCCACTCAAATAGGGTTAAAAAACCACATCAAAACTTTTTTACATATTTGTATTTAATCATTTTAGGTAATTAATAAAGTTTAGTAGTTAATGTTTTAAAAAACAATATATTTTTAATTTTTGATAGTTTATGTCAAGGAGAATACCAACCGGGTTTACTTTTAAGGGACTTTAAAATTTGTGTCGCGGCAACATTGCTATCATGCTGACATAAATAGTCTATACTAAGAGCCATAAAATTGTATATATATATATATTCTTTATTGCATTAAGTACACAGTACAGAAAATAAAAATATAAGCAGTAGCAAAGGCGAGCTTATCTGTATTATAAAAAACACTTCAAATTGACAACTAAATTAAAACGCACTATGGCCATATCAGACATCTAATGGAAAAGTGTGAACTAAAATTAAAGAAAAGAAAAGAAAAGAAAAACGCCCATTGAGGGTCGGGCCACATTGATCGACGGCGATCGACGGTTTCCCTATACAAAACGCGCGCAAAGTATGGAGGCAAACCGTCGATCGCCGTCGATAAGTGTGTTCCGACCCTGAACCCACACTTTAGAGTTCAAGATGGCGGATTGAAAAAATATAATTATGTTCACCAAAACCTATTTTCTTCTTAGCGAGTCGTTGGCAAGTCGAAACATTATATTGTTATAGCCCAGAATGTGGCTACTTGGACGGCGGATTGTGTGGCGACCATTAAATCTTTCTGCGTGCAGGTGACAGGGCACGCAGGACATGATGTCAGGTGGGCCATCGTCTGTGCCTCCCCGCACGCGCAGCTCAAATCAGTGTTATTGGAGAATCCCCACCTAGACATGCTATCTTTACTCCGGCCGACCTGAGTCCGAAGTCTATTTAAACACTTCCAGATCGGCCACAACAGCTGATGTCCGGGTGGAAGATTTTCAGATGGTGTGACAAAGGGACTAGGAAGAGAGACTCTGCGGCGCTAGAGGTTGCATTTTGCTTGTGGCGGGTCGTTAGTCAGTGGTTTGACGTACTTTATAAAAAAAACCGGCTTTTCAGCCGCTGCGGCACTAGTTTATAGCCATTCAATGGGTGCCGAGTGTCATCGTCCATTTTTCGCCTATAAAGGAAGCTGGCAAACTGCTCTGCTTGGGATATCAGACCTTAAGGCAGTTCTAAAATCAGTTCTCATTATTATATAGCAACTACTTAGGTTTAATAAATTCAATCAGAACATCAACACACTTTGTAACAGGCACTTACTCCAGATCAGAACGGGTTAATAGAGTCTCATAGTTTAAACTAAAATCTACTTGAGCATCGCACCGCAATGCAATACAAAACAGGATGTCAATATTACACTAACAAAGCATAACATGTAATGGTGTATATTTTTAAAATAACCAATGATTTTTTAATTTCAAGTACCCCGTTTCAGTTTATTTTTCTCGTTTATGCAAAAAAGAGACCTGGCCTCCCCATCTTGAATTCTAAGGGCGGGTTTAATTGTTTTCTCTTCGCAAACGAGCTACATCCTGAGACAGCCGGTATACCGTCCACATTTTTTTTTTATTTGTTGCACGCACGAGGCACTTAATATCACAACAACTCACGACAGGTACACAATGGAAAACATAATTTAATATTTAATATTTGAAATAGAATTTCCAGCCATATGAACCGTAAATTAGAATTTGGTAAAAAGATTTATGCTTTGCAAAATTATTCTGATGGTTGCACGCACATGTATCCAAAATACATTTAACGCACAGAGAGAAAAGAGATATGTTTAAGTAAGGTCCCTTTCAATAGAATCCGGCAATAATGTAAACAAACCAATTTAAGGCGAGGCCCTATCCTAAATTAGCAACTCAACGCGCTTTAGTTGAAAGTTCAACCGACGCACTACTGAAATAACGTTCATATTAGCGTGCGATGCTTTACGGAGGTTACGTCCGACACTAAGCAGGAATCGTGCGAAATACTCGTTTTTCTTGAACTCGTTTCTCTTTTTTGTGAAAAATATAGAACGAATTAAAAAACTAGCTGGTTTCGCCATTTAGGTATTAATATAGCCACCCAAAAAATACAAAAAAATATGTTGCTGTCGCTGAAAATATTGATAAAACAGATTTGCAAATTTTGAATGTGGGGTGGGTGATTTTCGGTTATTTTAATTATTTATTTTGCTTTATTCCTTGATTATATGTAAAATTTACTTGGTTACGTGGCTAAATGATAAACTCTTCTGTTGGTTGTAATTTTCTTGATTTGGTCCATATTCCGAGACGTGAGATACGCGAGTTAAAAAAGGGGCCCAAGAACGATTTTTCAAATAGGACCACTCCGTAATTACTTACATTTGAGTATCAATCCTGATAATATTCACATTTCAAGGAACCATACACATTCTTCTTACAATCATTTCGCCCCCTATTAACTTCTTTATGATAGTTATTTTAATAAAAAATATTCGGACGACAAAACTTTCAATAATTCATAAAACTGCTATTTTAATTTTTTACTCATCAAAGTTTTGTTTGTCTTTGGAAAGATAGTGTCAAAAAATTATCTTGTTTATGTTATTGCCGGATTGTATTGAAATGGACTTTACATTATTATTTATTTAAAACGGAAATACTCACGTAAAACTTATAACTTTAAAATGGAAAATCACGTATCGCTCAATAGTAGAACTGTTTAAGGATATTAATTATTCTAGCGATATGTGAGATGTTTACTGGTTATTGATATACACCGCAGCTATTCAGCGAGGCTTGACAATCTAGTGCGTATTTCGGAAATACCTATAAACACAGCCGTACGATGCGGATGCGGAATAAAGTTCAATTAGTCTGTAATCAACCGGTATTCATTCAGGCGGACAAGGGAAGATGCACGCTACTGCTCTGCCAGCCAGCGCGAATGAGCATAAATTAGTGGCCGGCTCGCAAAATTTACTCCCATTGTCCATAATCAGTCAGCGAACATGGATTATTCCAGACTGCTATCATTTTTATATGAGGGTAGATTCGGCAATAAATCACACGAGACTCCCTGTTATATAATTTTTATTAAAGGAACTGATAATTAGGTATTTTTATCATCAGTTTTCAAAAGATAAGAGAACCTCATACTTATTCTCTGTTCAACGATTCGTATGTACGCCATAAATAAAAATCAGACATAAATACAAGATGTCCAAAAAGGGTATTTGCACTTTTAAATATCAATAAATCGTCTTAATGAGGGTAGATAACAAAAAAATATATAATGTCATACGTGGAATTTATTGGAAATTTAGTTGCAATGGATTCGTATACCGGAGCGCAGCGTGCATTTTGTGTACGAGTTTATTATCAAAACAATAATTCGATAATAACAGCTCGCCGCTTATATCACGCGCAATTCAATATACGGGACATTTCTTTATCTCCCAGTGCGAATATCATTAGAAAATGGATTAAGACATTTGAGGCTACAGGGTCAACTTTAAAAAACTTTGATTGCGGACGTCCGAGAGAAATAAGGCTACCTGCAGTTATTCAAGAAGTTCACGAGTCGGTAAGGCAAGATCCCTCACTATCACTGCGAAAGCGAAGTCAATCCGTAAACATTGCAAAATCAACATTGCACCTGATTTTAAAGAAGGATTTGCATTTACGTGCTTACAAGATTCAATTAGTGCAAGAATTAAAACCCACAGATTATGTACAGCGACTAAATTTTGTTCAGGAGATGTTTGCGCGCTTTACCAACTTCAACAATGTCTTGTTTAGCGATGAAGCAAATTTCCACTTAAATGGCCATGTCAATAAACAAAACTGTCGCTATTGGTGTGATAAAAATCCTCGTTATAAGCATATGCGTCCACTTCACAGCCCTAAGGTGGTAGTGTGGGCAGCAATGTCCGCCAAGGGCATAATCGGCCCCTATTTCTTTGAGGACGGTAGGGGACATGCACTTACAGTTAACGCAGACAGATATTGTAACATGATTGAAAGTTTTTTGGCACCATCTTTACAGGAATTTAGAGGTTACAATTCGGCAACATTTTTTCAGTAGGACGGTGCCAAATGTCACACGAGTAGAAGGTCTATTGAAGCATTGAATGAGTTATTCCCAGAAAGAGTTATCTCAATAAACGGGAACCTTAAATGGCCCCCTAGGAGCCCGAACTTAAGTCCACATGATAATTTTTAATGGGGTTACCTAATGAGTAAGGTTTACATAAATAAGCCGTCAACTCTTAGCCAATTGAAAAACAATATTGCAAGTGAAATAACAAAAATCACTAACGTTTTATGTGAACGTGTCTTAGGCAATTTACGGCCACGACTTGAAGAGTGTCAAAATCGTAATGGACGTCATTTGGACAACATAATTTTTTCGTCGTAAATTTTCCATTGTATGTACTTTTTGCAAATAGTAATAAAATTATGAAATTATATATTTTTCATATGATTTTCGTATATAAACTGCCAACACCCTTTTTGGACACCCAGTATAAACATAAACTTCAAAAAATCTTACTAAAGACGGAAAGTACGAACGTCTTCTCTGGCGACTTTGCCCAGAAACAGCACAATGTAGTAAGAATATTTTATCTTCATAGATACTCGTATTTATTGATCAGATAATTAATTGATGTAGATAAAAAATAATAAAATGAGAAAACAAAAATCAAATCAAGATAAGTTCTAAAAACAGATGTAGGTAAAAAGTATTTTTTTTTCGTGTATTTCGCATCGCAACATCTCGCTACAACTTTTTATTTTATTGGTATTATGTTCATGATATGATCTCTATAATATAATATTATGTCCTCTTAAGCCACGTTTCCATTATGCAAGTAGCTTGCATGCAAGTTGCAAGTAGCTTGCATGCAAGTTGCAAGTTGCATGCAGCTTGAGTAATGGAAACGTAAACTTGTATGCAGGCTGCAAATTGCATGCAAGTAGTTTTGAACTTGTAAACATAATGCGCAAGTGACGATTGTCCGCGCAAGTGATATGCAACTTGCATGCAAGTTTCAAATTAAAGTTTACAATACAAGTAACTTGTACGCAAGTGTGACGTCATACTTGCATGCAAGAACTTGCACAATGGAAATGCGCCTTTACTTCCGATGTTCATATGTTGAACTCTGCACCTCATTAGTAGCCCCCATTTTTCCTACACTCTGCGCACCGTAGTTGCTACGGCGTAGCTAGCGTAGAAATGTACGTTTTACGGCAGTATCAAATGTACCTAATTTCAACATTTTTCTTCCAACTTTGAAATTTCCGCTAGGTGATTAAAGACTCTATTATAGGACCTAGTTCTATATAATATGTTACTAACTACATTGTTACCTGCTGCTCATATTATACGATACTTTCGAGAGTCATCAATACATAGCGATTAATGCCTAACAGAACAAATTATTTTTGAAATGAGTTTTGCGTGACGATTAGAGGGTAGTTGGGGCTAAACCATATTTTTTCAACTCAAAACAGAAGCTTAGGTTCGTTCGTAATTTTAAGTAACATGTAGGTAGTTGTTGGCTCTGGTTAAACAAGGAAAGGACAAAACCACACAAAACGTAAAAGGTAAGGTACTAAAGATTCGCATAGCATATTTTCGCAAGCATAGTTAAAGAAAATACAAAATTAAATAAAAATAATACGAAAGTTAATGACTATAATGTAAATGGGGAACAGAAAATGTAAAATGTGTTGTTCGACGTCCAAAACTTTATTCGTTGATAAACCTCAACTTAGTGATATATTAAAAAAATTAAGAGTGCTCCATTTATTAACTTTATTTAGAATGAACTTCATCGGTAACTACATCCATCATCATCCTGATTATGAAACAAAAGCTATTTTATTCAAAGCGGTTCTGGTCTGATGTTATAGTATGATGAAATACTGAACCATGATGGATAATTTTTGTATGTAGTAATATTTCGCTGTGTGAATGTGTCGGAAGTGGGCCTACCCTAGCGAGTGAGCTAGGAGAAAGCCTGCGAGCATGCTAGTTACCCTACATTCACCTGTAACTATTCACCTGATGTTTTTGAAAAGTTAATATTCTAATTTCGAATTTATTATTTAAATTAGTACTTCTGGATTATCTGTATTGGGCATATCTTAAAATGGGTTATATTATACTTATGTATATTTTAAAACCACAAAAAGAAAATCGCAATAGCCCTTATAATATTCTTAAGTAACACTCGCTGTAAGCAGAAAATATGAACAGAACACCCAGCTACATTCTTACTATTCGAATAAGCTTAACCAAAAATAAATAAAAAGTTATCTACCTGTCAACAATTGAGCTGCTTTACGCCCGAGCTGCAGTTAAACAGGTACCCTCTTCACTTGTCGATCATCGCAGACACATCTGGAACAAAAGAGAAGGAATTATTTTATCTGTTCTGAAACACAAATACACAACCTATTTATAATAAGCAGCAGTATAATCACAGTGAAAAATAAACAATCGCTTCAGCATTATGGCATAAAAAAATGTTATACAAATTTAAACTTATCAAGTGTGCATTTAAAACTGTTCAATTGGGAACGTAGTGAATATCCGTTGAAGCGATGCGCGCGCGGTGGACATGCCAATACGTTGGCGCGGCGGCGGCGACCAAGCGCTAGGGCCGAACGACAGTATAATATAGGTATAGTACTCTGTAGACCGTAGTGTACCGGCCGGGTGGCGCGGTACGAGCCGCCGCCCGCGCCGCCGCCGGCACGCGCTTGTCCGAACACGGTCTGACCGACGACGATTATTGCTGAAAATGCCAAAATGTTCTATAAAAAAAATAAGTTTGAAAACTAAAACCCGACTACGGAAAAAACGAGCTCTAAAAGGCATGAAACAATAAAATATCTTCTAATTCTTACCTATCTATTAATTAATTATTCAGTTATTTATTTAATATCTAATAAGTAAACAACTTATATATGTTTCAATTTAACGCATAGATATATTGATGGTTCTGTATTTACTATCAAAGTCGCGGCACGCACAACTTAACTTTATTAACACGTAGAAGATAATATTATTCTTATATTTAGTAATATAAAAAACAAAAAACGGTAAATAAATTCCACTTTTGCAAGCTCTAGAGGTGTGGGAGAGAATATTTTCCTATTATATTTTATTACCCTCACTACACTAGAGTCACTAGATTTGTTCAACTCCTGCGGCTGCACACAATGAATCGCGGTCTTGGGAAGCACATTGCAAATTATGATTAGATTTTTATGAAGATCGATTCAGTGTTAAGTATACGAGCTAGATTTTTATCTTTATCTACGAATACATACATATTACATATAAGATCATAGTCGTAAGACGAATACAGGACTTGTATGTAAACAACTCGTATGTCCACATTTGTTTTTAAATCTCGCTTCAATTTAACTGTATATTTCCCGACCATAGCAAATAAAATTTACAAGTTATTCAAGAATACAGCCAGGTCGATTCGAGGCTCCTTGCTTTTGAAACGAACCACTCCAAGATCGTATTGAAATAAAGTGTACATTCTTGTTTAAAATAGTGGCGCTACGGATACTGCCAGTAAGCATGATATACACAGACAACCCTTATTGGATTAGGGAGCTGCCAGCAAAATTACTGAAGCTGTAGTAGCCACTTGAATGCTCGGCACCATAAAAAAATGCAGTATACAAGCATTCCAAATTGCCTTATTAAGGTTTATAGTTCCGACTCAATTACTGGAAAATACACTGTTAGTATAAACTACAAAACAGTCAAATAAAATAAAAAAATATAAACGATAACATGTTCGCCATTTTCGGACGGTTTCAAATTACCCAAATGAAGGGTAGTTAATTGATTAGTTAAATCGGCTTGATCTACGGGAAGTACCCTATATGTATTTGCAAATATTCAAATTTATCAAAATGTGATTTTAATGACCGTAGTTTTTTATATTGCGTTGACTGAGAAGCTCGATTTTTATACAGTTTCAAGGAATCATAAGCTCGATAGATTTTATATTAATATATTTTTAGGAATCTATTTGTTTGTTCTTTCTCACCGGACTAACTTTTCAATATACTTATATTGTGTTCCTCTTTTGATCTAGGCGAGTCAGCAGTTCAGATATAATTTCTTGTTTTTCATTTAGCAAATACGATATATTTTTAAACTTGAAAATGAAACCTTAATATAAGCATGGCTTTGTTTTAAAATAAATGCACCTGATAATTCGATGCTGCAGTGTCTACAACGTCTCATTTGTCATTTTTCCTACATAAAACCGCTGTGGAACACGACTCCGCTCAATAAATAAATGCTACCACGGAAACAACAATAATATATTATACTTTATTGCACAATATAGAACAAACTAATCATCATAAAAACAACAAAAGAGTGTTCATATAGGCGGCTTAATTGCTAGGTATTTATTATGCTTATTTCTTCCAGGCAACCTTTACAATAATTCTACAGTTACATTACTACCGTTGTTGTTGCGTCGTCGTCGTCTACGGATCATGCGCCGTGCCGTGAGCCAGTCACCGCGCTTGCCGGACTACAACGCATTATTTGCACTGACTGGTTGTATGATTTGTATGTGTCGCACTTTCTTTCGACCAATCAAGATATCAATGTAGAGAAAATTTGGTGGCAGAAAACGGTTGGATTCAGTTCACAGTTTATGCTTCCATTCCATAGCTTTTTATTTCGTTGCACTGCACCGCACATACTGTTTCAGTTTTTCTTCGAGCTATCACAAATAATACTGCTTCCCTTGATTTATTTATTGTCAAAATAATGAAATATGAGTCGACCTTGAAGACTCATAACATTGGATTTTATCTCGCTAAACCACATTAGCGAATATTGAAAAGCTTTTGTTATTCTAAAATCGATTGAAAGTACAGCGCATGCGTGTTTTCCTAGTAGGAGGCGGTTAGTTCGACTTGAATTTAAATTTTTCACCATTTATGAAAAGCCAAGTAAACCTAATTTCTGTCTACGACTGGTTTCCGAGCGGTTTTATTTTTTAATGGAAATATATTTTTTTGCTTGTAATTCATTATTCAGTAGGTATTACTTGCTTAATTTGAATGTGTCTGCCGAAACCTCTCGAAACGATGATCAGCTTCGCGATGAGATGACTTACCACTTAACATTTTGTGTTCAGAGAAAAAAAATGAGATTGCTTGGCGTCATGTGCTATGGGTAGGTACTGTAGGTATATATTGTTGATAAGCTAATATCAACGCATGTGATCGCATATTTTTATTTAGAACTTGACTTAGAAACGTCAGATTATTGAGTTAAAACAATTAATGTCAGGGATCACTAAACTTGTAAAGTAAGAGATTATCTATATACGAAATCTCATCCATATCGTTGAGGTAAAGGGAAAAAGGGGGGTTAACCTTTGTACTTCATAAATAACCATCCAAGGTTTTGACAGCTTGATAATTTTTACGTAGAGAAGATATATCATAAACTGATCTTTACCACGGAAAAGTCAGAAATCCACATGAGCAAATATCCTACTTTAGGAAGAGTTTTCCTACTACATACAAAAATACTTTTTATTTTAATACAGAGAAACATCTAATTTCTGCGGAAAAACACCACATTCTAACGGAAATAACCGGCCAAGCGCGTGTCGGGTTACGTAGTTGTCCAATACTACTTAGCTTCCAGAGAGGCGATAGTACCTACCTGTTTATGAAAGTTAACATTCATTAAAATATTTGTCTATGATATATTTGTACCAAATGTCTTACTTGTAAAAGTACATTTTATAGTCGGTCTATTATTCGATAACCTGTAAGTAAGGCCTACTTGATGTTGATAGTTTTCCTTTTAAATTCAGCATAAATACACTACTACCGTGAATTTTTTCACATTTTCAAATAAAACTGTTTCGCTGATAGGGTGGTGACTATAACACAAAATAAGCAATTTAAAACTGAATATTTCTGAAACGTATACTCGAAAAATGGTTTTAGCAAAGACCCATTATTTTAAAAAAACCTATCCAACGATACCTCACACTATAAGGTGTGCTGTGCACACTGTAAGGGGCGCACACTACGTTTCCCGAAACGTGGTCTCCTATCGAGAACCCGTCTGCTTCAACGCTCATCGGATCGTCACCCGCCACTTCATCAGTTCCGGAAATGCTCGCCGAGGTTGAAGACTTTTATGGCCGTCTATATGAGAGAGAGAGAGAGAAAACATTTATTTCATGACAGTACAACACATACAAAACATGTTTAGTGATAAAGCAAAAAACAATATTTCACATATGCCTCGCATACCCCAAAGCCTCGACCCAAGAGCCACACTGACACGCCACTTCACTGAAGATCTCCCAGACGTAGATGAAGACGAAATAAAGAGGGCTCTCAAACAGCTTAAAAATGGGAAGGCTCCTGGCGAAGACGGAATCACTTCCGAGCTTCTCAAAACAGGACGTACTCCAGTACGGAGCTATTTAATTCCGTCAAGGTCAATGGAACTACCCCGAAGGGCGGCGTGGAGTGAGAGCATGGTAGCGCTGTTTTTCAAGAAAAGAGATAAAACTCTCCTAAAAAACTTCAGACCGATCGTGCTCTTAAGCTTAAGTTTTTGAGAGTCCTCACAAACCATCTCGCCGCAAGATTTGACGCCTTCCAGCCTCCGGAACAAGCTGGGTTTCGAAAATGTTTCAGTATAAGTATGTGGACTACGAGAAAGCGAGACAGGGAAATGTCATCTCTCCGAAACTGTTCTCCAACGCACTGGAGAATGTCTTCAACACCCTAGACTGGAACGGATTGAGCGAATATCTCAGTCACCTCCACTTTGCCGACGACATAGCGAAAAACAATAAAGTAAAAAAAAAATACAAAATTCAAAATAGTTAAAGAATTGCACAACACAAGACAAGTATGAAATAATTTACAAAACCAAAATTAAGTGACCACAAAAAAAGACTGGTAGGTTTAAATAATATCCAAAAAATTTGCACATAGTATACAACACAACAAAAATACTTTATAATAATAATAATTTATTTCAGGAAATTCCCATAATAGTTACATTTAAATCATCTATAATACACTATAATATAAAGGGCATCACACACGGCAGCTATAATATATATTATAGCACGAGGCAGCCAGCTCTCTCGTCGCCATTCACTTTCACGCAAAACGGGGATCAAACAAAATGGCGAATCAATCAGTGACCGGCCATTCTGCTTGGCCCCCGCTTTGCACACAAAGTAAATGGTGATGAGAGAGCTGGCTGCCTCGTGCTATAATATATATTATTGCTCCGTCTGTGTGTCTCTCAGATCCGCAGTGACCCAATGGCCCAGATACTTAAACTTGGAAACTCTGTCCAAGGGCGTACCGCAAAGTAGTATTGGCGGCAAAGCAGTTAGTTCTTAGTGCCCGCCCATGGCCCGCCCTGTAAACCATATACTCTGTCTTTTTGATGTAGTATCTGAGCCCATGAGTCGCTGAGTACTCTTCAGGTTATACTGCATAAGGAAAAAAATAATCAGACGCAGTTAAGAAACATGACCGGATGCAGTTTTTACAATAACTAAATAAACGGTGTGCTTACGAAGTTACACCCATGAAAAATACTCAATAGAAGTTAACCTGCCAAAATGAGTAGTCGTTTTTACGACGCTAGCCAGCTGAGAGTAATGTAACCTATAATGTAACCGTAAGATTGTGAACGCCGTTAGTTTATAATCTTACTCGCGATATTATAAACTTACGGAAAATTGTGAACTGAAACCAACCATTTACAATTTAACGTATTATTTTTCGTTAGTTTATAATCTATCGAAGTAAAATCGTCAAATTGCAAACCGTCCATGATTGGTCTGTTTTGGCTGCGGCTATGAATAAAAAAATAAAACTCTATGGATACAGAACTAGCTACTGCCAAAACCGAACAATCAAGAACACGGTTCAAAATTTTACGGGGGATAAAACCCGATAGATTATGAACTCGGCAGCTTTGTTCACAACTTGACGGTTTGCCATCGTTAGATTATAAACTAACGAACAATAATACGTTAAATTGTAAATGGTTGGTTTCAGTTCACAATTTTCCGTAAGTTTATAATATCGCGGGTCAGATTATAAACTAACGGCGGCGTTCACAATCGTACGGTGACATATACATATTTAGCCCGTACACGCGACACGACACAATACATTGCCTCCCCTGACCTGGGCTAAAGCTAACGGCCTCGCTGCACTCGCCGTGGCGAGTTCAACGGCACTTGTTTTTTTTGCCAACTTACAACCGACGACGAGGCCATTCAGCCGCAGCCATCTGCACACTATAATGCAGGCTTCACGCGATGCGGCTCGGCCTGCTGACTGCAGGCTGCGCTTTTTGGCTGGACGGATTTGGCTTGAGGCCTGTGTAAGGGCGTTTGCGCACTTATCCGTATCCGATTCTTATTCGGTCTGTGTTCGATCCGTGATAAAACGGACGGTAAATTTACGTCTAGCGTCTGCGCACTCATTCATCCGTATCCGATCCGTTTTACCTTCGTATTCGAGACGATATTGCACGATATTGCCGTAATGATATGCCGAGTCGAGCTGACTCGAGCACTGACTTGCTTGTAAGTACTCACATATTCGAGAATTCAGAATATAGCAGTTCAATACCCAGGTACCATCAACCGCAAGTCAGTGGAAACGCCAGTTACGAATCTCGTCGACCATAATGCTATAAAAATAAGAAGCGTTCAAGGTCAAAGTGTTACCACTGACTGATGAGCAGTTGACTGTACTCGAGTATAGATTTCGAGTACTTATAGAATTCGAATACTAGTTGTGAGGACAATTCGCAATATATTTTAATTGTATCTTAAACTTATGTAGATCCCGCAATAAAGTCACTCACGTTACTCGTATAGTTCGTTTCACGTAAATAGAATCCTGGAGTCCCCTGATTCGAGTGTGCATTCGATTATTTTTGTAACGAGTAGGTGCTAAGATACTTGAATATAAAAAAATAGCCAATTTGGCACATCACTAGCAGCGCGAGCTTTCCCCTCCCCGTACAAAACCGGATCAACCACCGTAAACCACCGTCTCTTCATCCGTATAAAACTGAATACGAACCGTGTAGTGCGCAAGCGTACGTACAATTTGTATGGTAGCCACTTGGACTCGGTTTTGATTCGTAAAACAACAATCCGGAGTGAGAATTTACGAATCGAATACGAACCGGATACGTATGAGTGCGTAATTTATTTATTTACTTGGACGCTTTGGACGCTTACGCACTCATAAAAATAGAGTGCGTAAGCGTCCATACCATTACTAAGACGGCGAAACCGGATCAGAAACGGATAAGAATCGAATAAGAACCGGATACGTGTAGTGCGCAAACGCCCTAAGGAGCGTCTGGCCGGGCCTTTCTAGCCACAACCGTTTTTTTTATGGCCTGGTAACAGCGCCTAAACGGATTTCTTCGGGCTAGTGATGTGCCGTTTTGATCGAAAAACAACAAAATATCGATACCCACCTAAGACTAAGCTAAGTAGTACCATCAATGATTAACAATATTATAATGCTTTTCGATAGGGTCAATAATCAACACGTAGTTGAAATAAAACTAAACTTTAATTAACAGTACCTTTTAATCAGGTCGCAGCCTTTTAAGCAGATTATGCTACTACTTAAAATATCGATAATATATTTAATTGACCGAGCAAGCGCGAAGCGTATCCGTTTCAGCTAGGGCAAAAATGCTTTCGTATATTCGGAAGATGTCCGGCGGATATCCGGCAGTTCTCCTCTACAGGTCGCATTTCTCAACCGATTCTCATGAAATTTTGTTTTACAGTTCCGAAAATTATATAGATTTTTATGTGATGCTACCTACCAAGATCACGGCATATTTTCTTATTTGCTTTGATACTCGTAAGTTTACAAATTGTACTCTTATAGTTGTGACGTTCTAACACAGAGCTCGTGCTAGAAAGTTACTGCCTAACAGACCACGAGCTCTGCGTGAGAACGTCACAACTATAGGTACACGTCTGATAGTGATTGTCTGTGCAGCGGTTAAACACAAAGTTCGAACAAATTTTATTATTCCAAAAAGAACTATACTTAACTCATTTATAAAATTTTAAAGTGATGAGGAAACATGACTTGACTTCTTATTTTACTAACAAACTACATTTCTCTGAATTTCACACGAAGACAGACGACGACGAGGTAGGACCAGCTATATCATTATAAATATAAACTGTTACTTTAATATTTGTTAATATATTTTCATTAAACTCTAAAACTCT
Organism: Carpatolechia fugitivella; assembly: GCA_951230895.1. Taxonomy (NCBI): domain Eukaryota; kingdom Metazoa; phylum Arthropoda; class Insecta; order Lepidoptera; family Gelechiidae; genus Carpatolechia; species Carpatolechia fugitivella. The sequence continues at coordinate 20,337,083 of OX579645.1, read as the reverse complement.
GCTTTTTTTTAATGTTTTAAATAAATACTGACAATCCCAATGAATCTACTAAAGACTGTTCAGTGACAAAAATGTGTGCGAGAACTATACTTCAAAATCCCCTTCCGGACCCAAGGCTCCCCCGGAGGACACCCTTCATGAGAAAATATTTGCCATTGTGGGAACTTGTGTGGTGCTGGAGCCAGTAATTAGTAAGTAATGTCCCAGAATCTGCTATTGTTTTTCTGATTGTTCCATTCGAATAATGGAATCGACTCAGTACTGTCCGTGCACCAAATAAGGTCACCTTTTCTTATACGATTATACGTTTTAGATTAACAAATAAAAACTGATCTAAGAGACCAGTATTTTTTTAACGTAAGGTCAGGGGCTCTTTTACTTCTCAATTTTTTTTTTTATAATGCATTACTAAAACGGTGCATTTGATAAAACGTGGCTATTACTTAATTTTGTAATTATAATAATATAAGTACATACAGGTATACCTATATAACTACTACTAAGTACTTACCTGTAATATCACGCACGACGACCTAAAGTGATGATCATGTAAAGTAAAGGCACTTTCAGAGAACAATATACTTGTAGCTCCGGGACATGACTGACGTCTCCATAATAACAGCAAGGCATTAGATAAGAATCCTGTGACTTAAGTTACCTCCTTTGTTAGCTCTGAGCCTACGCAAAACACAATCTGTATTGTCCCATTCAGGTCAACAGATCCCTTGAATGACATGTTATTATGATATCAATTTCCAACAAAACAATAAAGGTGAAATGAGAAGTAGTAAATTTGTCTGTTACTTCAGATGTATTATATGAACGTATAGTATATTAAATCTCAACTTTATTGGTTACCAACAAAGTATCCTTTTCATGTTTCAACACATCTATTCGACTAAACGCACCGTGCTTGGTGCTTTGCTTACGTCCATTATCAATAATAAGCAGGACGTGACTGAACGAGTTAAATGTGAATGAAATACTATCTGAAATCATTGGCGCAGTTTAGTGTGACTTTGACATTCACCGCTTTGCGTCGCGTCGCTTCGTCGTCGAGCAGCAAGGCAACGCGACGTGTGACCGAGAGCGGGTCGACCTGACTGACGGCCGCACTGCAGAGGTGCCAGATAAAAACGTATAGAAGATATCAAATATAACATTTCGTTAAATACTTTTATTTTGACGGAAAAACTACAACTTCCGCGCGTATAGGTAACGTGTGATGGACTATTCAAGCTATTTGACGGTGCAATGACTCACTGAAATAAAAAATAAATATATATTTGAGTTCGAATACTTTTGCCATATTTTCTTATTATTCTACTTAGCAGTAAAAAATATGGTTGCGGAAAATTTTGTAATGAGTCAAGGCAACCAGGCCGTGATTGATTGAACTATTTCAATCTGGCAGCACTGGTAATACGCAAAAACCAGAGTCGTCGGTGGCGGCGCCGCCGTTCACGTCATTCCGTTGCGTTGTTTACTCTTTACAGCCACATTTCGTAACTGCAGCGATTAGATTACAGCATGTATTGCGACTTATTTTAACTACGGCACATAGTACGACCGAATTGAAATCCAAAATCATTAAAAAGTCGGCCATAACGGAACGACAGAAAATGTGTAGAGGGACCTGGGCCTGTTTAATAAAACTTACAAATTTACAATTACAATTCGAAGTACATTGCGTAGTCAATCAATCAAAATGATAAACATTTATCTTCTTGGTATATCCGCTGCGCAATGTACTTCGAATTGTAATTGTAAAATAGGCCCCTGGCTGGCTGAATCAAGAAAATAACTGTATTTATCACAGTATTTATCTATATACAGGATGGCAAAAACGGTGGCGTCCAAAGAAAAAAAAACGATTCCTTAGGTCTGAGGTATACGAATCACCCCCATTTATTTTCCGCGATTTTTAGTAGTTCAGGAGTTATGAATTTTTTAGTAATTTTCGGGAAAAGTCGACCTGAGTGGATTATTTATTTTTTAGTTTCTTTTCGGGTGCGCACTTTTGCATTTTTTTTTGTTCATATCATCCTCTTGAATTTTACTTTAAACCATTAAAGTTTCAGCTTCCTAGCGCCTTAACGTTATTAAGTTATTTTTTTACATATCGAAAGTAAAAATTTACGTTCGAGCCAGTCAGTTCCAAATTTTATACTTGAAATTAAAAATTGAAAGAGGCGGTCTCATAGTCTCTAAGTAATTTTAAAAACTTCGCAGGACTCACTTTCATAAAAATAAAAACAGTATTTGCAGAAATCAGCTTTCAAAGGTATATTTAGGTAGATATTTCCTAAGTTAATAAAATTATTTAAAAGTAATAAATGCCTGTTTCATTTTTACTAGTGATTTGATAAGTTAGGAAATGTAACCGCCTAAACGCTTCTCTGTTTCCTCTCACGACATTACCTGCGACTTAAAGAAAAATTCAGGCTATGAGTTTCCGTAAATTCCGTAAATTTTTACTTTCGATATGTAAAAATTTAACTTAACGTTAGCGCTAGGAAGCTGAAACTTTTATGGTTGAAAGTACAATTCAAGAGGATGACATGAACAAAAAAAAATGCAAGTAACAAAAGAAACTATAAAATAAATAATTCACTCAGGCCGATAACTCCTGAACTACTAAAAATCGCGGAACATACGTGGGGGTGATTCGTATACCTCTAGTCTAGACTTAAGCAACCGATTTTTTTTCTTTGGACGCCACCGTGCCGGCCACCCTGTATGTATAGGTATAATACATGACAATGTAATGTCCAAAATGTAGCGTATCTTGATACACCAGTTTTGTCCGATTTGCGGGTTTATTTGGTCATTCTACAGGGAATGTAGTGTAGTCATACTGATATCTAGACAACCTGACACCGACCTATCTTAACGTACCCAGCAGCGACTTGATAAACTTCGAATAAATAAAAACTATGACTTTAAATCTACTGCCATCAAGTACAATTAACATTTAAATGAATTTAAATTACAGTACATGCTTCAGATATTATTGTTAATTCGTATTTAAATTAATGACAGAAATATAAACTATGACCTTCCCCGTGCCTACTAATCTACGCTAATCCTGGAAATAATATCTGCATTATTTGGGAATGTCGGATTCAACCCGACGATGACGACGCAGATGCATTGAACAATGTAGAGATAATCGAATTTCCTGTCGACTCGAGTGGTTTGGACATTCTCACACTGCATGCACTTACTTCATCCACCGATCTAATAGACCAGTAATCGAATAGACTACCTGAGAATGACCAAGAACGGTAAGCTGTAGGACTAAATTTTTTATTAGGGTCAATCTTACTTAATCGAACTGAACTTAAAACTGACTAAATAAACACTACTGAGGTACTACTATGTTCGAGAACAAGCTGTTCTTACTTAGCTAGAGCAATAATTATTATCTCTTGTTGGATTGAATTCCATATTTGACAACTGAAAAAATAAAAAATAAAGCTTCGTGGAATGTTTTTTTAAAGTTATTATAAATAATTAACGTCTGTAAATAAAAACAAGACGAAGTGCGTCAAACTTGTAACTGTAGTTTTTAAATTCTTTCAGACAAAATAAATAAATGCAGGTTTTTAATTTTTGAAAAACTATGTAGTAGTTACATACGAATAATATGTTTTTTGTTATTTAACTGTGAATTATATTACCTAAATTTACTTATTGTTAGATGATTAAGGGTAGGTATGTCACCGTAAGATTGTGAACGCCGCCGTTAGTTTATAATCTTACTCGCAATATTATAAACTTACGGAAAATTATTAACTGAAACCAACCATTTACAATTTAACGTATTACTTCTCGTTAGTTTATAATCTAACGATGTCAAACCGTCAAATTGTAAACAAATTTGCAGAGTTCATAATCTGTCGGGTTTTATCACCCGTAAAATTGTGAACAATTCCTGATTGGTCGGTAACGCACTTCAATGACTACGGAATGACAGCCAAGAATAGTCGCGCTGCGCTGGACACGTCTAACGTTTATCCAATCAGCGTGCAAGGTGCGTTCCGTCGCATGCTAATTTTTCACAATTTGACGGTTTGACATCGTTAGATTATAAACTGACGGGAAATAATACGTTAAATTGTAAATGGTTGGTGTCAGTTCACAATTTTCCGTAAGTTTATAATATCGCGAGTAAGATTATAAACTAACGGCGTTCACGATCTTACGGTGACATATACAAAAGCATTTTGAAATACAATTTGTTTTAGATATTTACAATGTATTTGCCAATTTAAATATAAAAACCATATTATTGTACAAAAAAGTGTTTATTTTTATTGATTTACTTTGTAGAAACGAAAGAATAGAAATATATTAATGAAAATGGTTTGATATGTAATTAAGATATTTTTAATGTAAATACATAAGAACAGACTTATATAAATAAACATATCAGTTTGGAACTTGTAGAGCCAATAGAGTCTGCTTCGATACCAGTGTACTTTAGAAATAATATTATTACTGACAGAAAGAAGTAGGTAACGGAACTGAAAATTATCTCTTTAGTTTTTTTTTTTACTATGTGCCTTCAGTAACATTTGTTCAATTATATACGATTGCTTACCTAATAGTTGGGAGTCAGTCAAGTAGCGTCCGCCGCCATTGTAAGCCTGCGAACAAAAAGAGAACAATATTGATAAAGGTAGCTCCTGTTAAGTCCTAACTTCTGTTCTGTTCCAAATGTTGAACTTATTAATGCACTAAACCGATACGATACCAAAAACTAAATATCATACAGGAACGCAACGCTATACGTTTAAAACATAACAACATGAATAACTATTTAAAACATAGCAACATGAATGTAAGCAAATCAATCAGGTTCACTGTTCACATAAATTATTAACAATATTTTCACCTAAGTTCTCACAACATGAAATCGTGCGGGCTTTAAAAACTGCATAATGTGCTAATGGCCTTGAGAGTCGTGTCGGTCGTCGACACAAAAAGGCATGTGTTGTAGGAGCATCCTGGCACGCCGCGCCCCGGCCGCAGCGCGAAGCCCCCGGGTCGGCGAGCGCTGGTGGCGCCCCGGCCCCGGCGGCACCCCAACTCCCGCGCCTTCCTTCCCCGCACCCCTCCGCCTTTACCTGAGCGAGCATTCGTTCCCGACCCAAACGCAAACAAAACCGAGACCTTTTGGAAACTTCCATTTGATAACCAAAAAAATACCCGCCGTTAGAGAACGCTCTAACACTCTTTCGCCTTTGCACAAGTTTTGAACACAGTTTTGACATGTCTGTTCTGTACAAAGAAATAAAATTGTGAATTTGCTTAAATAAAACACAATGGTGATGGCATTACAAACTAATTGTTCAGGCACAATATTCAACTTGTTTATAAAACAGGACCCTGCCAGGCCACTTCCAAAGTCGAGAGATTTGGCAACTTTTTTGAGTTGAAAGGAGGTCGTTCAACCCGCGATCCTTCGATTGCCAAGTAGAAAGTAGGTTGAAAGGTAGGGTATTTCAGGCAACGACTCACTGCAAGTAATATACTTAGTAGATCACGGCTCGGCGTGCCACGGAGCGCAGCGGCGAGGAAGAGTTCCCCAAAGACTTGAAATTATTGTAAAACCAGTGTTGGGCGTAATTAAATATTTTTTTATTTCAAATAATATTTGAAATACATTTATTTCAAATAACGTTATTTGTAATTGATTTATTTGAGAATTACTTTATTTCAAATAATCAATTTTTTTTTTATTTCAAATACATTATTTGGTATTTGTAATTGATCAAATACTTTACAAGTAAAGTATTTAAAAAGTTTATTATAATTACATAAACAGTTACGTATGATCATCAGAGGTCAGAATTAGGTGCCTAGAGGCAAAAGAATAAAGTGGATATGCTTCAAATAAAGAGTTTTATTACAAATAACAGGAGAAATCGCGTAATTTGCCATCGCGAAAGTTGCAAAGCGCACATGCGCAGCTTTGCCACATTTGTAGTTCGCACAAAATAATTATCTTGCGAGAAAAAATAAAACAATAGCGGAAATGCGGGGAACTCCCCGCTTAGCGAAATAAAAAATCCTAAGAACATCCATATTAATATCAACATTTCAATGCAAGTACAGAAGCCAGCACTTAAATATCACACGATCAGAGAGTGTGTAATTTTAATAACAAATAACTTTGCATGCAATAATTACTTGTCGCGTCGTGTTTGTGTGTCACGTGAATATGCGCTCACCTGCTCAACTCAATAACCTATCGAATCATAAAGTTAGTGGATTACATAAAATATGTACATAATACAAAATTATGAAATGTTTAAACTCCAACAAATAAAAATAACTTAATACTAAGATAACTTCACAAATATCAATTGCTCATCCTAAATTTATTTCAATTACAAAATAATTATTTGAAATAAATTTATTTGAAATAAAGTATTTACATTTGAATGTATTTCAAAATACAATTATTTGAAATAAATTATTTCAAATAATTATTTTGTTATTTGTATTTGAAATAAATTTTGCCCAACACTGTAAAAAACCGTGTATTTTACAGAAAATGGACCACATAAATACTAAATACTCCTAATAAAGAAAGAAAGGGTAGTAAATAATAATATATCCATCTTGGACAGGATTTCCAATAGATTCTCACAGCACTCTTTCTTTGTACACATTTTATTTTCTCTTTATATATCATGTAGACATTTTTGTTTGACAGCGGACCCACTGGGATTCAAACCTGGAACCTTCGTAATGAAAGCCGAATATTTTTACCGCTTTTTTTCTTCTTCATCGGGTGGGTCGTAAGTCAATAATAATTGTATTTGCACAATAAAAATAGAAAATACCGGCCAAGCACGTGTTGGGTCACGCAAAGTGTAGGGTTCCGTAGTGGTCAATACTACTTAGGAACGAGTAATAGGTAAGTATCCTAGTCCCTACCTGTACAATTAATATTCATCAAAATATGTTTCTATGATATTTGTAGTACCTTATTTCTTACTTGTACAAGCACATTCATAAGTTGGTCTACTTGCAGTTGATAATTTTCCTTTTAATTTCATCCATGCCAAATTACAGCCTTCTAGTACTAAGAGACCCTGAGCTAAGCCGCGGACGGACAGACAGACAGACGGTCATGGCGGAATTATAAGAAAACATAACAATAAAAATAAGAAACAAATGAACAAATCCAACAACTCCGAACATGACGGATTTATCTTGTTTAGTTGAGGAGTTCCTATGGCCTTATAGCTCAACCATCAGCTCTGGACACCACCAACTTTTTAAGACAAACCCAACAAGCCAAGACACGACGGAGTTATGTAGTGAGGTTGAGGAGTAACCTTCATCAGACCCCGTACACTACCAAGACTTATAGAATTTGTGAAAACAAATTCAATGTACGACGGAGTTATGTTGTGACAAAGTTCTTATAGCCACTGGCTCCAACAGCAAGCCAATTCAAATACCGTATGGTTGTATTATAGTTACATAATAGGTATTTTATACACTCATTAAAAGTGTCTAGGGATTAACTTATTTTCTTCACAAAAATTATAATAATTGTAAACCGTTTATGTCAGGCGAAAGTTCTGAGATAGAACAGCCCTTGGAGCATCCGAAACACCCCCATGTATGTTCCGATAGGAACATTAGGTAGGAATGATAAAATGTCCAAAAAAAACTTCGTAATCTCATGGCTAATTTTAAGAGCTTTCCACCTCGCCGTCTTTGAAGACAGATTTTAGCAAAAGTAGCCCATTAAGTACTACTTTTTTTTAATGATTATGAAATCTGATAGTCTGGCAAACTTTCTAGACATACTTAAGAACCATGAAGCCACCTATTAAGATTTTAAATTTAAAGTTGAAATGTTAAGACATAATTCACTGACCGCAATCTTTCTACTTGGACCATCATTTTTAAAACTTCTATCACAGTTAGGAAAACTTCACGAAAATTAAGTTGCAAAAAAAATATCTCGAAAAAGTCTAATGCTTTTTTTTAGAATTTTTTAAGTTATTCAGGACGATAATTCTCAAAATTTCAGTAAAAAAATCATAACTCGAAAACTACAAAAAATCGCGGAACATACATGGGGGTGTTTCGGATGCTCCAAGGGGTGTTCTATCTCAGGACTTCCGCTTGACACGATTTTTTGGGACAACCTGTATATGACATTATAGCAAAATTTCACTATAACATACGAAAGAATAAAAGTATCCTAAAATTTTGATGATAATTTTATTTTCTATATGAAAGATATCAACGCAAGCGGTACTACATTTTCAATAAAAAATAAATAGACGTATGTATAGGTAAACAATTGGATGAAACAGGCCATAAAGAAAGCCAGGAAATTGTATTTGATGTCATGTACTGAAAAATAGTCATAAGGAGAAATTCCGGGTAGAAAAAAATCGTAGCAATTTTGTAGTGATATCGTAGATCTGCCGCCATCACCGCCCAATACTTTCCATTCAATATAAATCTCGGATGATATATTTTTTATATCGTACTTCATTGTTTCATAATATCATGTACTCACTGTTAGTATATTTCCTTTGTGTATCAAATTTTTTATTATAAGCTTCGTCAATTATTTCTTAACCTAAACAAATTATATAGTCACATTAAAAACGTTATCGCGTATGTACGCCACTAAAAACTCCAACAAGTTGTGCGGGTGGGGCTGCATGCGCGCGCATCCTTCGCCTATAAAATGAGTACAGCCATCTATTTCTTTCTTTCATTGCCGAGAGCCAACACAGAGAGATAGAGCGCCGGATTCTTCGATCAAGAAGGCTGGATTCTGCGTTACGACATGGTTTGTCATGTGGCCTCCACTGCCGCCGCGGAGGCCAAGCATCGATCTCGCACAAAATGAAGGCGTTATATTCCAGCTAGTTAACGACGACGTTCTCTCGTATTCATTTACAAAAATATAGCAACTGGTATAAATCGTGCGAAGTGGAGTGCGACGAAACTACTCCGGTCGGCACACGCAATGTTCGGTATGCGAAGAAATCTTCACTCTTTCGACTAACATTGAACAGTCAATATACTATAGAATATACCAACTAAACTTGACATAGGCAATGAAACGGCTAGAGAAAGATCAGTAAAACATGTAATTTATCGTTAAATAACATTCAGCTAAGGTCTACAAGTCTGATAAAATAATACAGACTCAAGTGATGCAACTTGATGTTTACTTTACTAAGACCGCTTACTAACATATACATACCTATACCTTACATATCTATAATATGGTCATACTACAATTAAAAAAACATAATACATTTTTGAAAATTATAATTCATCAACATCATCAACGGCCCGTTACAGTCCACTGCTGGACTATGAGCCTCCTCCACTTAAGTGGAGGGTTTTGCCATAATCTCCACGCTTGGCAGGCGGGTTGGAGATCGCAGATTAAAAGGTTACTGTATCAGAGAGCGCTCGCTGCTACTCGTTCCCTGTTCAATGTGCAGTCCCTAAGTCGCCTCTTACGCCACCCACGGGAAGAGTAGGGGTTGGTGACAAATGTATTCTACTCTGCCGTCACCACACGGCTTGATTAGATACACGCAAAGGTAACCAACCTGCTATTCAGCAGGTAAGTAGATACTTACCTATAATACATTAAACCACGCAATGAACTGAAATGAATATTTGTATAATTCATAAAAAATGTTTGGTGAATTTAGTTTATAAATTATGTAGAGTACAGGACGACTGTCTAATTTACTTTGTTTGATGAGCTCAATTAGGCTTATTACGAGTATTATTAATATTATAAAATAATATTGTGTTCTGTGGACTATGAGTAATATCCTTCACTTTGTAAACGAATTAAAAGACTGAATTCGCAAAATATGTATCGTTTATAAAACCTGATTGCAAATAAATAACTAATGTTAAATAGTCAGTCTTGTGCTGTGCAGACTGGCGAGCCCTGGGAACCTCATGTGGAAAGTTACGTGACTTGGATTTATATGATCTAATTTAAATAAGCAACTTTGCATGGCCAGCGGTCATCTAATAGATTCTACATCATCACATTTTCTGAATTCTAACATTCACATCAGTTTAAAAAGTTGTGTAAGTATAAAAAAATACTTACACGTGCTTAGATAATTAAACGGGCTGATAGAGATGTGCAGCTGCTGGCGCGGGAGGACGGAGGACGTCGACGACACGCCGCCGCCGCCGCCCGCGCCGGCCGGCCCGTTACACCAAGTAGAGCATCGCCGCACGCTATACTCATATTAACATTGCTAAACACGACAGCAAATGCGCTTCCACTGGCTTCTCGCTTCTATGCTCGAGTAATGCCGAGAGATTTATTACTTATTTAGTCCAAATACATGAATATCACTTTTCGTAATTCAGCTTTGTCTTTCTGTTATCTTCTTCTTCAGCCTCCTTCATGTTATTTATGCCATCTATCCCGGTCCTGCGCAGTTTCCAACCACTTTGTACCCGCCAGTCTTTTGATGTCGTCGTACCAACGCATCTGTGGTCTCCCTCGTGGGCGTTTCTCGCCCCACGGTCTCCACTCCTCTACCGCCTACACCGCGAGCCTTGCTTTCGGGCGACAACATGACCAGCCCACTCCCACCTCAATCGTTTAGTAACTCACTTTACTCTGTTCTTTCATCCACTCGTTTCTTTTACGGTCTCTCAGTGGAGCCACCTGAACTTTGTGGAGAATCTTCTTTGTAAAAATCCAGGTCTCAGCAGCAGCAGCAAATTGTTCGGCGTTGATGTTCATGTTGAATGCAAATTTTAATTTGGAGTAAGCTGCCTATGCTAATCTTATATCCTTTCCCATTACGACCTCCTGGCCAAGATACACATACATTTCTACCTTCTCTATGACAGTGCTATTTACGCTGATGTTCGCGACACTATTTATCCTATTTATCGCAGCGATTCAATGCAGCTAAACATTGCATTGAAGAACACAAGCAGACACAAAGATATTGCTGGAAGAAAGAAGGACCCTAATCAAACAAGGAAAGAGCCATACTCCTGAATTTAAAATACTTTGTAAGGAAGCTCGACAACGACAACATGTGGTGAGAGATATTGATGCGTACCGTGAAAAAATCCTTCAAAACATCATAAGGAAACAGAGGTCCAAAAGTATTTATGAAGGCTGTAAAATCTGGTGCTCAATACATTACAAAGCTTTGTGATAAAGAAGGAAACCTAGCTACTGAACAGAATAAATTATTGAAAGTCGTGGAAGAATGCTATCAAATGTGCTGTATTTCTGTTATATGGCACTCAAATTACCAATATACCTATAACACTCAGCACTATTCACGATGAATGATGACTCACTCATTCATTCATTCATCCAATTACTGATTGTGTAAGTGTTAATAATGAAATGAATTTGTCAATTGCGTCGGACAGAGTTGTGGAGGTCATTAACATCCGGTTTTTCAGTTCATAGTATTTAACGAGAAAGTTCTCTCTATGTTTACCTATGTTTATATCAGACTATGCGCATTTCAAGCATTGTTAGCAGTACGTATAAGACGTCAAATTGCAAGGCCACATAGAGTAGGTATACAACTATTAACGATTATTGTAAAATATGCTACTGTTATTAGCGTGTATGCAAGCTTTCGTTAACTTCACGGCTATTTGTTGGATTCTAGTACAATATCTTGATAGATATTTCAAAATTGTTTGCACACTTTTCATTAAACGTTGACGCGTTCCGAACGCGGCGTTCGCGATCTTAGGTATATGTGGTTAACATGTCCAACAAATTATTACCACTGTGCTATCGGTGGATAAATCTTCTTTAAACTGACAGGGTTTCACATTAAATCTTTAGATTTAAAAAAAAACAAGTTCAGATTGATCAAAATGAACTAGTTAACAACCTCACTCGAGCACGGGTTTCCTTATGTGCAATTGAAGAGCCAAGCAAGATATTTAATCGAGACTAATACTATTTTGTAAGTTTTGAGAAAACCATGTTTGTCCAACTCAAAAAATTTGGGTACATTACATTATAATACTGCATATGGACTGAAAGGTGGCACCTCAATCCGCATATGCGTTGTGAGTGGTAGGCTCTACTTGGATTGTGGCTCCACAGTTAGCATGGTGAGGTGCAAGTTTACAAGAAAGTAACTGGTCCTGTGACATGATATTTGGTAGGCATTTAGTATGTCTAACCATTAAAAATTGGTAAAATCAATAGAAATGAGAGTCTTTGGAGATAAAAACATATTTTTACTGGCTCTTCAATCCGCATGCTGCGTAAAATATTTGTCAGTTAGGTACTCCATGCGTGTTCGATACTATGATGCAGGTAAAATCTAAAGTAAATGCACCAACTTAATGTATGTTATCCTTGCAATCAGATTTTACTGTACTGGTCATGCATAAAGATGATCACTTCAATTTCTGTTCATTTTCATCAACAACAACTTATATTCCTACTCATACTTCAAAATCATATTTCGTATCTTCTTATCGAGTAAGTTGTAAGGTCGACAAGCACTTATATTTTGTCTAATATATTACTATGAATGTCCAATGATGTTGTTAAGAGGGAAGAACAGCTTCGTGATCCTAACGAAATAGGTATTTAGGAAAACATTTGCTATCGCTCGTGCGCTCATGCCCCAATCCAATCGTGCGATAGAGAGCGTTGCAGCTCGCGACTGACAATAGGTACTTTTCTTGATGAAATTCTCATTTCGGAAGAAAACGGTTTCCACTAGCCTAAATTTCAACAAATCACTTTGATTTTGATGTCGATCGTTTTAGCACAATATATTCTAGGTTTATAGGTTTCGCTTTAAAAAAAATTACATTGTTTTTGTTCAATAAACGGCTTAATAACAGTTTTAATCACAAAAAATACGTTACTTGAGGTGCCTATAAGTTTGAATCTATAGCAAATTTTGAAAAAAGGAAAAGCGGTTTATAGCTTTCGCTTATAGTCATTCATTGTGTCAATAACATACTAAAAAATAATGGAGATTGGAAAATATTCAGAAGATGAAAAACGTTTTCTCTTTTTGTATGGACGAGCACGTTCTATGCTTCCCTCTTAATCAAATGTTTATTTCTGTTTCAGACATGAACCAGGAATGTTAGCTATTACGTGAATCTTTCACAAATTACTAAATTAATGCCCTCGTCCCTATTCATAACTACACAGTAACACAGTAACCGAATAGATTTGATTTCAAACTCACGCATGTAGACTGCGAAAACACTTTTAATACCAGCCGAATGATTTGATAGGATAGTTTATTGATTGTCAGCACTTCAACTATTAGGTGATACATTTATGCTCTGGTTCTGAGCTTGTGATGCGTATTTTCTAAGTATCCGCCCACGGTCATTTAAAATCTGCCAATTAACCTAACATTCAATAGGTAGGTATGGTGTTACCTACGATACGAGTTAACGTAATTTTCAGCCATATTATTTTAATCTTAAAAATAGTCGATTATATATACAAATATTGTTGAGTAGACCAGAGAAAGGGAGACAAACTTGAAACTTTTGAAGTAGTGACGTGATGGCACGACAACTTTCAGAGTAAGTAGGTACGTAGTACGCGTTTCGCTTTAAACGTGGAGCGTTCGTTTGAACGTAGGCGTTTGGAGAACACGTGGAGATATGGAACCGTTCGATTTAGAGGCCCGGCGAGGCGAACCGGCGGCGGCGCGCGGTGAGCTGGCGGACTAGCGGACTGCGGGATGGTCATTGGCACGGCAACGGCGGCGGCGGCGGCGGCGGTCTTCACCCCACGCTATCTTACGGCAATAACTGACCTAGCACTAGGCGCACCTTTACCGCACCCGAGGGTCCAATCGCACCTGGCGACCGGCTTCAGTGACGCTGTTTTTGTGCTAGCTAGTATCTGTCGGTGGCAGTTTATTTTAATCGTGCGCAGATGGCGCGAGCACAGGGGTCGCACGTTCATTCCACTTGGAAACGATTTTACACCCTAAGGCGAGGGCCGCAGGGTGTTAATTTCCCATTACTGGTGCTTGAGCCCAACTTGTAAACAAACCTGGCGAGGGCAATGGCTGCCTGACGCTCCCCGCACACTGCCGCGACGACGCCATTCAACCGGGAAGTTCACGCTTTATTTTTAGCATTTTATGAAATGGGCAACATAATACAAGGGATTTGCTAAGTCGCAGAACGTAATAGAAAAAAATATTCAGTAGCATAGCATATAACTTTTGTAAAGTATTATTGGTAACTCGTAGAATGAAGAGCAAAAAATACAAATGTAGATACGTACGTATGTGTTATACTACTAAGTAAACCTATTGATTTAGGGGCACAAATTCTACTATAAAAAGTATAAAGATTTTTAGAGTAGAGCTGGTAGAGCGTTTTGCGCGAGATGAGATAATATAAAATGGATCAAGAGCAGCGTGGGCCCAAAATTACAACGGAGACAGCGTTAGCTACCCTAGCGTTAACGTAGGTAGCTACAGCTAGCTGGGAGCTAGGGAGGCAAGAAAAAAAAAAGTATCTAAAAATGCTCGCTAAAGCGGCGAAAGAAACAAATCGGCACTGGCAATCGGCTACCGACATGAAATAAAGCGTTGGGTCGGCTATTTTTAAGACCGGTCTTGCTAAAATAAAAGTTCGGTCATGTACACACAGTGTGGTGCGCTTTGTGAGAGGCCAGTTAAAAGGGTAGACAGATACCTATTGCAATTACTTTTGACACAATGGTCAGGTTTGAAATCCGAGGGTCAATAGCCGGGAAAGAATGACAAGTAACGCAGCAGTAATACACATAAAAGAGACGCATAATGAATGAACGACTTCCGCATTCTCGACTCTACGCAAAACCATCGGCATTGACATTGCAGATGTCGCAGAGCACAAGAAGCGCAGAGGACCAAGAGCGCGCAAAGTCGGTTCCGAGAATTTGTTGTCTTCAGCAGCGTCGGCGGCGGCGATCGGGCGCGAGTCAATGACCCGAGGGCGAGGAGAGCGCGGGAGGGTGCGCGCGCACGCAACCGCGCCCCGCCTTTATTTATTACGCTACGAGCGGCGCGCTCGGCGCCGGCAACGCGCGGCGGCGGGGCGGAGGCCGCATTCCGGGCGGCCGGCGCCGCACGCTGCGAAAATAACGCGCACCCTGCCGCCTCTCGGACCAGCCGACGTCACCAACTAGTCACACTTTTAAATAAACTAAAACTTACTCATTTTATGGAATAAAACGCGACCACGTGCGCCAAACTCGTGTAACACTTTGAAAGTTCTGCTTACAAGCACCAAAGTCACTTTCTGCCATTATTCGATTAAAATAATTTTGTAGTCATAAAAAAATTATAAGGAATTTATTAAATTGTTCGTAAGTCAACACAAAAGTTCACATGGCGCGCGCGATCACACAAGAGTATCAAAACGCACGTCAGCTTCGAAGGCGGTATGACGCATTAGTGAGCGCGCGGCGCGGATGTATAGACAGTGTGCGGTGCGCAAGCAGACAGGGCGGTGTACGGCTGTGGGCCGGGGCGAGGGGCGAGGGGCGAGGGGTCGAGAGAGCCCCCCGCAGCAGCTCCGTGCTGCCCTCTGCGCCGGGCTCATCGACCGCGCGCGCCGTCGGCCTCGCCGCGGCCCACGGTGCTCTGCCTGCCATGCTACCACTCTCACTCTGCCGCAACGCAAGACAACGCATCATGACCAGCTGCAGCTTCTGTGCCTGGCATGAATGATGTGATGTCTGCGAATCTTTACACTTTTACGCTACTCATTATTTTGCATTGACAACATATTTTTTATTCGCAATAAATAAAATAGATATAAGATATGTGCCCTGCGGATATACTAACAATCTTAACGTAGTACACAGTGACTGAAACTATAACATAGGACATAAAATTCTTCATAATACGTAGTAGTTTTTCCTATTAGAATACTGGTTATCTAATATAGTATCAAAGCGGAACAAACGCGTACGCTCTGCTGCCGCCGCCGCACTCCTATTACAATCGATAAGTACAGCAGCAGCGTCATTCATGATTCACGGGGTGTCAAAAAATCGTGTGTCGCCCCGCGTGATTTCTATTTGGAAGAGGTCTATCGGTTAACGGAACCACCTCGCTTCGGCAAAACAACTATTTGGATGAAAATACGCGCAACAGGCGCCACTATCTTCCTAACGGAACACCTCCTGTGTACATGCGATGCCCTGGCTAGAAACAGCGAATGCGCCTCATGGGATTGGGCTATCCAAGACCCGAGGACTACAGGTTCACATCCCCAGGACTCACTATAAAGCTCATGGCTGAATTGTTTGACGAACTGGGGAGTGATGAAGATTAGGTATCTGGGGAAGCACAAAAGATCCCATAGGGTCGAATCGAAGTGCTCCGAGACTCTGAAGTCTCGGCCCCTCCAAAGATGAGATAAGATACCTTGCGCATAATCCTCGAACAGGCATCAGAATGGCAGAGGGAAATGTATTTGACCTTCGTGGACTTCGATACGCTGAGGTGAGGCTTTTGAAGTATAGATGATATTTGTTAATTTTTAAATCAATAATATAAAACAGTGAATTTGCATCTATTCTTTATTTTGTTATATGATGAACCCGACCGCTCGACTCAGCTCTCGTCGGCGTCAGCCATGAAGGTTCATACCTTCATGGCTAGAGATGTGCCGTGGGGAATGTTCCCATTCCCAGTATTTTCCCTATGGGAATATTCCCGGTAAGTTACCGAAAGTTTCCAATGTTCCCGGGAATATTCCCCTACACATGAAACATTTAATATATTGAATTCTTTCTTTACCTAGTGTTTTAATTTAGTTTGGTTGGTTGGTTGGCTGGTTTAGTTAGTATGATTTAATTTGCAAAATTGATTATTTTTGATATAGACAATTTTATTTTATTTAAGTGAGAGATTTCACTCACAGTCATCTGATCCAAAACTAGGCAAGGCCTACTACGAGTATGGGTGTCAAAGATAGACAAATATTCAATACCCAGACACAGAAATGACCCTTGATGTCTGCCTTTTTTCTTTTCGCGCCTTGGCTTGGTACTATAGAAAACTGTAATTTTATTACAGATAGGTACTATAGGTATTAGTCGTTTTGTTAGTTACATACAGCCAAGTAGATGTTTGCCTGTTCATTGCTGACTGTAAGATGTGGATCAACTGTCTCGCTTCCTCTTTAAAAAACACTTTATTTGCGAATCTCTTTATTTGAGTGGCAACAAGGTCATCAAACAATGAAAGCGTCCTTTTTTAGTTACCTGTTATTTAATTTGTAACTTGGTGCACGTATTTAAACATACAAACCTCGTTGTTAAAAATAAATCTGAATCTTTGTGGTCGGATTTTAAAAGTTGCTTTGCTTTATACTTATAACTTATGAAAAACATGTTGATCGTTCTGTGATTTGTTAATTATTTTAGTATACTTAAAATTGTTAATACTAATTTTTTTTTTATGTTTAATTGTTGATTATATTGATAACGCATATTTGTACACACATGAATAAAAACTATCAAAATTTAACGTCTGTGTTTCTTTTTCTCTTATTAAAATACAGTTAAAACTTTCAGAATCTGCCCGGGAATATTCCCGGAAACATTGGGAATATTCCTAAAAACACTGGGAATATTCCTCGGAATATTCCCATTTTTTTGGGAGTTTTGGGAATATTCCCAGGCATGTGGGAAATTTCCAGTGATTGTTCCCGGTATTATTGGGAATATACGAAATCTCTTAGGTTAGTAAGTATTCAAATATTACTTGTGACTTGTCTCCTAAAACTTAATATTGTGACATATAAATATATAAAAAAAATAGAAGAGTTCGACAACTTTCCCATTGTTTAAGTTCTCAAGGGAATATTCCCACACAAAAGTAATTTACCGGGAACGGCACATCATTATTCATGGCTGACGCCATCAATCGCTAGTCGCTATATAGTTCGTACGTAACAAATAAATGGATTATAAAACAAATAATAATTAAAATGTATCTTGAAATATATTAGCAATAGTAATCTAGTACTTAAATAAGATATAAATCCCAATAAGAACAGCAATCATGAAACACGAACGTTTCGAACGGGATAGTTGGTGCTAGTGCTAACGCCCTACTCGCTCAGCGGGGAGTTATGACGTCACACAGCGATTTCTCCGCGCGGCTTTTTATTTTTTAAGGGTTACTTTCAAAGTTGAATAACTTCGTAATTTTTCAAGATATTCAAATAATTCTTTATAATATTGCAATTTATATTAAAAAATAACGATTTGTATCATAGGAAACTTCCCCATTGTATTAAAATAAAGTTTGAATCGCTTTGCGGTCGTTTGAAATTTGCTGTCCTGTAGTACGAGGAGGAATCAAAAAGTAGTGAGAACGACATACGTAAGAAAAAAAAATACTGGCAGGCATAGCTCAGATACATATTTGTAATATTAATAAAGAAAAAAAATCTTCGATTCTCTTTTGTTTTTTTCTGAATGTAGTCATTTGTTTGCTTCGTGTCGGAACGTGTTTTCGAAAATGGAGAAAAACGAAGTGCGAGCCGTTATTAAATACCTCTGTTTAAAAAAGTTAACGACTCAAGAGATTCATTGCGATTTGGAGGCAACATTAGGAGAGTCTGCTCCGCCGTATTCTACTGTCGCAAGGTGGGCTTCTCAATTTCGAGTAGGGAGAACGAGCACGGAAGACGAACATCGTTGCGGCCGTCCATCGACGTCAGTCACCCAAGAAAATGTTGCGAAAGTCGAGAAAATTGTATTGAGCGATCGAAGAGTTACCATCCGATACTTAATTAAAAAAACGGGCATTTCATATGGAAGTATTCAATCCATATTGAAACAATCTTTGAATATGAGAAAAGTTTCCGCAAGATGGGTGCCGAGAATGTTAACCGACAGTCAGAAACAAAATCGACTTGACATTTCGAAGATATTGTTGGACAAGTTTCAAGAAGATTCTGAGAACTTTTTGTCTCGTTTCGTAACAATGGACGAAACATGGGTCCATCATTTTGATCCTGAGACAAAACAGCAATCTTCGCAATGGAAACGGCCATCATCACCGACCCCGAAGAAATTTTGTGCCGTGGCATCGGCTGGCAAGGTTATGGCCTCAATATTTTGGGACTCAGAAGGGATATTGTTGATTGATTACCTGGCGCGTGGAACCACTATTACAGGCCAATATTATGCAGCTTTAATTCCCAAGTTGAGGAATGCCATCAAAGAGAAAAGGAGAGGGAAACTTCGAAGGGGCGTGCTGTTTCATCACGACAACGCACCCGCGCACATGTCGGCAGTTGCGATGGCTGCCATTCAGCAAGCTGGCTTCGAATTGGTTGACCACCTCCCTTATTATTCACCAGATCTGGCGCCTAGCGATTTTTATCTGTTCCCCAAATTGAAAGAATACTTAAGGGGAAACAGGTACGAAGACGATAACGAGGTGATGGATGCCGTGGAGAGCTTTTTGCAGGACCAAGACAAAACTTTTTTTTTTAAGGGATTGAAGACTTGGAAAAGCGCTGGACTCGGTGTGTAGAGAGACTCGGAGACTATGTAGAAAAATAAATTATTAAGTTATCAATAGTCATTATATTCTATTTCATTCTCACTACTTTTTGATCCCTCCTCGTATTTACTACGAGAAATAACTCGAAGGTACTGAATTTTGTTCAACATTTCTGACTGTCTCTGAGCGGTCTGTAATCGAAATATACGAGTAAACGCACGCACACGCCGCCTACGCAGTGCGCACGAAAATAGATGCGCGCGCCGCCGCGCCGCCCGTGACTCAACTAAGACAATGGACTTGGCGTC
This sequence comes from Carpatolechia fugitivella, assembly GCA_951230895.1. NCBI lineage: Eukaryota > Metazoa > Arthropoda > Insecta > Lepidoptera > Gelechiidae > Carpatolechia > Carpatolechia fugitivella. The sequence continues at coordinate 20,317,228 of OX579645.1, read as the reverse complement.
CCCGCTTCAGCACAGCTATCGACTCTACCAACCAACACGTCAAGTCTTTCGTAAACTGCATTGCATAGGCGGCAAGCACTGGGTAACTCCGAGGTACTACTAACTATCTCGATAGATAATAATAATATAAGAGATACAAATATAACAGTCCTTTGTTCATAGATAGCCTTTGTGCACTGGTTACTTCCTCCTAAAAGTAAGTAGTTATTATTTTCGGTGGATTTCAATATGGCGCGTCTGCCTAGTCGCCCTTTTAGCTCACAGGAGTGCGATTACTCAAACAATTCTTAAGTCGAGTGCTTGGCAAACAAGCATGCGGTACATACTAATGCGATGCTAAACATTACGCTGCACACATATTAATTTAAGTACGGCACTTTAGCACACCGGCGGGGTGACGAAGACCGTCAATCAGTAACGGTGTAGGCCTTCGTAGAAAGGAAGTCAATGTGTAGGTAGTAGGTCTCGGGCCCCTCGGTAAAGTTGTGCATTGTGATGGTGGTATCCACGCACAGTCCGCCTTTCTAACTAAATATTACGCAGGGTATTCCAGTGATGTGATTCTAGTAGGAGGTGGAAAGAGTAGTTTTTTTTTTGCTGGTGGTAGTACCCGGGGCTTTACACCAAAATACGAAAAGCCTAGGATATCCACCATAGTAAAAGTAATCCCACCAAAAGCATAAATATGAAAGGGTGCCGAGTTCGAATAAAAGAAGTGAGATCTAACTAAATGGATACCAATTTTTATTGAAGTTCCCTAAATCGCTGCTAAAGGAAAGAACAAGGCTCTTAAGTTCCTTTAAGCCCAAGTCACACAGAGCCGTGCCGGGGGCGGTCCGGGGCCGGGAAAGCGGGACGGTGCTATGGCGCAGCATAGCGCCGTCCCGCTTGTCTCGGCCCCGGACCGCGCCGCTCCCGCTCTGTGTGACTTGAGCATTAAAATAATTTGTGTTATATTCCTTGTTACTAAATTAGGTATCTTGGCAAGTTTAAAGAGAGAATTCAAATTTTATTTAAAAATAGAAAATACGTAATAACTTGCCAAGTTACTCAATTTAGGAGCGCGCAGTAGGGGTAGTTTTCGCAACGAGAGAATCTGGCTACATGAGCTGACTGACTACTCTACATTCTTTCCTTCCCGGAATGGACTCATAGACCTTTAAATGGGAAGTAAGTAGCTGGTGGTTTGTAGTTGGTTCGAGTGGTTTCTTGGTGTGTTGGTGTGTTTACACAGATTACGCACACACGTTTAACGGATATTGAAAGATTATAATTTTGAAAACAGCTCACATTTTTATTACGATAAAAGTCAGTACTATAACTACGAATACGCCAAGCAGTTACGGGAACGACCTGTGAATATTTTTGCACTGAGCATCGGCGGACTGGTCCTGCGGCATTCTCGACCGCTACCACAGTACACGTACCCTACAGCCTACAGCACACATCCACCCGATAATACCATACTCCGTAGCATAAGACATTGAACCGAGCATATACTCGTAACTATCGCAAAATATGTTCAAGCTAAAAAAATAAAAGGATATAAAGGTCAGTGTAACCCTGTATACTTGTGGTTGTGGTAGGTTTAAAACCAAGGTCTAAAACGTTCTCGCTACGGGTGGAACTTTGAATACATCATAAATTATAAATCAAACAAACTCTTATTAAATCAAGCAAAAAATGATTTTATGGTGGTTTTTTAAGTTTTTACATTATTTCTATTATTTTACGTTAACGGAAGTAATAAGAAAATTACAGAAATAAATATTTATATTAATGTAGGTATTTATACTATAAATAATGTCATGTTTGGAAAGTCCCGCTTTCACGCCTTATACTGAACAGATTTGGATGTGGAATGGATATAGTCTGTACCCTGATTTTTCCTGGTAATTCTAATTCTTACGGGAAAATCTTACATAACGCGAGCGTAGCCGCGGGCGGATAGCTAGTCTAAGATTAATATTTAGTTAGTCGAAGATTAATATACAATAAATCAATATTATTTAGAATAACACCAGTGTCGGTCTTTCACAGATATTTTTAAACGTTTGGCATAAGTATTAGATATTCATAACGCACATATTTAATATATCGCTCGTCCGTCATGGATAAGAAAATAATATTATTTCAAACTAATATGAGTACTAATATGATGGAAACCGCTTAGGTAAAACTTAAAGCTTCTAAACGAAGATAATGGCCCCGATTCAGGAAGTAATGCTCTAATTGTGCCTGTCAAACATTTTCATTTTCAGGAGATGAACAAATTTCATTTTAATATTATAATATTCCCAAAGGAATAATCGAAAAAAACTGGGCCATAACCGCGAGCGTCAACTAGTCAGTTATAAATAATAATTCCTTAACTTACGTAAAATCATGATCACCACGCAATATTTATAGAAATTTGTATGGGAAAATAACAATGATCAATATCTCTGAAATTATGGGAGGGATCGTCGTCACATTTACAGGTTATCTTAATCGTCCCCGTCACTAAATGTTGAAGAAAATTTGGAAGCCGTAGACCATCAGACAGCGCAGATACAACGAGCCAGCCAGCCAGAACATCAGGCTGGCTGGCACCAAGTTTTCATCGATTTCTCGTAAACGCCTTTATGTGACGCCATAAAACAAACGCTATGACTGTCACAAATTCCGTCACTAAATGCTAGTAAAAGAACCTTGTTCGAAAACGCTTTCGTTGTCGAGATTCAGAGGTGCCAGCCAGAAGTTTAACACGTAAGTTCAGGCTGGCTGGCCACGCTTTTCGTTGTTTTTTAGCTAAATGGCTATACGTATCTCAAAAATTCAAACTGGATGCCTGTCACAATTTTAGGTGACGCAGTATTAATAAGCAAGAAACAGTTAGAATCCCTTCTGTTCGGAGATTGAGAGACCATGCGAAAAGCGGTTTTCAAGCTGGCTGGACACGTTTGCGTTCGATTATCTCGGGTTCTCTAGCGTCACATTAACTGAAATATGCGTGATTAGCCGTCACCTAAAATTGTGTATTGACCTACTTAAACGCGGCTCTTTTGGAAGAATTGTCCAGCCAGCCTGAGTCACATCTTTATTTAAGCAAGATGAATAAAAAAATCGCGTTTTTACTTAGAAATATCAACAAAAAGATTAAATTATTATAAAACAAGCAAATATTCTTTTATATTTTGGCCAACGAACGCGAACCTTTAAAAAAAGGCGGGAATAAAATGTTGGTGACAAAACTATTGTTATCTGTGGTTTGTAATCAATGTTTTGATAAATTGTTTTGTATTTTATGTTTATTTTAACCATTAAAAAGTAAAAATAAGTTAATTTAGGCTTGTGCGGGAATTTATAAACACAATACGCAGTGATTTCAATAAAAACCAACTGAAAATTTACTAGACTGTGTCAAATGGGTGCGGCGCACTAATATGGCGCGTAATGGTATGTAGCCCATATATATTTTTTACATACTGTTTTGTTTACTTTCCTCGCAATCTAGATGAAAAGCAGAGTGTTGACTTTAGATAATAAGTTTTACCTAATACCTAATTTTACCTGTAGTATCGTAGCTTTTGTAAGAGTACCTTTCTTAACCATTTCATTTTCATTATTTACCATCAGTTTCCTCACAAGTGTATTGAAAAACGTCGCACTGCACAGATCTTAGGATTTATAGCAAACTCGTGTCATTATAAACCCTCGCCTGCTAACCTACGATCCTCGTATCGTAATGTACTATTACTGCATATTAAATGTTTTGTTTACAAATTGTGAAATTTTGAACGTTGAAGGTTTACGCGATATTGCTTACAAACCACGTAATAAACACTACAATGTAAGTTGTGGTGGCTTCGTTAATAGAAGTTTCCTCCACGCAGCTATAATAGAGTAGGTGTAGAGTATGCCCAGTTTCAATTCAATCGAGAATGTTTGACTCGTGAGATAATACACGAGGGATGATGATTGTGTGAGCGGGACAGCCAAATCAGGCGTGGGAACACATCAACATATACAAAGTCTGTTCGTATTTGCGCCCAGGGCAATTCAGGCAACAACTTTCTAGAAAAGAAATGCATCCAGGCCTTTTAAAAGTTTTGCAATATAACTAACTTATCTTATGTTTTAAGGTATTTATTTAAGTTCAGCACTCAAGTCACAGGAATCGCAGAACTACTGCGCAGATCAAACCACACTCCTATTTCCATTTCGCATTTGATTTTAATATTTAGTTCACGAGTTATAACTGTTTCTTTGATTCATTGCGATAAAGTATTATTATTGTAGTAGAGCAAACTGTAGAGGTTCTTCTCAAACGATATTATGAACTTTATAAAACCCCAATTGTAACAAAACCAGCAGCTGATATTTTACATTATTCGTGCAAGATACCAAAACAATATAATATGCAATGGCTTACAATGCATCCCCCCATCAAGATGCAGCAATCATCGCCAAGGCCAACGCGACAGCCGCCTCTAATAAAAACAGGACCGCGTATGTTTTAAGCGTGCATGCTTGAAAACAACATCTGAGGCCGTTAACACCGACTGGAGCTGCAGATGCTCCTATTAGCGCCAAATATCAAGCCAAAGCTATGTAAATCCTTTATTTTGTATTTAAAAATATTTTATACCCCTTTTATTAGGGGGATACGATAAATTCGTAGGCTTAACAATTTATTATCACATTCTATTGAGATATGGTGCGCTTCAATCAAGTTTCGATAATTATTCGATTTTAACGTGAATAAAATATGGCATAGCAGACTTGGATGTACCTAGAAACACGCTATAAAATAAATTGGTACATTCCGATATTTTAAACACTTAACCGCAAATTTTAAACATTCAACCGCAAATTGTTATTTGCAGTTCATATATCACACGCAGTCCGTAAGCTATTGTCACATGTTGTGTACGCTTGCGCCGCCGTGGATGCTACGCGGTTTTCGGCGCCGAGATGGGTGCTACGGCGCGGCGGCGTAGGAGTAGAAGCGTAGCAATTTTTCTTTGAGTTTGATGCATAATTTTGTGCATACACAGTTTTGTTGTACTTATATTGTAAAAATACATAAATATTATGTTTAAGAAACAAAAACCAATGTTTACATATTGTTACTTCTTGTAAGTTGGCTAGGGGCCAACGCTACAAAATCACATATCGTCACCGCAATCCAATTCTAAGAACAGTAAAACATTTTAACTTTAGACTATGGGCAAATATCGATGATTTATGCAATAGGTAGTGCTTAAAACCAAGAATAAGTACTCAACTTACACATTCACGATCACAATAAAATTATTGATTTGCTTGTCACAATAATAAAGGCTAAAAGCAGAAGAATATCTTTCAGATTATTGTCGAGTCTCATATCATTACACTTAATGTTTATGAACTAGCTTTACTAGCTGGATCAGGTTCTGGCATACCAATCTAAGTATGTTCTCGTTTATTACTTGGTAAAGGGTATTTAATTTACCTGGTAAGTTTAAAAGATTGCTCGGAAATAGTCGGAATGGCATAATAAAATAAAAAATCTGCAATATAGTGTTGTGTGTGTAGGTGGCTCGGTGCGGATCGTAGATGCAAGGCGGTTGACCTTGCTTGGTGTTTACGTTGATCACGCATCGGTCGTGGCCCGCACGGGCGCGTCAGGGCCGCGCGTTGCACTGCGCGGGACACAAACAACCTACATACCCACACCTACATACGGTGCAGCTAACGCGGTGTCTCTACATAGCACAGAGGTCTGGGTGAATATGCAGGCAGGAGGCCACCGCGCCGCGCCGCCCCGTGCCGCTGTGCCCTCCGTCTTTGACCAAACTACAGAAGAAATAATAGTAGCAAACCAAACCAAGAAACACCTTATTCGTAAGGTAGGTTTATATCCTACTTCAATTTAATACATACAAGTGTCAGCATTTTGTGAAGATATCCCCACATATTTATTTATTTGTTCATTCAGAGTCTCAAATTTACGGACAAATAAATTAATATGCGTCCCTTTTTTTAATACGTATTATAATTCCAAAATGACAACGACGACGTTAAGTTGTGCCATAACACCATGCATGATATCTAAAATAAAACATGGCTTTTATAAAAAAAAATATGATACAAATATTCGACAAGAAGTTAGTGAAGTGAATAAAGCTATAATTAAACTTTCAAATTGGCTTCGGTTGAATAAAGATCTTGTTTGTCGCCGAGGCCAGCTCGCGTTTTATAAAAAAGTTCTTTAGGAGGTGCATAACGGTTTATCTGCACTGCATTTTATTGCGATAGTCTGTTCTCTCAGAGAGACTCCTTTTTTTAAACGATACATACTTTAACAGCCCGGATATTAGTATATAAAAAGCACTTATCTGTAAAATTACTTTATTATGGAAATAAGGTAAGGGAAGGTAGCGTAACAATTTAGGTAATATACAAGGTGTCCAAAAAGGGTATTTGCACTTTTAAATATCAATAAATCGTCTTAATGAGGGTAGATAACAAAAAAATATATAATGCCATACGTGGAATTTATTGGAAATTTAGTTACAATGGATTCGTATACCGGAGCTCAGCGTGCATTTTGTGTACGAGTTTATTATCAAAACAATAATTCGATAATAACAGCTCGCCGCTTATATCGCGCGCAATCAATATACGGGACATTTCTTTATCTCCCAGCGCGAATATCATTAGAAAATGGATTAAGACATTTGAGGCTACAGGTCAACTTTAAAAAACTTTGATTGCGGACGTCCGAGAGAAATAAGGCTACCTGCAGTTATTCAAGAAGTTCACGAGTCGGTAAGGCAAGATCCCTCACTATCACTGCGAAAGCGAAGTCAATCCGTAAACATTGCAAAATCAACATTGCACCTGATTTTAAAGAAGGATTTGCATTTACGTGCTTACAAGATTCAATTAGTGCAAGAATTAAAACCCACAGATTATGTACAGCGACTAAATTTTGTTCAGGAGATGTTTGCGCGCTTTACCAACTTCAACAATGTCTTGTTTAGCGATGAAGCAAATTTCCACTTAAATGGCCATGTCAATAAACAAAACTGTCGCTATTGGTGTGATAAAAATCCTCGTTATCAGCATGTGCGTCCACTTCACAGCCCTAAGGTGGTAGTGTGGGCAGCAATGTCCGCCAAGGGCATAATCGGCCCTTATTTCTTTGAGGACGGTAGGGGCATGCACTTACAGTTAACGCGGACAGATATTGTAACATGATTGAAAGTTTTTTGGCACCATCTTTACAGGAATTTAGAGGTTACAATTCGGCAACATTTTTTCAGCAGGACGGTGCCAAATGTCACACGAGTAAAAGGTCTATTGAAGCATTGAATGAGTTATTCCCAGAAAGAGTTATCTCAATAAACGGGAACCTTAAATGGCCCCCTAGGAGCCCGGACTTAAGTCCACATGATTATTTTTTATGGGGTTACCTAATGAGTAAGGTTTACATAAATAAGTCGTCAACTCTTAGCCAATTGAAAAACAATATTGCAAGTGAAATAACAAAAATCACTAACGTTTTATGTGAACGTGTCTTAGGCAATTTACGGCCACGACTTGAAGAGTCTCAAAATCGTAATGGACGTCATTTGGACAACATAATTTTTTCGTCGTAAACTTTCCATTGTATGTACTTTTTGCAAATAGTAATAAAATTATGAAATTATATATTTTTCATATGATTTTCGTATATAAACTGCCAACACCCTTTTTGGACACCCAGTAATAACCTTAGTGAAAAATATTTTTAAACAAGCTTTTAAAGCCGTGGAGTGGAGTATCCTTGTAAGCAGATGACCTTTCAATGATGTCACTTTATTTTTTGAGATATTCTCAGCAAGCCCTTTCTTTTGACACCCATTTTGTAAGAAAGCATGATGAGGTTATGTTGAGTATTTGAGGAATTCCTACGGCCACCTCCTGGCTCCATCATGAGACCCTAGACATCATGTATTACTAAAGATCTTGTTAAGACAAATCCAACGAGCTCAAACAAGACGAGGTTATGTTGTGTATTTGAGGAGTACCTATCTATGGCCACCTTCCGGCTCCATCATGAGACCCTTTTAACATCACGTATGACTAAAGATTTAGTCAAGACAAATCCAACGAGTCAAAACACGACTAGGTTATGTTGTGTATTTGAGGAGTTCCTGTGGCCACCTTCCGGCCCCATCATGAGACCCTGGACATCACGTATTACTAAAAATCTTGTCAAGACAAATTCAACGAGCCCAAACACGATTAGGTGGTGGTGTGTATTTAAGGAGTTCCTATGGCCACCTTCCAGCTCCATCATGAGACCCTGGACATCACGTATGACTAAAGATCTTGTTAAGACAAATCCAACGAGCCCAAACACGACTAGGTTGTAGTGTGTATTTAAGGAGTTCCTATGGACACCTTCCAGCTCCATAATGAGACCCTGGACATCACGTATGACTAAAGATCTTGTTAAGACAAATCCAACGAGTCCAAACACGACTAGGTTGTGTTGTGTATTAGAGGAGTTCCTATGGCCACCTTCTGTCTACATCATCAGACCAGCTCCATGGTACCATAATATTGCATTGTCATGGCGATTACATAAGTGTACCAAATTTCAACAAAATCCAATAGCAGCAAGTGCTTCTGTTCATTGCAACTGTTCATTGAACTACTGAGAATAGAGGGATAAAATCAGGAAGGAATTATTAAAAACTAGCTTTCCGCCCGCGGTTTCACCCGCGTTAAACGAGTTTTCCCGTGGGAATTAAGTGTTTTACTGAAGTAAAAAGTAGCCTATGCCCTATTCCAGGGCCTATCTTAAATGTGTGCCAAGTTTCATCTCGATCTGTTAAGTGGTTCAAGCGTGATTCGGCAACAGACATCCAAACTTTCGCATTTATAATATTAGTAGGATACATAGATAGACACTTAAGTATATATTATTTAATTTGACTAAAAAGTGACAAAAAATATTTTTGTTCTGCCATGGAAAACCAAAAGTTTATGCTAGCCTCATATTTACCCATAAAATTAACATCTTTGGAAAATAAAATTGATTAAAAACAGGAACTTACAAACTAATTTTAGTTAAATCAATAAGGTAACTACTTAATTGATGTTAAAAATTACAAGTACCAGAAGTTTTAAATATTTCGCTGTTATTGCCAAAGTAATTCCTACTCGTAATATAGTGTTGCACAAGGGAAACCTCATCTTCTGATATAAAGCTGTCGCGTGTAAACTGGCGATCTACCTCCTGCCTGCGTGAATAAAAAACCGAAGGAACATAATTGTTTTATTTGCAAGTAGAATTTGCTCTTCTTATGAAGATGATCCGCGCTTGGTATCTTCAGAGTAAGATTCGCAGTAAGCACAAAAGATCCCATAGGGTCGAAGTGCTCCGAGACTCTGACGTCTCGGCCCCTCCAAAGATAAGTTAAGATTCGCAGTCCTCTTGGAACACATTATCTTCCGCAACATCGAGCTCAACGTCGTCGCTGGCATCTACATTCAGTATCTCCTCCTCATCTGACACTTCTTGTTCTCACCGCCTCGCAATGTTTTCGTCTTTTATAATAATTTTACACTTAGACACCAAAAAATAATGTCAATCAAAATAATTACACAACCACTTACTACGGTCACGGTGACATATTTTGCTTAGTTGATTGCGCGCACGTTGACACCTGTCGAGTGTAATCACGTCACTAACTAAGGAGTTTGGGAAGGTAAATGAATGCACACAAGCATAAGACAAACACGCGTCGAACTATTTGCGATTAAAAAACCGTTGCAAAAAATAAAATAACAAAACGATAAAAAAGTGAAATACAATGCATATTAATCATTTCAGGTATCATATTATAATATTTCATAGTAACATTTCCTGCTTATGTCAACATAGAAATCATGTTATTTTTTTTTTTTATATGACCGGGTAAAAATTTGATTTTAGTAAATCTATGGAAGCAATTTTTCTTGTTACTAAAATCGATGACATGGTTCTTAAGAACAGATCTTCGTATGTCTCATAGTTTAAGACTTCCCCATACTGACCGATCTAGATGTTACACACTGTATAAGTAGATAGCCATGCTTTCATGTGGTACGATCACAAAGACGCAGCAAAATTCTAAGTCTGTGGACAAGACCTCCTCAACCAGTGTCAGGTCTTGACGTACTAATTAATAAATACTAATAGTGGTGACAACGACGTATGTTAGGGTCGAGGCACGATCTACGGTTTGCCTATACAAAACGCACGTAAAGTATGGTAATCCGTTCGCCGCATCGCGGTCGTCGATGCGAAAATGATTTCAGCACAAAACAGATATACAAAATGAAAGAATGACGGATCACGGAACTATAAGCCGTTTTGTTTCACTATTTCAATGAATAAATCGAAAGACTATATAAATAATTTTATAACAAAAACAAGAACAATTCAATTTCCTTTTATGTCAGTTTTTAATATTTTCAGGTAACTTTATTCCGATAAGTAGGCCTAAGAAAAGTGTTATTTAAACCAGGGACGGAAACGGCACAGAACCGATAAGTACCGGTATACCGTGCCGTTTCCTTGGTGCAATTTTTTTAGCGTAATAGGTTTTAAAGTTGTTTAGTAGATAGTGCTGTTCCACTGCAATTTGACATCGCAGTGTAATCAATTCTAATATTGGTTTAGTATAACATGCTTGAAACTTAACAACCTGCTTAAACTCTGCCTAATCGCTCTCAAATTATTTATTTTATTACCCGCATCGCAAATGCAGGTCAAGACGACGTCGTCGATGGCGCGGCCTGAATCCCTGACATTGAAGTCTCGCGACCGTGACTGACTGCTTATAGTAATATGATAATAATAGTTAGTAGATATTACTGTCAACGTTCGATTTTGTTATTTCGATGATCTAATTATCTTTATCAGTTCACAAAAAATAAAATAGAGACTTTCGATACGCAACAAAATAGCATTTCATTTATTTAATTCAATAACGGTTTCCCGCGAATATTATCTTACATTACTAATTAATAAATAAAAAAAATTACAACAGCTTACAGCTAAAAATAATAATAATACAATGACGAAACAGAAAATTAAAATGTCTCGTGAAAGTAATAATAATATCCTTATCATACTTTAGACTGTAACGGGCCGTTGATGATGATGATATTTTTGGAAGGTCAATAGCACAATAATTAATTCAATAAAATTTACAGTCACATAACATTTAATTACTCTTATAAAGTCAACATAAAATTAAAATGTCCTACAAAAATTCATCCATTATAAAATTAAAATTCAGTTAAATCAAAAAGTAATACATAATCCTTTCTACACAATAAAATCATATGTCATTGACGCTGTATAAAACCTTATCTAATAAAACAGTTTTAGTTTTTTCTTATAAGTACACAAATTGTCAATGTTTTTTAAATCTTTCGGCAACCTATTGAAAATTTGTACAGCTTGATACCTAGTACTATGTTTGACTACTACTAAATTGGGTATATAGTGTTGTAAAGATCAAGTCTTCTGGTGCACAGCCTTGATTGCATTTCTTGTTCAGATTCGTATTTATATCTATTCTTAACTATGTCTACCAATAACATAATAACATAGAGCCACGGAACTGTTAAAATTTCAATTTTTTTAAAGTAAGCTCTACATGATTCCCACGGAGGGATCCGGGCTATTGTGCGTAATGCTCTTTTTTGTACCGTGAATGCTTTGGTAATATTATAATTGTAGCTATTACCCCAATACCTCATACTGTAGCGAAGCCTAGATTCAACCAAAGCATAATATATGGTCCTGAGCTGATCAATATCCAGTACATCACGCAAAACTCTAAGGGGATAACAGGCAGAGCTAATGGAACTTTCAACAGCATTCACTTCGACCTTCCATTTTAACAAACTATCAATTTCTACACCCAAAAACCTTACAGAATGAACCAAATCTATTTTTTTATTACAAAGTTCCAATTTTTGAGTATCTCTATTATTGGCAGTAGTTTTAAAAGGTATGGCGTTTGTCTTCTTTATATTAACTTTAAGATTATTTGTTTCGAACCATACATGGAGGGCGGCCAATGTGTCATTTGCCACTTTTTCAAGTTCCTCTAAATTGGTATTAGATAAAACTACATTAGTGTCATCCGCGAAAATAACAATTTTTGCTTCTGATATAGCATTATTCATGTAACTTATAATATCATTTATAAAACTTTCCTAATGTTTCTGTTCTGACACATCCGAATTTATATGCTTAACCTCAACATGTTGTTTTCTGTTTCTCATGTAGGACTCTGGTAAGCATAGAACTTTACCTCTAACACCATAATGTTTTTGTTTTCTTAATAAAAGCAAGTGATCTACCATGTCAAAGGCGGAACTCAAATCGAGAATTAATCCTACTACATTATATTTCTCATTAAGCTTAGTTATAATTTCGTCTAAGAACATGTCTATCGCATCAGAAGTTCCTACACCACATTGATATCCAAACTGTCATAGATTCAGTACCCTATTTTTTTAATGGGCTCTTAACATCTTTTGTGATCATCTTCTCAAATATCTTAGATATTGTAGATAATTTTTTTTTTTATATAAGAATGTTTTTGACTATTTTAAATTCATCTGGGAATTGACCGTTTTCAATACATCTATTGAATAAATATGCAAGCGGCTCAGCCAGGAGATCAATGTTTTCTTTTATGATGGAGATAGGGGGGATATAATCGCAAACAGAGGACGTTTTATTTCCACACTCTCCTACATTTTTATTATCTCCTGAGCTGTAACTTTCTTGAAGTCCATGCAGTCTGATATTCTTGCTGTGTTTTATTTTAAATATCTTAGCGCTAACCCAGAATCCCCATTTGATGACGCACACCTATTACTAAACTCTTCACCGAAAATATTTGCCAGCTCATTTGGATTCACTATAGTTTTATTATCTATTTTGAGCATTAAGCCTTCACAATTGGTTATTTTAGAACGAAGACTATTAACAATCTTCCATATACCAAAGCAAACATGAACTCAATTACCCTCGTCACATCACAGGTTCTCTATAGAACAAGAGATTTTCTAACAGAAAACTGTTGTAAACTGCACAGTTAGAAGATTGTTATGGCTTATGAGAGTTCAATACATTTTTTTTAACTCGTTTCGGATTTCAATACTCACTGTGAAAATGATTTCAAGATATAATAAAGATTGTCTGATGAAAGATAATATTATGATAGTTCAAATTGTCATATTTAGCTATTTATCAACTAGCTAAGGTGAGTCGTTAAGTGCCATATTTTATTAACTTTAGAGAATGCTGTATGTAACATCATAGAGCCGTCACTAGACTAGGAATAAGAATTGAGTACTGAACAGATAAATTTATAAATATTCTACCCTAATAACTCCGATGCTTATTATATCTGGAGAGCGTCCATAGATTCAAAATTTGAAATAGAAATTAGAGATTTAGTATAATATATTATGTTAGCTAGTAAAATGGAAAGCGTGTGTATAGTACTGCTGTGAGTGTGAACGAGACGCCTAAGCGGTCGCGGAATGCGGCACACTTAAATTTTGTAACGGACTATGGGTCGAAAAGCGCGCGTCGTCGTCGCAGCGAAGAGGGTCATGTAGTACGGAGTGAAGCGCGGAGGGGGGGTATGAGTGTAGTACGACGGCCTGCGCTTCTCGTAAAGGAAGCGACCCTGGCGCGGTCATTGCTCGCCGCGGCCGCATTCCTCTTACCCTCCCCCGGCCCTCAGCAGCGCCTCGCCATCAATGAACGGCGCGCGCGCAACCGCCTCCGCGGCCGCGTCTACTCTACCTATCCTGCTCCTTCTCTACTTTATTCTATTCTATAACTATCCTGCTTTCACACTGTTATCTTTTAAAATGTACTGACAGTTCAGATCTGTTGCTCGCACGTCGTATTTTGTATCAGACAGGAAGAACAGATCACCCGTTAAGTTAAGTAATCGTTATTATTATAGTAATTAAAAGACGATCCTCAGTTTAGCATAAGTGAAACGAATGATCACGTTAAATATAGAAAAATATTTTTCTTTTTTTTGCTTGGTTGGAGGCAACTTCTATAGAGCGATATAAGTATAGACAGTTTATTTAGATGATTCAGTCTTTACATAGTACAAAGAACCACAGTACAACATTACTACTTTTAAATTTTTTTTTTTATATGGCAATCAAAATAATAGTCGGGTCGGGAAATAAGAAATAAATAGTACTTACTTAACAACCTGTTATAAAAATACTTACATAGGTAGCTGCTGCCGCGGTTAATACAAAGCAAGGGTCAAGTTAGGGAGGGTTTACATTATATAGTTATACCACCAAGATAGCAAGATAGAAGGTAAAGTACCTTGTTATTTTTCAGTGGAGGCTGGTCTTCTTGTACGATATGAAATAGAAACTAATATCAATTATTGGTCAATTTAATCCTTTGAATAAGTTATGAAAGTAACAAATGAACTGAAAGTAAGACATGGGGTTTCATTGCCAAGCAGGCTTATTGCTCTTTAACATCCTTCTGTTTATGGTGATGTCTCACAATAAAACGCTTGTTTCATTATTTCATTATTTTATGTACGTACCGTACACCATAAAAAGCGTGCAGTTTCATAGTTAAACAGCGCAAAAGTAGCCGCTTTTTCGATAAGGTTTATTTTTATCGTTTAAGTACAGGAGCTATTGAAAGCGTCCTCCGTAGCCGTTGGACAAGTTTGCGGTTGGTGGCAAGGCGCGCGGTCAACGCTCGGTAAACTGCCGGACCTACAGGTTGGACATGGGGCAATGGAATCCGTGGGGGACAAAAAAGAAACGCGCCCGTGCAGCGTCGTCGTCGCCCGTCGCGCGCGCTTCTCGACTCGACTACTAAACAACGGCGACAACGCCACAGGTATATTGTCGCTGTTGGCGTAATAAGATGGTGTAGCCGTGATATGATCAATACCGAACGATAGTTATATGAAATGAAAGCTGTTCATTACTATCTTACTAGGCATATGATCATGTCACTGAACTAATCTAGTGAAATAGTTATTAATTATGGTAATTATTGATCAAATTATGTAATTATGTACGAAACAAACTAATATTATTAAAGAATGGATCTAGTACAGTAAACACACTGTCTAGTACAGTACAGTAGCGGTACGGTGAAGGAAAACATCGTGATGAAACCTACACACTCCTGCGAAGAAATTCAATGGTTGTGTGTGAAGTCGACCAACCCGCACTGGGCCAGCGTGGTCGACTAAGGCCTAATCGCCCTAATTCAGGGCATTAGTGGACGTTTCTCCCGAGACCCGTTCGCCCGAACGGGGGAAACGACTAATTATAAAAAACCGTAATTTTTGATGCGGCGTTTCACCCGAAGGTATTTTTATTGCTGATTTTGTACAGACAGCATAAAATTGTCCGGGATTTCGGTCCCTGAACACTGGCGTGCTGTCTGTTTGATATGGGAACAGTTAATTATTCCTCTATGGATGATCCGAGATGGTCAAAAATGAAAATCAAGGGAATCATAGGGTTGACGCTCCTGGATGACCTAATGAAAGCGGGCATGGCCGCTGGATCAAACTGATCACATAATGCACTATAATTTGACCATCTAATAGAGGGCCCTTATCTGACGCATGAAGATGAGGTGTAACTATCGCTGCTATGATATTGTTATCACTGCATGTCTAGCTCTGAACCGCTGGTGTATGGGTCGCATCCTAGGCGTGATAAGTACACTAAGTATTACCCCTGATAGTGGAGTTAACAATATCTTAGTGGCTACCTTCAAGACGCAAGTCTGTGGAGAGATTTCCGTATCTGACCTATGAAAGAAAGAAAGAAAGAAAGAAAAACCATTTATTTAACACTACACAATAAAGTACATCGAGAGATAAAGAGTACAATTGTAATGACAGTAGGTATTTAAAATAGTACTTCCATGTGCAATGTGACGCAATATTAAAAAAGGCTAGCGACCAGTGGCGAAGGGTGAAATTTTGACAAAGGTAAGCCGGAAGGGCGCGACCTACCTAAGAATGACATGACTTTTGTTTTGTTTTTTAAAAAGGAATGCATCGTTTGTCACTTGAAGGTCCAGAAAAGACTAAATTTTAGGAGGACGAACTCTGCTCTAGATATGAATCAAGAACAGAATCGTATTTGCATTAATACCTACTTTAACGTTTCAATATAATTGCCGCGATTGTCCGACTCTGGTCTTTCATCGTGACCACGAAATGGTAATTCTTGCTTTCCCAAAATAATGACTGTATCAATGAAACGTTAAACACTTTTAGGTTTTCGCGGTAGATATGTGTGTTATCAATGGAACGTTTAATCAACTCGAGACTACGATCCACATTGTGAATCTCAAAAGTATTTGAATTAATTTATTCGATTCTGCTATCCCGAATTAGTGGAGTAACAGGCAGCTGCGGATGTGTTTTTTTTTGCTGAGGTTATTAAATTATTAATATCAGTAAAACCCGTGATACTCCAAACTGAGTTCGAATCAGAGAATAATAAACAAGGAAAGAAAAACATTTTATTAAGTTTGCAACTGCCCGTCATCCACGTATATTATCGTACAAAGATGTGTGAAAATGTTTAAAAAATCCATCTCGTTGGAAGAGCGCGGCTGAATGACATTGAAGTTTAAGCAAGTATATACTTAGTTGAACAGCAATCATATTAATTAATGTCATAATAGCATTCGGAACTCACAACACTCACTCAACAACTTACCGCATTGAACAGATCGTGAAAACACAGTAAAAATTACAATAAAAACAACAATTTCACTGTTTACAAACAAGCACACACCAATATAATGGCGGACACGTACTAATTGAATGTATTTTATCACCACTACTTCCCCGTGCAAATCCTATTTTAACCAATAACACCTAGGAACAAGGAAAGGCAATCACACACATTACTATTATCTTGCAAATAGAAAATGACTGACTAACGGTATATTTTCATTATGCAATTGTAATTTTAAATTTTGCTGTATTACCATCACCTTTCTCGCGTATGCGATAACGCATTCGGTTTTCGTCGGCCTCGGAAACGTCAGTCGGAGCTTTAGAAAGATAAAGAAACTGAGGCTGACAAAATTCAGCTTACCCAGCGGCCATTACTGGCAGCATTTAAACCTAATCACGCGCGAACGACCGATTGCCGATCGGGCGAGCTCACGATACATTGCCGTGTTTACAGAGCGTCGTCCGCCTCGACTTGTATTAAAAATAACAATGTATCTCACTCTTGCGTGTTTTCATAAAAGTAAATTACTAGTTCTGGCATTAGGCTGTTGGAACGATTTCTGAAAGGGAAGCCGTTGGGAATCGGCATGTATGGACCCTTCGCCACTGCTACCGACTCAGCAAAATGTCTATCTCGAGAGAGATGTTTATCTAACTAGCGTTTGCTGGTTTTCTGTCGCCCTTAATATTTTTCCGTCGTCTATGAAGATGTGGAATAACCATCAAGCTGCTATGAATGCCGCTATCACTGCATGTCTAGCTCTGAACCGCTGATAACCGAGACGCGGAAGCAGTTTGACTACATGGACGCCGATGGAGACTCGTCCACATCTGTGCGCTGTGGACATCAAGGCTGAATAGTGTTGAGGAAGGTTTTTCAAGTATTACCCCTGATAGTGGAGGTAGCGGAGGACATAGTGGCTGCCTTCAAGACATAAGTCTGTGAAGAGGCGTACTGGAACGAGTTTATTAATTGAGAACGAGAAACTGGACGTGGACTGCTCAGGCTAATATCATTATGTATGATTTACCACCGAATCAACTGTGCGATGTAATATCGACACATATGGCTGCAAGTGGAGGAGGCTCATAGTCCAGCAGTGGACTGTAACGGGCGTTGATGATGGCTGTAAAGCTATAGTCAGAGCAATAGCTGACATGAGTCTTTAGATTCATATGCGGCACGGCACGGGAGGCGCGCGGCAGAGATATGGAGATGGAGCGGACTCTTGGCACGAGTCGCGCAGGAGATATGAAGTTGGAGCAGACCTGCCCAGGCAGTACCGTTCAGATAGACGAAGATCCAGTTCGCTGGAGCAATCCAGATATGAGACCTACAGTAAGTAGCTGCTGTGAGGTCATTCACACGGTCGGACCAGGGTCCGCAGTAGACAATCCTTCGGGGTTGTCTATTATTTTAACCTTTTTCCAACACCTCTGTGGTGAGGGGAGGACAGGAGCATTCTAAAGGACAGAGTGGGAAGTGACTCACAGAGAGCGCGTCGGTGGAGCGTTTATTCTCACTCGTCACGTAAATACTTCAACGGCTGGTTTGCTGTATAGGTGTATGCGTCTCAGGTCTTTGCTTCTAGTCTACTGCCTTGCTTGGGTTCTGAGGTCTTAGTAATCATCCAGTAGTCCCCTCGTCAGTGCTGGATATTACTAGATCCCTTGTCGGACTGTATATTGGAAGACACAGAGGGGTTATGTAACCGTATTTATCAATACAGTTGACATAGCTTAAGGAAAAGGGTGTCCTGGTGTGTAGGACTAGGATGGTCGTCTCCGCGTAGTATCATTAGAGACTTGGTTATTAACCATTCTGTTGAGGAGGAGCTACTCAACGAAAGTTCTTCAAAGAACTAGAAGTTTTATTCAGGACTCAAGACGACACACCCGTCGCCGGCTCTAAGGTCTCGCTATGGCGGTCCTGGAGCCACCCTTTATACCTTTTAAATTACATATATCTTGTAATAATCCCTGTGATCCTTTTCAGGAATCTGGGCTCTTATTGCAAAAAGTGATAAACTTAGAAGTTCTTTTCAGAATTCGAAGTTAGTATTGCTTAATAAAGTCGCTGAGATTTCCTGGTGACTTTATTCTTTCGGTCAAGCGAACATGGGTAATCAGGAGTAGGCTGCTTGCTGGCGGGCAACTGGTACTCCTGTGTTCGGGCGAAAGTTAGGGACGAATCATTATATAGGAATAACATAGTAGGCGACTCTTTGTTTAATTCCACAGTTAGAAAACATAAAAATTAATATGATCACATTGTAAATTTCTAAAAGAGTTTGGGTTACTCTCACAAAGTAGTATGGATCCGCTACTAGACGATCAATGGCCGATTTTAATTATTATAGAGATCAGATGTTCAGTTACAGTTATATGTAATATAACAAGGTAATCGAGACGATCGTGCACGCAAAAAAAATTATTCGTTTTGTGTCAATTAAATGAATAATTTTAAATACTAACTTCAACATTTTCTATGATCCGTACTTACAGTAATAATAAGTATATCATGATAGTAAGTAGGGTATAAGGTACAGAAAAATTTACAATTGTTAATTTAGTTCAACTTGATATTTTGATTAAAATCCCGCTAGATTGTTAAATTCTCATACTGTGCGTTCGGGCGAACGGGTCTCGAGGGAAACGACCACTAACTCGATTCAGGGTAGGCTCGAGCCCCTCGGTGGGGACCTAGGTATGTGAGCTGTTGATGATGTGACAGTAAACAGCACATAAAGCTATACACCGGGGTATCTCGCGCGTTGGTAATAACGCCTAGTTTGCATTAAAAATAAACAGCTTGAATTTTGAAAAATAAGAAAATTCAAGATGGCAACCAACATTTTTGTTTATGGTCCGATTTTGATAAAACTTAGTTTTAGATAATGTTTTGACATAAAAACAATAACGCAATGTTAAAATTGACAAATAACCAAGATGGCGGCAAACTCTTTGTGTATTTAGCCGCGGGCGGACCGCTAGTACATAATAAATGATGGACTCCTAATTGATTACACAGGCATGTGGTGCCCTAGTAGCGCGACAAGAGGAAGATGAATGCCAATTTATTGTTATAAGCTGCACCCCAACTAATCACTGAACTGTGGTTCCGGATCAGGGTCATTGACCAACACAGTCAGGAATAGATCTCCCCCTGTAGTTCCGGCTGCGGGTACACTGCGTACATAAATTTAACAAATAAGATATGTTACTGCTGTAAGGCCCAAATTTTACAGACAAATATTAGATTGTAAACTTTAATAACATATAAATTATTGAATGTTCAACACTCGGTTAATTAAGCCAAAGCTGGTGATTGAAAAGTCAAACACGTCGCGCAATGGCCTAGTGCAGATTGGTCGAATTCAATCACATATAAAAATAACATGTTTCAAATTCGATGTGTTTGTAGATTTTGGCATAGCACCGTCACTTAGTTGTTCTTTTTTACCCGACTTCTATAGAAGGAGGGTTATGTTTTTAGAGTGTATGTATGTACTATGTATGTATGTATGTTTGTATGTATATTTCTGTGGCACGCTCTACAGCCTAAACGGCTTGATGGATTTTAGCAAAAGAGATGTCGTTAGATTCGTCTTACTTATGGGAGTGATACTGGGTACATCAAAATAAAAAAAAACTGAGACGGCAGATTCTTGGCGTCAAAACATACACTTCAAAAATTTTATCTCTCCAAAACCTATCGTGTGGGGTATCAAAATGAAGGGCTTTATGGGTGGTCTCCAAAAATATATACAACTTATATGTTTAAATGTAATTTAGAATAAGAAATGCTAAAAAAACATCAAAAACTTCAACGTTTTAAATTGAATTACCACAATATCGGTCATTCATTACAAAAACTAAAAAGATTAAAATAAAACAATTATTAATATAAAAACAAAAAACCCGACTGCGTGAAAATTTAAAACTTTCAAACTTAGTTAATAAATGAACTGAAAAGATGCAAACAAGTTTATTTTGTTTTGTTTTGAATGATAGTGTTCACAATTAGCAGTCGGAGGCATCAAATATTCACAATATTATATGTTCCATCATATCGATCGATCGCGATGCACGGAATAGTACCTTTACATGGTGGCCAAGAAAGTTGTTTACCATTTTTAGGGTTCCGTAGTCAAAAAGGAACCTTTATAGTTTCGCCATGTCCGTCAGACTCTGTCTGTCTGTCCGTCCGCGGCTTAACTCAGAGTCTCTTAGTACTAGAAGGCTGTAATTTAACATGGATATACATATTAATCATGCCAACAAAGCTGAAAAATAAAAGACTGTCGTCGGTCGCTCGCGACAATAGTCAGAATATGAAAATGTATGGCACCGCTTCCGAGGCCGAAGAACTGGGTTGGTGCAGCATAAGATTAATACTGGACAAGAACAGCCTATCAAGCAACATCCTAGGAGAATACCCCTGGCACATGACAAAGATGTAGATAAAATTATCCAGGATATGAAAGAAAACAATGTGATAGAGCCTTCTTCGAGTCCATGGTGCTCTTCAGTTGTTTTAGTGAAGAAGAAAGATAGCTCAACGAGATTCTGTGCGGATTATCGTCGTAAACGATGTAACGAAAAAGGATAGCTATCCACTGCCAAGAATCGACGACACTTTGGACACATTGAATGGAATGAAGTGGTTTACTACTCTGGATTTTAAAAGTAGGTATTGACAGGTGGAGATGGATCCAAAAGATAAAGAAAAGACAGCTTTCTCGATTGGAAAGGGACTCTGGCAATTCAAGGTCATGATAATTGGATTATGCAATGCTCCAGCTACTTTTGAGAGCTTGATGGACAATGTGTTCGCTGGATTACTTGGAGAAGCTTGTTTTGTTTATCTTGATGACATCATCATAGGGAGTGATTTTGAAGACCATCTGAGAAAACTTGGGAAGGTGTTTAAGCGCTTACGAAGTGCAGGTTTGAAGTTGAGCCCCAAGAAATGCTGCTTTTTAACACGTTTTTATTAACTCGCTTTCTTGTCTGTCTGTTTGTTTGTTTGTTCGGTCCGAATCTTGCAACTCATTTTTGAAGCACTTGCTGTCATTCGATTGTGCTAAAATTTGGTACACTTATGTAACCCCGATGCAATATTATGATACTATGGAGCTGGTTTGATGATGGAGCCGGAAGGTGGCCATAGGAACTCCTAAAATACACAACACAACCTCGACGTTTTTGGGCTCGTTGGATTTGTCTTGACAAGATCTTTAGATATACGTGATGTTCAGGGTCTCATGATGGAGCCGGAAGGTGGACATAGGAACTCCTAAAATACACAACACAACCTCGTCGTGTTTGGGCTTGTTGGATTTGTCTTGACAAGATCTTTAGATATACGTGATGTTCAGGGTCTCATGATGGAGCTGGAAGTGTGCCATAGGAACTCCTAACAAACACAACATAACCTTGTCGTGTTTGGGCTCGTTGGATTTGTCTTGACTTGATCTTTAGATATACGTGATGTCCAGGGTCTCATGATGGAGCCGAAAGGTAATCTCAATCATATTTTAGTCTTAGCAATTTAGTCCTACGTGATGTTCAGGGTATCTTGCAAAATTTAAATACGCTGGACTAAAAAGCACAAAATAATTATCCAGTAAAAAATATTTTTAACAACACGTTTTAACGCACTAAAAAATATAAAATAATTTTTATTGAGATTTTTATTGGTGTAGTACTCTTGTAGGACTTAAAACGAAAAACAGTTCGAGCCTTTCTGAGACTGTGTTCCTATTACCCCAGATTCGTCAAAGGATTTTAAGATATTGCTAAACCATTACATCGATTGACAGAGGAAAAGCGATCATTTCTGTGGGATCAAGAATGTGAAACAGCTTTTGAAGAGCTGAAACATCGACTTTGTCAGACACTGATACTTGGGTATCGTTATGAGACAAATAAATTTGTGG
Organism: Carpatolechia fugitivella; assembly: GCA_951230895.1. Classification (NCBI taxonomy): domain Eukaryota; kingdom Metazoa; phylum Arthropoda; class Insecta; order Lepidoptera; family Gelechiidae; genus Carpatolechia; species Carpatolechia fugitivella. Next base: position 20,294,478 of record OX579645.1, on the reverse strand, counting down.
TTGATACAAACGCCAGCAACATTGGTATCGAGGGAGTATTGTGCCAACGAAGAGATGATAAAGAAATGTTAATCGCCTACTTCAATAAATCGCTATCGAAACCTGAACGAAATTACTGTGTCACCAGAAGAGAGCTTCTTGCGATTATCAAAACGTTGCAGCATTTCAAGAAATACCTTTTGGAACGGAAATTTATTTTAAGGACAGATCACGCGGCGCTGAGATGGTTACTAAATTTCAGAAGCACTGAAGGTCAAGTGGCACGATGGATCGAGCAGCTGCAAGAATATGAGTTTGATATCGAGCATCGTAATGGGAGATCACATCACGGAGACCATGTCCTGAAGATTGTAAACATTGCATTGCACCAGACAAGAGACCAAGAGCCGAAGTAAATAAAAATGCAAGTCAAAGTGCCAGTGACAAAGTGCAGAGAAAGTGTTATTTCGGTGTAGTACTACCCGTGCGCGATCAAGTACAGCTTGTGTCGTTGCCTTGTGTACTATATAATAAAGGACATATTCCTAGTGAACAAATTTTTCAATCCCCAAATTCCTTAGCTTTGACGTCGAAAAATGATTTGTAAAAATCTTAATTCGAATAAAAAATTTTGACTTTGACTTTGACTTTCCGCTTGAATTACAAATTATTGGCAATAGCCTATAAAAATTCTACGACGGATTTAGTATCGAACGATCGCAAACGTAGGTCTATAGTAGCAACTCGTCTAAATAGCAATTTTCACTCAAGACTTTCAAAGTCTTGAGTGACACGATCGCAAACGTAAGTGGTCTATAGTAGCAACTAGTCTAAATAGCCATTTTTACTCAAGACTTAGAATCACACGGTCGCAAACGTAAGTGGTCTATAGTAGCAACTAGTGATGGGCCGAACATGGATTTCACCGAATACGAACATTCGGCCGAATATTCGGTCAAACTTTCACCGAACCGAATATTCGGCCGAAAGTTGCTACTAGCAACTCGTCTAAAAAGCAATTTTTACTCAAGACTTAGAATCACACGATCGCAAACGTAAGTGGTCTATAGTAGCAGCTCGTCTAAATTGCAAATGTTCTAAAGCCATACGTCGTCTATGTAACAAGTGGTCTAAAATTATTTCGTCTAAATATGAGGTGGTTTAAAGTAATATTTCGTCAACAATACAAATATTAAGTATACAACTTTTGGGTGGTGACCGCCCAAGGAAAAGCCGTAGCTGAACGGATCCAAAATTTCGTGTTCCTGTCTTAAAAAAAATATATTATATAGCCCGGCTGTGGATCAATATTCGAACCGACAATCGTCCTCAATGTGGCGTAAAATGTTGGGACCCTCGTCGTCTGCAATAATTTTGTAAGTATAGTATTATTATCTATCACTAAGAAGATTATAATCTAAAGTGGCATACTTCTTGAAGCCGTTTAATAATTGAAAATCAATTTCCTCCAAGTTGACTATTGTCTAATGTAACTAGAACTAAACTAGAATGTAATGTATATCCGAGAAATTGTATTAATAATAATAATAATATTTGGGGACATTTTCACACACGGCCACCTGATTCCAAACCAAGCGGCTTGTACTATGGGTATCAGACAGCTGATATACATTACATAAATAGAAAAATACATACTTATATAGATAAACAACATCCAGACACAAGGCAAGCACAAGTGCTCATCACACGAATGTTTACCCTGGGCGGGATTCGAACCCGCGACCCTGTGCTTCGAAGGCAGGCGTTCTACCGACTAGGCTACGGGGCCGTCAAATATTAAATTTAATTAACCCATTATGGACTGAGTTTTTACAAGGGTGGGGATTCGCGTGATTTTCATATATTTTGTAGATATGGGTCTCTTAACTACAAAAACAAGTCAAAAAGTTAGGCACAACTTCTAGTTCTGGAAAAAAATACCGGTGCCATATGGCACCGCTAGCTTGTTATGTAGGTGTTTTGGCAGGATTTAATTTGAACATTATGATGGTCGTTTTTGACTAAGAATGTGTAAAAAAATTAAACAAGTCACATTTTTTAATTTATTTTATTGAACGATCAGCAAACCTACATAATATAAAATTGAAAATTGCAAGAAAGGCACAGTCCCACACCACATTTTCGGCATTCAGCCCTTGTTTGGCTTTTGCAAGATTCGAGGGCACACTTCCTGCGCTTGCCGCCCTCGCAAGGCACGAGCAAATGACACCATCGAAACGAATATCGTCAGATACTCTATTCCCTGTTTTAGAGAACTGTGATGCAGCTGGGCGACCTCCTGCGCTAGGCAGGGACTGAAATTTCTACTGGTGTTTTCTCTCTATACTTTGTGTAATCTCCTTCAGGAAACACATTTTCGCTGTGATTTATATCTTTATGTACCTAAGTTTTTGAAGTTTTCTTAGCTTGTTTTGCGAGTGGTTCATCATGCTTCTACTTCCTCTTGAAATTCGTCTTCGCTCTCTATCTGGTAAAGATAACTGCACACAACGCGCTGTTCTTTTTCTCTTCGAAGCTAGCCTCACTTCACATTTAGCATTGCCGACCAGATAAATTATTTATTAAACGTCCGTCATTTTGTCACCCAAGTCTTCATCTGTAACAACAGTTGGATCAGATGGTTCAATATAAACCGAATCTGGATCAGCATTCTCGTCGTCTTCAAGAGCAGCAAGCGCTTCATAAAGTGTACAATCCCTAAAAACATAAATGTAAACGTAAATATCTTCATTCACTAAAACCTAGGGTCTCTAACTGGAAAAAACTAACAACAAAATTAATAAAATACAATAAACTGACCAAAAACTTATAAAACTAATAGAACATGACTAATGTACGAAAAGTCACGGTAGTCGCCTAGCGGTGCCATACGGCACCCACGAGAATTACCTCGTTGTATTACCGATACCAAAAGTAATTTGAATTAAAATCATATGCTATATTGTCACATTATGCAAAAACAATACTATAGTACAACCAAACATGCTAAAACACAATTTATTTAAAAATTATTAATACTTACTTCAAAGTAATATCCATTTTTGACGACGTTTTTTCAACACTAAAGTTTATGGCAGCATTAAAACAAAATACTTGCTTCTTATTGTCTAATTCTAACGCGTAATCAAAGACTGACCAATAAACTCCCAATTCTGACATAAACCAATCACATTCAACTATGCGTTTCAGTTGAGGGCACAAAATTTCAAACATCTAAATTGCGATGCCAAACGGCACCGCTAGTCTATAATGGGTTAACTATTTTCATATAAGATAAACATTGTGATTATTTAGGATCTTAAATTACAGTGATCGAAGTTTAGGATAGCAAACGAAGGATTCGAAATGGATTCACATTAAACTAACTAATAAAATAAAGAGCAATCTAACTTTACCCACAACAACAACAACAACAACGGCTCGTTACAGTCCACTGCAGGACATGCCATAATCTCCACGCTTGGCAGGCGGGTTGGAGATCGCAGATTAAAAGGTTACTGTATCAGAGAGCGCTGCTGCCCGTTCCCTGTTCAATGTGTGGTCCCTAAGTCGCCTCTTACGACACCCACGGGAAGAATAAGGGTTGGTGACTTTACCCACATCATTACTACAAATTATTGTATGTAATTCTTTTGTCATTTCTCATTTGTTCAATGGTCCATTTGGCATAATAACCATAAGGCCAATAGTTTATTAGATCTATTAATTAAAATGTTGATATTCTAAACTTTGGTGAGTTAAACTTTAGGCCAAAAGACCAATATTATTTTAAACTTTGTGAAATGATTCGTTGTTCATTTAAAATATTATCGATAATTTTATTACTTTCTAATATGTAACCATTGCGGGTCAAGCCTGACTATATTGACGCTGCCGGCATAAAGCAGGTTACAGCGTTTTCGATTGCTCGCGTTCCTCGTCCGATCCAAACGGGGCCGTGGTGTTTCGCCAGTAGGTGGGTCGCGTGATCTCTCCGACGGCATTGCAATGCACATCCGGGGCGGTCGATACGGGCGGCGACTTGCGCGGTGCCGCGGCGTCCCTCGCCACCCCGCCACCCGCCACCCCCCGCCGACAATGCCCCTCACGTCTTCAAGCCCCCCTCGACGACTCACATCGATTCGCGCTCTTAATAATTATTAAGCGCCTGTTGCGGAAATTTATCATATTACTCCAATCCAACTAGACTAGATAACGGCGCAACATTTTGGAAGTAATATACAAAAAACATGTTTTTTTTTTCAGTAAATGACGGTTTCAAGTTCTGAAAACTCTTATTATTAAGTAGGTACCTACTTAATTTGCTTTGTAATAAATATTTTTTCTCTATAATTTACTTTATATCGTGGCCTGAAAGGTTAATTGCGAAGAGAAATGCAATAAATATGAAAAATTATACTTTTTCGAAGAGTTTGCGATTTCAGTCTGATAGTTAGCATACTACGGAAACTCCTATACTACACGTGAATGACGAATGACACTTAAGGAGCTGGTGACTTCACATTGCTTGTGTGTGACGCCTTTAAGCTGAATCCATTACTGGCATCATGGCAGACTATCCACTACATGGAGGGTATTTTCCTTTTCCTAACCTGACCAAATCGCTATTCCCAAAGCTATTCCTACAAAGTAGTAATATAGCGGGCGTGGACTTGCGGGGGAGCAGAAGGCTCAGGACGTTGTTGCCAGGGAGAAAAACGAGTCGGAGATTGAATGAACCAGAGTCCAGACTCGCTTGAGTTCTTCCGCGTTCTCGCCGGCTGGTGCGGTTTCTAGCTAAAGGGCATTCTGTGGTAGTGTTCCGCTTACTCGCAATCGCGACGGTCCGGCCGGATCGGTAAATAATTGGCCGTTTTCTTCAACAGAAGGTTCGGGTGTAGAAAGCTTAGATGCTTAGAGGTTCAGGTCGATGTGAAGATTTTGATTTCGGAAGTACCACGGACAACCAGTGGTCTTGCGCATAAAACATTTTTGAATCACCTGAATGAAGGGTTGGAAGCCGCGTGCGCGAAAACTGATCACGCGTATGTCATAATTGGACGGACGTAAGCGATGTAAAATCGGGTGTAAAGCGGTGTAGTACTCGGAAGGGTAAATTTAGAGTTTAGACCGTTTGCAAAGCAGGGAATGAGACATGGAGTGTCTTCTAACAATTCGTCAAATTAGAAGGAATACAGTGGACAGTTCTCGGCCAATCCATGATCATAAATTACTTCTAATTTACTGCCGCAATACACACAAATAATTTATTTTTCCCTTTTTTCCCAAAGAAATGAAAAATTGTGAGGTTTTTACTACACCTGTGAGGAACAAACCTAACACCAATTTAAACTTCTTATTCACTTCTAAAACGGATAAGTTTCCAATGCTAGTTCTGTTATGCAACGCTATGCCGAAATGAGTATCGCTGACCATTGAAAAGAAAAGTGCTAGATTTGATTTTACCCAAACATTTTATAATAACCGGCCAAACACGTGTCGGGCCATGCTAAGTGTAGGGTTCCATGGTTGTCCAATACTACTTACTTAGGCACCTGTTTAGGACAGTTAACATTCATCAAAATATTTTTCTTTGATATTTGTACCGAATTTACAAGTACATTTTATAAATTGGTCTGTAAAGCCTGTTTGATGTTGATAATTTTCCTTTTAAATTCATCATATACACTACTATGTACCGTGATTTTTTTCATATTTCCAAATATAACGGATTCGCTGGTAGGGGGGGAGACACTTGACAGTAACAAAAATAAGCACTTTAAAACGAAATATTTCTGAAACGTACACTAATATCGAATAATGGTTTTAGCAAACCCCCATTATTATTAAAAAACCTATCCAACGATACCTCACACTATAAGTTAGTCGTATAAAAAATATAACACCCACTTCACGTGCACCAGAAGAGGAATAAATATATTTTTTTAAAGATTATATTCTTCAGCTTTGTCGGCAAGATTAAAATGTATCCATCTATATCTACCTATATAATTATAATAAAACTGTAAAGAGGCCAATTCTGTACATTGAAAATAAAAAAAAATATCCCTCTGGTAGGCCAGTCAATATCAACACAAAAATGGACAAACATCGCAAACGCGCACGTAACTATATTTTTATATGTTGTTAGGTCCCTTGAGAGTAGTTAACACCCAAGTTTGCAACCCTGAAAACTTTGTGTTACCCAAAAACATCGAAAAACCGCGAAAAACGCTGACCCAGGACAAAGTGAAGACCTTGGCATCAGTCACTACCTCTGTGAAAGCAAAAACTACTGAACGGATTTTGATGAAACTTTTTTGTTGTATAGCTATTGGTTCTCGGTAACATTATAGGCTATAATTTATTTTGAAGATCGCGGAATACCTGATGTGGAACCATAGCAGTCCAGCTAAACTATAAAATAGCGCCTTAGGAAAAGTTGTTCAGCGTGATGAGATTTTTTTATTGACATACAAATATTGAAGGTCTGGTAATACCTGATGTGGAACCCTAGCAGCCCAGCTAAACTATAAGACATACAAATATAGCGCTTTAGGAAAAGTTGTTAAGCGTGATAAGTATTTTCTAATGACATGCAAAAATCGAAGGTCTGGTACACCTGATGTGGAATCCTAGTAGCCCAGCTAAACTTTAAGAGATACAAATATAGCACCTTGGGAAGGTTGTTTGGCGAATGAACACTTTCTGATTAGGTTTAAAAATCGAAGATCTAGTACACCTGATGTGGAACTCTAGCAGCCCTGCTAAAGTATAAGAGATACGAATATAGCGCCTGCATGATAAGGGTTTACGTTTATATATTGATAAAGATAGTTATTACCACACCGCGTGATGTTACTAGGTGGCGCTGTTAGTTTTAAAAACGCGGTTTCAATGTGTTTTCTAGCATCTATCTATATAATGAATATCATTGATATTCTATCTTTGTCTTATAACGATTCCAGGAGTTTGCATATAAAAAAATTGTCTGAGTCGCTTGGGATACCCAAAGTGTCACATCATAATTTTAATATAATTTTAGTAAAACAATCATTATCAAATGCTCATAATGTTTTGGTCATCTACATTCTTCATCAGGTTCATATCATTTGGCTTGTAAAATGGTTTTTAATTACTATTTACATAATGCTAAGTAACTCTGTTTCACCAACTAACATAATTAAATTTACATGTGGATGATGTAGTTGGCTGTGTATAAAGTCACATGTTTTGTAAGTCTATCTATACTATTAAGTTATCATATTGTATACAGCTGTTTACTTTCCCAAATAATTAAAATACAAAAATAAAATTAAGTCTTTTCTTCGCGGCCACACACTTCAAACATACATTGAAAATATTAACTTTGAAAAGTAAACAGGGCATATCCTATTTTCTTGGATTTTCACAACTATTACACTGATTTGTTACGTTTTATTAAACTATTCTACTTAATAAATAAACGGGGCATTACATAGGTAGGTACTAACGAATAATTGAACAGCAATAATTTCCGCGCATTCGGAAAAATAAGAATTTATTATCATAATATAAGATACTTATAACATCAGAAAAAAATAAATAAAAAAAAAAACAAAAAACCCGACTGCGTGAAAATTTTAAACTTTTAATAAATGAACTGAAAAGATGCAAACAAGTTTTTTGTTTTGTTTTGAATGATCGAGGTTGTTAGTGTTCACAATAGCTGTCGGAGGCATCAAAATATTCATAATTCATAAAAACGCTATGATGGGACATAATAATATTGTGAATATTTGATGCCTGCTCCGACTGCTATTGTGAACACTATCAATCAATCACGATAATTCAAAACAAAACAAAAAAACTTGTTTGCATCTTTTCAGTTCATTCATTAATTAAGTTTGAAAGTTTAAAATTTTCACGCAGTCGGGTTTTTTGTTTTTATAATATTTTATTGATTTTAATCTTTTTAGTTTTTATAATGAATGACCGATATTGTTGTGTCTCTTCCACACATTATATAGGTAATTCAATTTAAAATGTTGAAATTTTTGATGTTTTTTAGCATTTCTCATTCCAAATTACATTTAAACATATAAGTTGTAAATATTTTTGAAAACCATTCATAAAGCCTTTTTTTTTTATACCCCACTCGATAGGTTTTGGAGAGATACAATTTTTAAAGTCTATGTTTGTATTGGCGCCAAAAATCAGCCAGCTCAGTTGTACCCAGTGTCACTCTCACAAGTAAGACGAATCTAACGACACCTCTTTAGCTAAAATTCATCAAGCCGTTTAGGCTGTAGAGCGTGCCACAGAAATATACATACATACAAACATACATACATACACTTAAAACATAACCCTCCTTCTAAAGCAGTCGGTTAATTATTTAAAAATTAAGAATTTCAAGCCCTTTTGGGTAGATATTTTTCGAGTAGTGCATAGTGAGTCTGGAGAGGAACCCTGCGAAAGACAATACCAAAATACCTGAAATTGACCTAAATAGTCACCAATATTTATGTAAAGTTCTAGGAACAAATGCTGCATTGTCGTACAGTCGCAAACAAAAGAATTAAAATATCCTGATCTTAAGAATTTATTTTCGTCAAACATTTCACGTTTATTTTGTCTTAAAAAAATAATAATATTCAGAAATATTATTTTAGTAGCAAAATTAATTTAAGTAAGTTACATTCCTGTGTTACTCATCGTAGTTACTATTATATTACTTCTGTGCCAGGATGTGAAATAGTTCATACAAAATGTCGGGAGCGACGCGAAGGACACGGCGCAAAATAAGGAGTAGAGAAATCTTGTAAAGGCCCTATGCACCAGCGGGGTATCCGAAGATTACAACAACAATAGGTTGCCCCAAGTGTATTTGGATTATCATATCTATCATACAAAATAATAAAGACGTTTGACATCATTTTAGGGTGTCAAAATGTTCAATTCTATAAAATAAGTGGTAAAATCTATTCATCAATAAATAAATCGAATTACAATTATACTATTGCAGTTTTTACCTTTAGTTATTGGATCATGAATTTTTTATACAACGTGTTACAAAAAATACCAAAAAAAAGAATATTTTTATCAAAGGCATTTAATTAAAAATTTCCCATCTCTAGTGATCAGCTGTGTCAAAGAATATTCAGACCAGATATGTAATTTTAGGTCAATGTGCCTATTTTTACCGCTATGGTTAAAAATGTTTACGTACTACTTGTACCATAACATTCACATTAGAACAATTAATTACAAAATGAAAAAACTACAAATAAATAAAAAAAGCTTTGTTAAATAATTGTTATGAAATAATAAATTAATGAAATATTGAACTAAATATTTCAAAATAATATTTATGTGTGTATATACGTAAACAAGACAATTAAGGCAAAAAAGAAAATGTTTTCTAACATAAATTGATTTAAGTACATCTCTTTTAAAAATGTAGGCACAAATGGTGTACAAATACTTTTCTGTTCTGAGAATCGATAGTCTATATTATAGGTGTCAAATGACACTAGAGATGGGAAAATTTTGATTAAATGCCTGTGATGAAGAATATTTTTTTTTTCGTATTTTTTGTAACACGTTGCATAGAGCTGAACTTTTAGTAGAGCTCAGATAGTTTTATTAATAATGCAGAAGTTACCATACCCATGATACAATCATTTGTACTTTTGATAAAAGAATTAGCTAGAAATATCAATTAAATTTATTTAAAGTGCATAAAGAAACAACTTACTTAGATAATTACAATTTGAAGTAACTTACCACCTTATGAATGAAGATGCAAACTGTAGCTGTTTGCTGGAACGAGAATGCCAGCCACAAGTCTGAAAATATAAAATTAATTAAGTAGGGCAAATTTATACCTACCTACTAAGGTTTTTTATATTGCATGAACTTCCCATGTGGTTTAATTTCTAAACTAATTCATGCTCTAGTTTTGCTGGTTCTGGACAGGCGAGGGGATCTAAGCCCATACTGCCTAGTCTGGAATTTTATTAATCTTTTCCAAATAAGCTATTATCATTATCTGAGTAATGATTGAATTAAAAATCATAGGCAAACAAAAACAGAAAGTACCAAATAGCTCCTCTGGTTAGAGTTGTCTAGTACAGGTGCAACCAGTACTTCCGCCAAATAAACAAAGGGCCAAATAACATTATAGCCAAGAGAAATAGGTACCTGGGTACACAAGGGAGTCCAAGAAATCCAGCCTATCACATCGAACCACAACAACCAACCGGGCCGATTTGTTTCTTCAAATCAGACTCGGGATCTTCAGTCCATCAAAGTATGTCTGTCCAATCCAAACCTTTCTTTGATGCTGGTCATAAGAATAATAAAATAATATGTTCTGGTCCTAGCCCAAAGAGAAAAATAACTAGGTAGGGTACCTACCTACCAACCGAACGAAGGTATTGTATTGTATTTACAGGTACCAGCACCACCAAGGAATACTATACTCCACAGCACATAAGTTTTATATTCCACTGCTGACAGGCCACTGACCCTGCGTTCCGAGACGCGCTGATTAAAGCACACGTAATCGCGTTCCGAATTAAGCCCGTCACAGACGGAGCTATAATATATATTATAGCTGCCGTGTCTGATGCCCTTACCTGTCAGCAGGCAAAACTTATACGTTTAAATTTGCTTTTCTGATCGTTGACAGCGCTGAAAGTCTGATTCGGAATGCGCCCTGAGCATGTACCCTGCGTTCCGAGGCTCGCTGAAATCAATTTTAGCGCACTCAAAGCGCGTAGAAAAACCCGAATTACCCATACCGTAAGATGCCTCATCTCATACAAAAAAACTGTACCCTCAAAACTCAGGCTATTCTTCGGGCTATTTTGTTTCCTCTATTAGCTCACTAGATGGTGCTACGTGCGCACTGACCAATTACGCAGAAACGCCATCTAGTGCCAAGTTAACGATTTTTCTGGAGTATTTCGCTTTTGCTTTTCATCACTAAATGCAGCCATTTTAGTATAAACAGCGTAAAGGCGTGTCTGCTGCGAATGTTTTGGTCTACACTCTACACAAAATTCGTGTTACTACTATCCAAAAACATTAAAAATGTTTTAATGCAAAAACAAAACATCGCTGTGTCAAGGGCTATATTACAACTATTAGATAATAGATGTTACTGTTGTGTGATATGTCACAAACAATATAACTATTAGACGATAGATAGCGCTGCAAATGACAACGATTGCTTAGACTCTACGTAGGTAGTGCCAATGTTGTCACTAGATGTCATCACCATTCAATCCGATCGCTGACGGCGCTGACAGTTTGATTCGAAAGTGATATAAGCGCGTATCGGAACGCGGCCAAGGTAGGGGTGCGTTCGAAATCGCGTAAAAAATTTACTCCGTTCCCGAGCGTTCGGTTCAGAAATGACCCAAGTGAATCCGAGGGTAAACGAACTGTCACTCGACTGTTTGCTGAACATCGTTTTCGAACGGCTCAGGTAAAGTAATTTTCGCACTGACAAGTACGATTCCTCTGATCCTCGCCTTGTTTCAGCGTCATTAAAAATTACCTGATGCCTCATTCACACTCGCGTGCGAGTCGCGATGCGAGGCGAGGCATAAGACTAGAATGTGAACGGACGCTCGCAACTCAAAATTTACATGTGGGTGGTGTAGCCTCGCAGCGCTCGCGTCCGGAGTGTTTTTTGGCAGGAGTTAAAGGGCCTCGCGCCAACCCGAGCGTGGTGTTCACATTTGCGCACTCGCTTCATTTGGGTTTTAACGTCATTAAGGGGTTATTTTGCAATGAATCGATAACAAGTACCATCTTCTTGGGTGCCGTTTTATTTTGACTTTTCTTTTGTTTAAAATAGCCGTGTGGTGTATTAGTAGAAGACTTGTTACCGCTAACACTTCGCGTCCTTCATTGCACGAGTGTGTAATCAGGGAGGTCGTTTACCTTACCATTGATCAGGCGAAAGTGTGAATCTAGTATATTATTATGTCAAATGATTGTTATAGGAATTCAGAAGGTCCTAAAGAATTGCAGTATAAGGGAAACAGGGTTTTTATTTAACATGAGATGGGATGGGTCATCCTGTGAGAGCAAGGCGGTGCACAGTGGGAAGCTTTGTACGGGAGAACGGAAAATATTCTGTATCTTTTAAAATCTTATTGTTCTGTCTAATGTATATTATCTCAACAATAATATTGATTATATTTAATTATTTGACTACATAATAAGACCAAATAATGATAAAGTAATTCAATAAAAAAATATAAGTAACTATTAATTTTATTTTTGTTATTAAGAATTAATAGCTAAAAATACCAGTTTACTTCAATAAAAATATATATTCAGTTTAAAAACAAAATGCATATTTGAAACTAAAGAAAAAATATATATAAATTATTTAAAGTTACTCATTTAAAAGAGCTTTTGCTTCTTCATTTGATTTTAAGTGTTTCTTCTTGAATTCTTTTCTAAAACTATAAATATATAGATCTGAAGAGGCTAAAAGAAAATTAAAAATATCTTCGTTCGTAGTTTCTCGGGAGCATTTAAAAAAAAACAACAACAACTTATGTTCTTTGCAGCCGCCCTTATTAATTCATATTGATGTTTAGATAAATTTACATCCAAATTTTAATGTAGTCGATTTCTGTCTATTCAGTTTATTAGCTGCTATTACTATCATCTCTGGGGGGTATTCCTTACGAATCGCATTTACTTTATTAGCTTTGCTTCGGTCACAACATTCTTCGAATGATTTGCTCGGACGTCCGACCTGGGATCGTTTTTCCGACTCGTTTGAAACGTTAGACACGTTAAATTCTTGCTGTGGCAGTACATCAACTGGTACTGAAATCATTTACTTCAACCAACTGTCATATCTAGTGAAAAAGCCTTTGCTGTTTTTTGGACGCTTTTTGCCACCTTTTATTGAATTTTGGCAAGAAATTGCGGCTTAAATTTCTTGCAATTTGTTCTAAAACTGCTTCTGACAAATGTGGATAACGATGCTTTATGTTTTCTAAGCATTTAGAAAAATCGCGATTGCATGAAATTTCAATTTACGATAAGTTAAGTTAAAAGTTAAAAGCGGCCATCTTCTATCACTATTGTTACTTTCACAAATATAGTATTCCAAATGATATAAAAACAAATGTGTGTCGTTATTTATATATCTCAATCGAAAAAAAAAACAATTACCCTCATTTGGACCATTTTTCAAATACGTTGAAACCAAATTCAGTCAAGTTAGTTGAAATCGACATTTTTGTCATGTCGTTTGTGAGATATGTCACGGTGTCTCATCTTAGCCCTGCTGGAGTACCAACCACATTATTGTCCAAATACTGCTTCAAACCAAGTTTCATTGAAATCGGTCCATAAACAAAAAAGTTTGTCACCATCTTGGATTTTTGTCATTTTTAGCATTGCGTCGTTGTTTTCGTGCCAAATAATGCCTCAAACCAAGTTTCATAGAAATCGATCCATAAATCTGACTGACTGAAACCACCAACCCCATAAATAATTTTTCCAACTTGACCTACCCTACAAACCCAACTGATTGACACACTAACTGACGCTTGGCCCCAACCTAACCGACACTAACCCAACCGATCCCAATAAACTGTCATTGACCGACACCAACCCCACCAAAAAATACTACTAACCTGACCGACTCTACAAACCCTACTGACACGACCTCACAAATAAAATCCACCAACCCGACCGCTCAGCGTCGTCGGTGGTCTAGTGGCTAGAGCCACTGCCTCCCATCCGGGAGACATGGGTTCGATCCCCACCACGTACCAATGTGTTTTCTTATTTCAAATTTATATGTACGTTCATTCGACGCTCTTACATCGTCATGAAACCTGCACACGCCTGCGAAGAAATTCAAAGATTGTGTGTGAAGTCGACCAAACCGCACTGGGCCAGCGCGGTTGACTAAGACCTAATCTCCCTAATTCAGGGTAGGCTCGAGCCCCTCGGGTGTATATGAGCTGTTGATGAACCCGACCGCTCAACTTCATGAACCTTCATGACCTAGCGGCTGATTCCATCGATCGCCAGTCACTAGTTCGTACGTAACAGACATTTTAAATGGATTATAAAACAAATTATTATTAAAATGTGTCTCAAAAATATACTAGCAATAGTAACCTAGTACTTAAATAAGACATAAATCCCAATAAGAACAGCAAGCACGAAACACGAACGTCTCGGACGGGATAGCTAGTGCTAGTGCTAACGCCCTACTCCTTAGTGGGGAGTTGTGACGTCACACAGCGATTTCTCCGCGCGGCTTTTTAATTTTTAAGGGCTACTTTCAAAGTTGAATAACTTTGTAATTTTTCAAGATATTCAAATAATTCTTTCACCATGACAAATATATTTTTATTATGTTGCAATTGATATTAAAAAATAATGATTTTGTTTCATTGGAAACTTCTCCATTATACCATTTAGACCCAAACGAAGGAGTCTAGCAGCATCACGTTTGATATGTGACAGTTTATAACACTTGAAATCCGTTCACGTAGCAATATATGAAAAGAAAAATCAAAAACAAAATTTCAACCCGTTATACTGTGTGGCCCAAAACTGTCACGTTACGTTGGCTGTATTCCGAATCAGATTTCACGGCTTAAAGTACTGACAGCGATTACTCGCGTACCGATTCAGAAATCGCGATAATACGGCTCATGAGCGAAATCAAAACGGAACGGCGTTTGAGCGCGCTGAAACTGCTTATTACTCAGTCTTGCCAGATGTTGATTACCGTACCAAAACTGGCAAAATTCTAAATTATTATACGTATTAAAAAAGTATCGTACAGCTGTGAAAACAGCACTTTTCGCATGGCTAGTACCCAAAATAAGAAAAGGTATGCGAATTTTTAAAAATGGAGATGTAAATAGGCACATGAAATTAAAAAAATACAAAAAAGAATGTTTGATATTTATATTTTATCAGATTGCCTATGATATTATCTTATGTATGTATGTGCCTGAGTCAAAACTATCGTAATATATACATAACCTACTCGATACTTTTATTATCGAACATCTGGCAGCCCCTACAAAACTGATTGATTTAAAATATTTCAGTAATTTTTCTCCATTTCATAATTGAATAACGTGTTTTTAATTTTGTTCAACCAAATAAATATTAGACACGTTAGTTTTACATTTAAACATTAAGCATTTAACTTTTAAAAATAAATACACAATATGTCAAAGTCGAATTTGACATTACGCTTACGTGAATTTCGCTCTGGAGCATGGGCGCCGTTAGCGAAAGATGGCGGCGGTCATGACTAGAGATGGGCGGTGGGTTAAAACCCAAACCACCTGACCAGGTAAAAATCCGGTGATTTGGGTTTCAACCCGGTTTTTACCCATAACAACCCATTTTTGTGGGTGTTTATTATAATAATTGATGATAAAATAAAAATAAAAACTTTATTGTATATCTTGATGAAAAAACCCTGTTTATATGCAATATGCGCAACTTCAGTAATGTGGAAAGCCCAAGGTAGCAGCCAACTGTTTTATTTATGAGACAATTTCTATGAAACTTTGTTTAGAATTTGTTTGTATTTGTATATTCTAGCGTAAAGCATTTTACTAAGTTTAAGAAAACCTACATGCGTAAAAGATATTGATGTATATCAGCGCTCCAGCCGCTTGACTCACATCGACTCAAATAAGTTCAACCGAATAAACATTTTTAAAATAAAACAGTAGAAATCTGTAAAATGTCGCCATCTTTTAATGCTCAAGGTGCATGAAAGGAGCCTCCCCGAGCGACGTACCGCTACCGCTACTCGGTAGCACGTCTGGCGCACCCTGGGCAACAGGCAGAATTCTATTTCTAGCTGACTGGCGAATCCTTTCCCCACGATGGCAAATCAAAATCAACCATACAGTACAGTGTTAAAGCCGGCACTGTGTGTAGTCTCGATTAACATCGAGGGTTTCTCGAAAGACAAATCAGAACTCTTATCTGAACTCTGTCGCAAGACACACTGCGATGTACTGTGTGTACAAGAAACCCATCGAGATGAAACACAATGCCGACCACACGTAGCTGGACTCACTCTTATCTCTGAGACTTAACACTTAACACCCGAAACACGGTAATGCAGTGTTTGTTACTCCCGGAGTAAGAGTAAAATCCTCTGAATGTTCGACCCAGAATGGCATCGAGGTGATTACCTTGGACCTCGACCACTGCTCTGTTACCTCTGTTTATAAGCCCCCCGGGACGCCTTTCCGGTTCTCCCCTCCCTCAAACTTTGACGATCAGCAACGGGTGAAAATTGTAATCGGTGATTTTAACAGTCATAATCCACTCTGGGGCTACAATGACCTTGACGACTGTGGTCAAGCGGTCGAGACATGGGCTGAATCTAACAATTTGACTCTTGTTCATGACCCAAAACAACCGGCTTCCTTTAATAGTGGCCGATGGAAGAGGAGATACAACCCAGATCTAATCTTCACCAGTTCAGACATAAGTTCTCAGTGCGTTAAGACCGTATGCCCACCTATTCCTCGCACTCAACATAGGCCCATTATCTGCGAGATTAGCCCAGTTGTCCGTCCTCTACAGGTCCCCCTTAAACGCCGATTTAATTACTCCAAGGCAAATTGGGAGCAGTACGCAAAGTCAGTCGACGACGCCCTCTTGAATGTACCACCATCCCCTCGAGAATATGATCGGTTTGCTGACATAGTCTCTGAGGTGTCTCGTCACTGTATCCCCAGAGGATGCCGTACCTCCTACATCCCAGGATTATCGAAGGAGTCGGGGGAACTGTTGATGCGATACGAGACTTTGTACTGCGGTGATCCCTTTTCCGAGGAGACTACACGAGTCGGGGAAGAGTTACTGTCGCGGATAGATGAAAGTCGGCGGGACAGGTGGATTGATACTGTAACCAACATCAACATGACGCATAATAGTAAAAGGGCATGGAAAACAAGGGCATGGTGACATCATCACCGCCATTAAATCCCTTAAGTGCGGGAAAGCCTCCGGAGTTGACAACATCTCTGTGGATCAAATTAAACACCTTGGCCCCGTCGCAGTATCATGGCTGCTACAAATGTTCAACAAGTGTCTGGAATCTGCCCTAATACCAAGACTCTGGAGAAAATCGAAGGTCACAGCTATACCAAAGCCAGGAAAACCAGCAGATGACCCCAAAAATTTTCGGCCCATTTCACTCCTGTGCCATACTTATAAATTATTTGAGCGGTTGCTGCTGGTACGCCTCACTAGCTTTGTTGACCCGAAATTGATATACCAACGACCAGCCGTCCAGTCCAAATACCTCCCGCTTTGTGTATGCTGATGATCTTGCTCTCACTTCTCAAGCGACCAGTTTCGAAGAGGTTGAGGCCAATCTGACGGTAGCTCTCAAGAACCTGAGTTGCTACTACGCAGACAATTCCCTTAAGCCCAATCCGTCTAAAACTGAGTCATGCGTATTTCACCTTCGCAATGCACAGGCGGGTCGAAAGCTCAAAATCACGTGGCGTGAGGTGCCTATTTCCCACAGTAACTCCCCCAAATACCTCGGCGTGCTGTTGGATAGGTCTCTTACCTTCCGAAAGAACTGTGCGAGTGTGAAAAGGAAGGTGCATGCTCGAAACAATCTAGTGCGGCGCCTTACCACCACTAAATGGGGAGCCACACCACAAGTTCTGCGGACTACTGGTTTGGCGCTTGCCTTTTCAGCTGGCGAATTTGCATGCCCAGTATGGGACCGCTCTGCTCATGTCAAGCTAGTGGACACAGCCTTAAACGAAACTTACCGGATCATTACTGGTTGCCTGAAACCGACGCCGGTTAAGTTGCTGTTTCCATTAGCTGGCATAGCACCTCCAGATGTCCGCAGAGCAGTTGCAAGCTCCCTTGATAGGCGTAAAATGGACGACGACATTCGACACCCACTGAGTGGCTATAAACCAGTGCCACAACGGCTGAAAAGCCGAAAAAGTTTTATAAAGTACGTCGAACCACTGACCAACGACCCGCCTTAAGCAAAATGCAACCTCTGGCGCCGCGGAGTCTCCCTTCCTAGCCCCTTTTTCATGCCATCTGAGAATCTCCCACCCGGACATCAGTTGTCGTGGCCGATCTGGAAGTCTTTAAATAGACTTCGGACTCAGATCGGCCGGAGTAAAGATAACATTTCTAGGTGGGGATTTTCCGATAATACTGATATAAACTGTGTGTGCGGAGAAGTACAGACGATGGCCCACCTGACATCATGTCCTGCGTGCCCTGCCACCTGCACGCAGCAAGATTTGATGGACGCCACACAATCCGCCGTCCAAGTGGCCACATTCTGGGCTACAACATTATAAAATTTGACTTGCCATCGACTCGCTAAGAAGAAGAATGCTCAAGTTCTAACGGGATGATCAAAAGAAGTTGTAATTACAGTTAGCTAGCACTACACTCACTCATACCTACACTGCATGCGAACGTGGCAAGTACAAAGGTAGGAGCTAGCGCGCACGGGCGACAAAAGTCACGGTGACAGTATACTAAATGATGGAAGCTGCCTGATATTACGATTGGCCTAGGACATGTTATAACACTGTGTTGAGTTTAATCGAAGTTGACCCAATAAACGAAAAAGTTTGCTGCCATCTCGGATATTGATATTTTAAACATAATTGGTACTGTTGTTTCTCTCGTTTCTAAACATAGTACCCTAAACCATGGTTCATGCATGACTTACGAACAATAATTTTATCGCCATTTTTTTTTTATGTTTCTTGTTCAAATACCGAGATTTGCCCTTAAAAACCATATTTTCTGCAGATTTTGTGCTTTACGCCGTTTTATCCATTGCTTTGTTGGTATCTTGCTAAAATAGATGTTCTAAGCCCCTGCATTTACTGGCAAATAAGTGAAAAAATGTCACATATAATGTGCATACGTTAAATCTAATGATATATGGATACCTATATAAATTTTGTTATAAAAATAATAAACACCCGAATTTTCACCCAGTGGGTGGGAATAAATGGGTGTTTATCGGGTAAAAACCCAGCGGTAGGATTAAACCCGGTGGTTTGCCCATCTCTAGTCATGACGCATCCGTGACGTCACAATGGCTGCCGTAATCCCAATGACAGTGATTCGGTACGCGGTTTTGGGTATTCAAAGTGCTGTCAGCGCGATTCGGAACGCAGGGGTGAATTCCGCGTCACGAATGTTGTAAAGCGGTTTTGAGCACTCAAATTGATTTCAGCGCGTATCGGAACGCGGCCCATGCCACGCCTATTCGTCGCCATCTGTTGAGCTTTCTAGAACTGTTTTACAGCTTTATCAGTTCGTTGCACCATCGAAACGCATTATAAAATGTCTTCGAACTGCGCTCGTTCATCCATTTTCGCGCAAAGCTGATGTGTTTTGGAACATAACTAATAATATAAATTATATGGTTTTATTCAATTTACAAAGTTTATTTAGTTCACTCTTAGTTTTTTGTGTTTCCGGCTACGACCATGACCTGGGGTTTTGTTACTTGCGGTCCTAATGAGGCTCTTGTTGTATCTGGTAAGTGAATTTGTGAATCCAATAAACAGCTTTATTTTCTTATTTTTTGAGGATTTTATTATGGTTTTTCGTATGTTTCAGTAGTCAGATGTGGTTACTTGAGTTATATCCAAAGCTGGCGCCAAATGTGTTAAGGATGCACCTAGTTTCAGGAATATTTATGAATATTTGTTTATCTCTGCAATGCGATTATTGATATTTTACCCATGAAAATTACTTATTATACACATTTTGATTTATAGGTATTTACCAATCATTATTGTTAAATCAGGGTCCTATTTTATAAAGATTACAATAAAATTGTCAGTCATCATCAACATCAACGGCCCATTACAGTCAACTGCTGGACTATGAGCCTCCTCCACTTAAGTGGAGGGTTTTGCCATAATCTCCACGCTTGGCAGGCAGGTTGGAGATCACAGACTAAAAGGCTACTGTATCAGAGAGCGCTGCTGCTTGTTCCCTGTTCTATGTGTAGTCCCTAAGTCGCCTCTTACGACACCCACGGGAAGAGTAGAGGTTAATGACAAATGTATTCTACTCTGCCGTCACCACACGGCGAAATTGTCAGTGACAGGTTCAAATTCAGCAATAATTGTTCGTTTCATAAAACATTTGGTCTGACATATTTGTAATTGGTAAAACCACCATATTTATCAAATTGTTATGACAATTTGACAATTTACCATTTTGTAAAAATTTACAAGGGACAATGCAAATTCGACAAATTGTCAAGGATTGAGAAGGAAATTCTAGCAGTGATAAGATAATAGTAGTGACAGTGACGGTAATTATTTGGAAGAAAGTAGATGGAGGAGACAATTTCAACAATAAATTCCATACAAGTGGTGGTAGAATATATTTTAACAAAAATAGGAGGCCAATTGCAACACACATTAAATAGAAATCAAGCTCTTCAACCCGTGCAACTGTGAAGTGCGCTGACAATGATTTACCTGTACCGACAAGTGTTTTTATACAAGACTTGTGACAGCGGTTTTATGAAATAGGGCCGGAAAAAGTGACAGTTTACTATTATTTTATTGTATTCATGTATTAAGTGTATTACTATTATTTTATTGTATACATGTATTTATATTGCTTTTATAGATTTCGAAAAAGCATTTGACAGCATTTCTCACAGTTCAATATGGAAAGCACTACAAAAATGTCAAATAAATCAAAAGTACATCAATATAATTAAAAACATATATTCTAATAGCACAAGCAGGGTGAAACTGGAAACAAAAGGTAAATAATTTTCAATTGGGAGAGGCGTCAGGCAAGGAGCTCCTTTTTCACCTAAGCTGTTTATTGCCGTTTTAGAAAATATATTTCAAGGACTGAACTGGGAAAATAAAGGCATAAGAGTACAAAACAACTACCTTAGTCATACCAGATTTGCAGATGATATTGCAATCTTTGCTGATTCTGCAACAGAGCTAGGAGGAATGATCTGCTCATTAGACGAGGAAAACAATAAAGTGGGCCTACGCATGAACATAAATAAAACAAAAGTTATGACTAACTCTGCCAAAAAACCAATTAAAGTAAAGGACCAGAACATTGATTACGTTGACATATACATATACCTGGGGAAACAAGTATCTTTCAAGGAAAACAATAATGAAGAAGAAGTAGACAGACATATTAATATGACCTGGAAAAAGTTTTGGGCACAAAAGAGATCTTAAAAGGACCCTATAATATAAACTTAAAAAAGATAGTGCTAGATACTAACCTTCTGCCTTGCTTAACATATGGTAGCCAAACCTGGGTGTATACTAATAAAATCAAGAACTAAATAAGAACATGTCAGCGAGCAATGGAGAGGAGCATTCTAAAACTAAGGAAACTACACAAAGTAGAAGCACCAAAATAAGGGAAAGGACTCAAGTAATAGACGCATTAAATTTCGCTTTAAAATCTAAATGGAAATGGACTGGACATGTAGCACGACTTAAGGACAAAAGATGGACACTGAGGACAACAACATGGAAGGGACCTGTAGGAAAAAGAAGAGTAGGAAAACCGAAGAAAAGGTGGACAGATGACATCATGGAAACTGCAGGAAAGGAGTGGACCAAGATAGCCAAAGATCGCGACCAATGGACGAGTATGGAGGAGGCCTTTACCCTAAAGGGATCTGTTAGTAATCAACATTGAAATGTAAATAGAATGAAAACTTTGCTAAACAGAAATAAAAAAGCTTTATTATTATTATTTATGTATTAAGTATTATGAAACAGCTATTGTTGTGACAATTTGACATATATGTCACGATTTATGACAAATTGTCGACTTGTCAAGCTTTATGAAATAGGGCTCAGGTTCATCCACAGAGACAAATACAAAGAGGAGCTTTCTAAAGGATGTTTTCTATATGACAGCGGGGGTCACACTGAGATGATTGAAAGCATTTGGAGCACCACTCATCGTCGCTGCTGCAGTGCCTCCTGATTTACCATCATCTTCTTCTTGGTCGTATCCTCATGACTGAGGGTCGTGACCACCAAAAGACGCGTTGCGGGACAGAGCTCTCCAGGTGCATCTATCTTGGTCAAGGTGGATTGCAGCCTGAGTGTTCCAATTAATAGACTCGAGAATGGCATCTGTCTACCAAGAGGGCGCTCTTCCTCTGCTCCTTTTCCCCTTTTACCGTCATAACACATGTCTAAGAACCTGCCCTCGAAGGATACCTTTTTATCGAAATAGGTTCAGCAGTTTTTGAGAACTCCTCAAGTGCCGAGTGTTCTAGCTGCTGCAGCGCCCCCTGGTGGTCTACCACCATAAAACATGTCTAAGAACCAGCTCCAAAATGAAGCCTTTTTCATGCAAAAACCGCATCGAAATCGGTTCAGTGGTTTTTGAGAACTCCTGTAGTGCCAACTTATCTGGCTGCTGCAGCGCTCCCTGGTGGTCAACCACCGTAAAACATGTCCAAGAACCAGCTCTAAAATGAAGCCTTTTGAATACAAAAAATCGCATCGAAATCGCTTCAGTAGTTTTTGAGAACTCCTATAGTACCAACTTATCTGGCTGCTGCAGCGCTCTCTGGTGGTCTACCGCCCTAAAACATGTCCAAGAACCAGCTCCAAAATGAAGCCTTTTGAATGTGAAAAACCGTATCGAAATCGGTTCAGTAGTTTTTGAGAACTCTTGTAGTGCCAACTTTTCTGGCTGCTGCAGCGCTCCCTGGTGGTCTACCTTCATAAAACATCTAAGAACCTGCTCTGAAATGATACCTTATGAATGCAAAAAACCGCAACGAAATCAGTCCAGTGGTTTTCGAGATAAATGGTAACAGACATACATACATACGAGGAGGGATCAAAAAGTAGTGAGAATGAAATAGAATATAATGACTATTGATGACTAATTTATTTTTCTACATAGTCTCGGAGTCTCTCTACACACCGAGTCCAGCGCTTTTCCAAGGCTTCAATCCCTTTAAAAAAAAAAGTTTTGTCTTGGTCCTGCAAAAAGCTCTCCACGGCATCCATCACCTCGTTATCGTCTTCGTACCTGTTTCCCCTTAATATTCTTTCAATTTGGGGAACAGATAAAAATCGCTAGGCGCCAGATCTGGTGAATAAGGGGGGTGGGTTCGAAGCCAGCTTGCTGAATGGCAGCCATCGCAACTGCCGACCTGTGCGCGGGTGCGTTGTCGTGATGAAACAGCACGCCCCTTCGAAGTTTCCCTCTCCTTTTCTCTTTGATGGCATTTCTCAACTTGGGAATTAAAGCTGCATAATATTGGCCTGTAATAGTGGTTCCACGCTCCAGGTAATCAATCAACAATATCCCTTCTGAGTCTCAAAATATTGAGGCCATAACCTTGCCAGCCGATGCCACGGCACGAAACTTCTTCGGGGTCGGTGATGATGGCCGTTTCCATTGCGAAGATTGCTGTTTTGTCTCAGGGTCAAAATGATGGACCCATGTTTCGTCCATTGTTACGAAACGAGACAAAAAGTTCTCAGAATCTTCTTGAAACTTGTCCAACAATATCTTCGAAATGTTAAGTCGATTTTGTTTCTGACTGTCGGTTAACATTCTCGGCACCCATCTTGCGGAAACTTTTCTCATATTCAAAGATTGTTTCAATATGGATTGAATACTTCCATATGAAATGCCCGTTTCTTAAATTAAGTATCGGATGGTAACTCTTCGATCGCTCAATACAATTTTCTCGACTTTCGCAACATTTTCTAGGGTGACTGATGTCGATGGACGGCCGCAACGATGTTCGTCTTCCGTGCTCGTTCTCCCTACTCGAAATTGAGAAGCCCACCTTGCGACAGTAGAATACGGCGGAGCAGACTCTCCTAATGTTGCCTCCAAATCGCAATGAATCTCTTGAGTCGTTAACTTTTTTAAACAGAGGTATTTAATAACGGCTCGCACTTCGTTTTTCTCCATTTCCGAGAACACGTTCCGACACGAAGCAAACAAATGACTACATTCAGAAAAAAACAAAAGAGAATCGAAGATTTTTTTCTTTATTAATATTACAAATATGTAACTGAGCTATGCCTGCCAGTATTTTATTTTTCCTACCAAGGAGTATGTCGTTCTCACTTCTTTTTGATCCCTCCTCGTACAACCTCTAACCCCAAACGCATATACCGCCTCCGATCCGTTCCGTCTGTCGGTGTCGTGGGTAAACAAACAAACAACCTCTAACCCCAAACACATATACCGCCTCCGTTCCGTTCCGTCTGTCGGTGTCGTGGGTAAACAAACAAACAACCTCTAACCCCAAACACATATACCGCCTCCGTTCCGTTCCGTCTGTCGGTGTCGTGGGTAAACAAACAAACAACCTCTAACCCCAAACACATATACCGCCTCCGTTCCGTTCCGTCTGTCGGTGTCGTGGGTAAACAAACAAACAACCTCTAACCCCAAACACATATACCGCCTCCGTTCCGTTCCGTCCGTCGTCGTCGTGGGTAAAAAGAAACCTACTATCGTTTTGAAGTTTGCGCCAAGTTTGTAAAATTTTCATTTAATAGGGGATCAGACTATTCAGCATATTTCATGAATTTACCATATTTTATGAATTATTTTTAAAATAGAGTAGTAGCAGACGATTGGCGAAGAAAAAATCAGAATCGGTTGAAAAACGAATTTACAGTGATTTTTTAAAGTTTCAATATGTCTGTCTCTTTCAAAGTCGATTTTTTGTATGGAGATTATATGGCGTTACTAACAAATGACGTCACAAGTGGGTATGTGCCTCTCTGTCTAATCTTGAATTTCAAACCTTTATTTGTTTAACATTGAATGTTGTTTTATGAGTGATCAAGTGTTGATATTTAATGATGAATGAATGTGAATAGTAAGGATATTAAAACTGCGCGCGATATAATTAAGGTTAGTTTTTACAACTTTTACATGATCAATTTTATCTGTAGTATCGTAGCTTTTTAGGGGTATTTACCTTTCCCATTTCATTTCAATATTATTTATTATCACATATTTATTATTACATTATTTATTATTATTTTTTCTCACAAGTGTATTGATAAACGTCGTACAACACACGGATCTTAGGTTTTATAACAAACTCGTGACATTATAAACCCTCGCCTGCGGCTCCGGCTTACAATAGTCAGCTCGTTGTAATTTGCCACCTACGATATTCGTATCGTAATGTACTATAACAATGTGGGTATCAGAATGCACTTGACCTCGTTTTTGTACCTTGCAATGCAGGATGCTGCTACTCGAAGCCGCTGCTGGTGCCGGGGGGCCGCGCGTTCGTCTGGCCGGCGATCCAGCGCGTGCAGCGGATATCGCTCAACACCATGACCCTGCAGGTGGAGTCTCCCACGGTGTATACCAGCCAGGGCGTGCCTATCTCTGTCACTGGAATTGCACAGGTACCTGAATCGTAAATACTCGCACATAATTAACAAATGTCTGAGGCAAAATCCTAAAACTTATTATTTACGAGTACTGTTTCATGGTTAAAATAAACACAAATCACTAAATAGTTTATCAAAACATTGATTAAAACCACAGATAACATTATTTTTTCACTAACTTTTTTTCAAGGTACGCGCAAGCCACGAACCCTTAGTTAGTACCCGTGCAGTCAGTGATTGCCCACAAATGACGTCACGAACTGTGATTGGTGTTTCAGTACAGATTACAAATATTGTAAATAACAACATTTCATTTCTTCAATTAAAAATATTTAAATAAATTATATTAAATTATTATTAGATAAATAATAGTAAAACAGTAAGTAAATAAGTAAGTAAAAACACTTTATTGCACACAAAAGTAACATACAAGCTGTTAGGTACAGGTAACAGTATATTTTCTTCCAACTACGCAGTAATGTTATCATTAATACTACAAAACCGATCACAAAGGACCTATTATCTGCTTAGAACCAAAACACTGCAGAAAAGTTATATGAAATCTCATTATTGCGCTGTTTTATTTTAGTGCACTGTTTTTTATTTTTTATTTGGATATCACAAAGATCTAACGTCTCCTCATTAAAAATTAATATAAAACGCGCTCCACACTCTTTGCAAAACCACATCAAACATGAAATACATTGACGAGTATTTGCACCTGGCTCAGTGGCAACGTTTTTAAAAACCATCAATGTATCTCATGCCCGGTACAGTTTTTCGAAGAGTGTATTGCGCATTCTAAGCAACTGGCTGAAAATAAAGATCAACCAAATAAAACCGACTGGGTAAAAAATAACAGTTATTCACAACTAAACCAAACAAATACTAAAATTAATTTTCCAAGAAAAAGTGAAAATTTCACTTTTAATAACTGCACATAATTATAATTTTTAAATGTTTGAGGAGAAGATGAATTAAACTTTGTTTTCATTAACTTGAGGTTTTAATTTGAGTAGGAATATTTTATCACGGTAGGTAGATATTGGTAGTTGAAAGAAAAGTAGATTACGCACCTCGCTAAAGTGAGTTAATTATGCACTCGTGCTAATTTAGTACCCTCGCTTGCGCTCATGCACCAACATAACACTCGTGCATTAATAACTCACTTTGCGCTCGATGCTACAATCTACTATTATTTTATCTAAGTACATTTTAGATTATCTGATTACTGTCCGATCCCCTATTAGTGTCGAGTTTGCTTTTCTCACAGAAAATGGAACAAAGGCCCGGTTTACACCAAAGCGGAGAGGAGAGGAGATGTGTTTGAATAAACAATCAGTTTTCGTTATTTCCACATCTCCTTTCCGCTTAGCTTCAACTCGGAGAACTTCAATACATTGTTGTTCTTGTTTGGAGGTTAGGTACCTAATTAATTAGAAATACTTTCAAACCTCTTATAGTCCTCGCAACGCTTTTATATGAACACTTGGCGAAATTGATTAGAGATATTTAACTCCCGCCTGTGTACAGCATAGTTACAGAGAGAAAGATATCTTCATATTTAGGGTAAACACTCAGCTCTTTCAGTGATTAAATTAATTATCTAAATATGTAATATTCGTAAATTTATTACTACTATTGCAGGTTAAAATCCAGGGACAAAACGCCGAAATGCTGCTCTCTGCGTGTGAGCAGTTTTTGGGAAAACCGGAGCATGAGATCCAGCATATAGCGCTGGTGACCCTGGAAGGTCATCAGCGAGCTATTATGGGATCTATGACAGTCGAGGAAATCTATAAAGACAGAAAGATATTTTCGAAAAAGGTAGCTCAGATCATCAAATCTTAAACGCAACTTAATTTTGTACAGATTTGGAACATAATATTGACGAATGTGTCTAGTTTGTTGTAAAAAGTTGTTTTGACCAATCTCTTGTTTTGAATGTGTTATGAACATTAATATTATCATATCTTAACACTACTTTTGGTAGGTAGTGTTATTTTTGATTGATTAAGATAATAAATATATCTGATTCACATCTAGATTATATTTTAGATTTTAGTTAATATAGCGGTCCGCCCGCAGCTACGCCTGCATTATGTAAGATTTTCCCGTGGGAATACGATTTTTCCCGGTAAAAAGTATCCTATGTGTTATTCCAGGGTACAAACTATCTCTATTCTAAATTTCATCCACTTCCGTCAAGTGGTTTAGGCGTGAAAGCGGAACAAACAACCAAAAATCTAAACATCCAAATATATTTTCACAAAATATTAAAGTGATTACTTTAAAAAATATTTAACTGACTTTGTTTTCAGGTGTTCGAGGTTGCGTCAAGTGATCTTATCAATATGGGGATCACAGTCGTATCTTACACGTTGAAAGATATCCGAGATGAAGAGGTATATTTTATTTTCATCTGTACCACATTATTTTAAGAGTCAAATAACTAGGGATTTTACGGGTATTTTAACCCTTTAATTAATTCTGGAGACAACTGTCTATCTAAACAACAACATTTAGTTATTATTGTAACTTTTTGAAAACATAATATAATTTTAATAGCCCTTTCATTATTTAATAATGGTCATTGTCATCTCATCATAAACCACTATCGGTAATTAAATATTGATTAAGTTATAATGTTCTTTCTCCATTTTCTATTGTCTTTTATGGTACACGCAAAACATCTGAGCACATATAAACGGAAAATGGAGATATATGGTTAATCTTGGATGTAAGTATAATGATGATGAATTGATGACACTGTCCCTACACTATAGTTTCTGTTTGTAAACAATTCAGTAGAATATTTTTTCTTGTACTTTTACGAATGGCGACAGGGAGCTAAGGTATGTCGATTTATTATGCAAACTGCAATATATTACTGCCAAAAATATATTTTATATTATATTGTGTATATATTTATTTGTCCATTGCGTGCAAGTAGACTAAAATGGAGATGATCACGAGATCTATAAAGTTCGCTTAAAACAGTTTTCTTGAATAATTTTTTTCTATTGTCTAATAAATTACATAAAAAAAATACTTTAAAGAAATCTCGTGGCGTAATCCTTTTTAATAATAGATAATTTAAACCAATATATAAAACAAGTATTTATATTTACATATTATACCTACCTAATAATAAACCAACTTATATTAGGAATTTATACATAAAAAAGTTTTATAAACAGAAAGGTAAGTGGACACATTTGAGAAATAAATTCTCGTAGCAAAACGCACTTATTAATTGACGGTTCCGTAGCCCAGGTGGTAGTGTATCTGCCTCCGACGCACAGGGTCGCGGGTTCGAATCCCGCCCAGGGCAAACATTCGTGTGATGAGCACTTGTGTTTGCCTTGTGTCTGGTTGTTGTTTATCTATATAAGTATGTATTTATCTATTTATGTAATGTATATCAGCTGTCTGGTATCCATAGTACAAGCTCTGCTTAGTTTGGGATCAGATGGCCGTGTGTAAAGATGTCCAAAAAAGAAATTAAATGAATTGGGTTCAGGGACTAATAATAATTGGATGGACCACTTGTTAAATGATCTTAATCTTCTCGGTTGTGTTCCTATCAGTAGGTGCAACAAATGGCTTGTGCTTTAAGCTACTTAGTAAAATTACGGGGTCTGTTGAAAAATCTCTGTATTTTTGAAACTTGAAACCAAATTGATTGTAATCCAAAACTTTAAGTTTATAAGTATTATATTTGTTTTAAATGTAGGTTTTTTTAGGAATTCGTTTGACATTTTCTCGGCATAGTTGTATTTTATTGTGGTTGCTGTTTTATAGAAAAGAAGTACTGTTTAATAAATAGCTATTAAATAACCGGCCATTCACGTGTCGGGCCACGCAAAGTGTAGGGTTCCGTAGTTGTCCAATATTACAATATGTACTTGTTTAAGACAGTTAACATTCATCAAAATTATGATAATTGTAGTACCAAATTTCTTACTTGTACAAGTACATTTTATAAGTTTATCTATTATTCGATAACCTGTAAAGTCTACTTTGACGTTGATAGTTTTCATTCATCATATACACTAGGTACCTTGAATTTTTTCACATTTCCAAATACAACGGTTTCGCTGGTAGGGGGGGAGAACTTGACTCAAACAAAAATAAGCACTTTGAAACGAAATATTTCAGAAACGTACTCATACACTAGCATCTAAAAATGGTTTAAAAAACCTATCCAACGATACCTCACACTATACCAGAGGAACCCTATAAACATTTTTTTAATAGCATAATATTATTTACTAGCGGCCCGCCCCGGCTTCGCACGGATAGATTAATTCATACTTAAAAAAAATTTTAACCAACTTCAAAACGGAGGAGGCTCTCAGTTAGTGTTTCAGCATTTTTTTAGGAAGTAGGAATTAGATGTCTTTATGCAAGTCCACCATTTTTAAAGTCAAGAACTAAAACCATTTGTAAGAAAAAGAGATTATTTGAAGCGTGTTTCAGCATTTTTTGATATCCCTATTCAAGAGAGGGGTAAGTATTAGAAGTTTGTATGATAGGATTAACACTTTCAAAGAGGGGATTTTAAAAATACTGAAACTCGTATTCAATCAGTTTGATTTCAAGTTCCTAACTTCAAAATTGACAAACTTTACATACAAACTTCTTATTTTTAGTATTGGGATTTATAGTAGAGATTTCAAAAAATGCTGAAACTTGAAACAAATTACTAACTTTAAAAAAGGCAGACTTAACATACTAACTTCTTATCCTTACTCTCCCCCTTAAAGAAGGGATTAAAAAAAACGTTTAAACATATTTGTGTCCAATATTTTTATTCTTAACCCGAATTTTAATGTTTCTAACTATAAAATTTGCAGACTTTCATACAAACCTTAATCCCCGTACTTCCCCCTTTCAAAGGGGAATTTCCCAAAATCCCTTCTTATTGCTTGTCTACGTCATAAACGAAACTTACTGTTCGGTATTTCTAGCTCCAGTTGTATCGGTTTTATATCGATGAGTTCTAATCACTTTCCCCTTCGGAGGGGGGATTATAAAAAAAATTGTTTGTATGTAATATAATTTCTCTTTTTCAGTATAAATCCAAGTTTTTATGTTCCTTACTTTAAAACTTTGGATTCAAACTTCTAATCCCTACTTCCCCTCTTTAAGTCGGGATTTAAAAAAAATGCTGGAACCTGAACCAAATAATTTAGTCTGAATTTTTTTTAGTCCCTTACTTTAAAAATAACAGACTTTCCATACAAACATTCAATGCCTACTTTCCAGTCAAAATAAGTATTTCGAAATAATGCTAAAGCACGTGTCAAATGATTTATGAATCTCAGTTTAAATACAATTTTTTCTAGTTCCTACCTTTAGAAATGACAGACAGTTTCAATTTCTTTATTAGCAACATTGTTACAAGTCAGTCATACATTTTGTTAATAAACATTTAAATTTCGAGTTACAATATTGTAATCATTAAAATTTAACATTGACATTAATTAATATTGAGAAGAGACACTTCAACCCTATATTATTTAAATTTAAATTAATGACATACAGGTAAATAAAATTGATTCTCTAATGACCACTTTTTGAGATTTGCTTTAAAAATCGAGACGGACAGTGAATCTCGTACTTCTCGTACTCAGACTTTTCATAATAACGCTTAATCCTCACTTCTCAAAATATGGATTTGATTAGGTATTTTGTATTGGCAGGGATACTTGAAAGCTCTTGGTATGGCGCGAACGGCCGAAGTGAAGCGAGACGCGCGTATCGGAGAAGCAGAAGCCCAAGCCGAAGCCAAGATCAAGGAGGCCATGGCTGAAGAACAG
Source organism: Carpatolechia fugitivella (assembly GCA_951230895.1). Classification (NCBI taxonomy): domain Eukaryota; kingdom Metazoa; phylum Arthropoda; class Insecta; order Lepidoptera; family Gelechiidae; genus Carpatolechia; species Carpatolechia fugitivella. The sequence continues at coordinate 20,263,229 of OX579645.1, read as the reverse complement.
CGTATGGCCTCTCGGTTTCTCAACGACACTGAGATTGCAAAGGCCCAACGCGATTTCGAACTTAAGAAGGCTGCTTACGATGTGGAAGTTCATACGAAAAAAGTAAGTAACTAGTTGATTGATTGTTGATTGGTTGTTTGATTTAAAAATGAGTGACTTCCATATCTGAATCAGATGAAATCATTGTAAACAAAACCCCACAGCTCGAGAAACAAATGATAATCACTGCTTTCCCGCCTATTTTTTTTTCTGTGACCTGCTTCTGAGCTATTATTATTCATTTCCATCATTGAAAAATTGTAAATATTTTGCCCAAATCTATGTTATTTTAAAGAAATAGTTGAAAGTCAATTATAATAAAGTTATTTTCTCCGACACGCTCGAAAATGTGATCATTACTGTAAAAAAACAGTACGCGAAATGACACATTTTTGGACGAAACATTGCCCCATACAAAACAGCGGCCGGTAATGTGCCCTCAAACGGCCTAGGCCGGCAAAGTAACTTTCGTTCAGAAATTTCAATGTTTGAGTCTTTTTACAGCATACTCTTATGTTCTAAATTCAAATTTTATATGAATCGTACACGAATCGTAGTGATTTGAGTTGGCTGTATGCTCTGTATGACACTGGCACAGAACAAAAAAAGAAAAGTGCGCAATGTGAAATGAGAATTAAATATTTATATTTATGGCTTCTGGTGAAATGAGAACTAGTTTTCTTTTTATAATTTGACAGCTGTCAGTTGAAAACGATTTTCCCTCCGGGCTGAAAATACCTTCAATCGCTCCTCGGGCAACTTCAGACCTATTTTCCGAGTATGAGTAATGAACAATATCTAAAATTATTTGTTTTGTGAATGTATTTTGAGAGCTCATTGTTTTTATATCCCCCTCCGATTTTCTTAATTGCCACCAAATATTGATATTAATAAGATTTTAATGCTTTGGTATGCTCCAAGCTTTCTTGATGTGGATTTGTGCTGACCAGTTCATACGTAGACAGTCACTGATATAACGTTTTAAATTATACAAATCCGCTCGTGTGCATGCAGGGCAACATGATATAAATGAAAATAGCAAGATTTGGAGAGTGAAATACACTATATGAACTACGGAGTGTTGCTTATCTCTTTGTTTCGTTTGTGAAATCTGATCCTTAATCCGTTTAAAGGTAAAGACCATTCCACGTGTAGTGTAGCGCGGTAAAATTGAATTTGTTTATCTGGATTGAGTTAGTTTTATTTGGTTTCGGTTAATTTTATTTGATTTAAAATAAACGATTTGTGAAACAATTTTTCACAGACGTATCAGTCTGTATTATACCTAATGCATTCAACCATATTACGGGGGCATTGGACACGATGAATAATTGAATAATAATTAAATTATGTTTGAAAGTAGTGTATGTAATAACATTTCCTAAAGCTATTTTCCAATGTAGTCTTATATAATTATAGACTTTATTTTATATTTCAATACACCTTGCTTGAAAATTAAACTTACGAAGGTAGTAAACAGTGCGGTAAATGCGTTTTACCACACTAGTGCGATTTTAAATACCTTTTTATTTTTACGGTCTCCATTATTACACTAGTTTACAACAAAAAATATCCACGCATGGAAGTAATGTGTATCTTTAGAGTATACCATATGCGCTAGTTATTTGTGTGGGAAGAAAGTTAACCTTCCCATCGAGAACCTGATGTTGAATCCAGAGCAACCGAAGGACTCTCTTAGGGTCAAGATAGGAATAAGTATCCTCTCGTATGCAATATACAACTTTTCATTACTTATACTCGGAAAGTAGGTCTGAAATTGCCTGAAGAGCGTATTGAAGGCCGGGTCTTTTCAGCCCGGAGGGAGAATCGTTTTCAACTGACAGCTGTCAAATTATAAAAAAAAAACTAGTTCATATTATTTCACATTTCTATTGAACTATGTTCCATCTTATGTACAGCCACTCAATTATAGCTCAATGTTAAATTGAAATAACATAAAGTTAAGTATTAATTAAAATATATATATTTTAAACGACTTTATTATAATTGACTTTCAACAATTTCTTTAAAATAAAATAGATTTGGGCAAAATATTTACCATTTTTCAATGATGGAAATGAAAAATAATGGCTCAAAAGCTGGCCTGCTCGGCGACAGAAAAAAATCAAAATAAGCGGGAAAGCAGTGATTGTCATTTGTTTCTCGAGTTGTAGGGTTTTGTTTACAATGAGTTCATCTGATTCAGATATGGAAGTCACTCATTTTTTCTTTAGCTGATTCGTGTTTTTATTTTTACTTTCCTTGTATTCGTAATGAAAAGCACAGTGTTTACCTCTGGTTAAAGACTTATTTAGTGCCTCTAACTATTAGGGCCCTCGCTACGCTCAGGCCCCAAACCCCGTCTCGGCGCTACATAAACTACTTTCACCCCTCGTATAACAATGTACTATTTCATTTCTACTGTCTGGGGCCCCGCGCCGCCTTACCTACTTTGTGTAACTAGGCAATACAATTTGGCTTGATAACTATCATTATGACAAATAAGCTGTCTATCTTCGGTGGCTGATGGGCCCAGGGGCAATTTTTGTTTGCTTACGCGGCTACGGCCTTTCTTCAAAATTGCTTCAGTAGCTTGGCTGAGAGAACATATCAGATAGGTAGATTTATTTTCGAATTTATATTATAATATTGTCAATTGTCACACGGGCTGGTTTCTGCAACTCGACGTCTAATGCGCCTATTTTGCGTGTGGGTGAGAATGCAGTGTCATTCGAGCCAACCCAACTCCTCCAGGAATCCCAGCAGGCCCTATTACTAAGGATGTCGTAGGATAACTGAGAATCTTCGCGAAAATCCTACGACGTACGCAAATAATCTGACGACGATTGGAAACAGCTTGATAGAGAAGATGTGCCTTTTTTCCATAAGGTGTTGTAACATCACTAACTAGTGTGTAAACATAGACACAAGCCTGGTTAATACAAATAATTTAGGACGGTCTGTTTCCTATATAGAGTTAAGTTAATATTTAGCGTGACTATTTGTGAAAGTGTGCATAAATGGTACTTTAGAGATGGTCTCCCGTTGTCGTAGGCCGAGGCGGAGATGGCGTACGAGCTGCAGGCGGCGAAGACGAAGCAGCGGATCAAAGAGGAGCAGATGCAGATCGCCGTGGTAGAGCGCACGCAGGAGATCGCTGTGCAGAAGTGGGAGGTGCAGCGCCGCGAGAAGGAACTCGAGGCCACCGTGCGCAGGTACCGTCACGTCTAAAAATATGTGTACGTCGGCAAGGATTCATAAACATGTACACAGCTTTGATTTCAAATTATGGCATACAGTCTTGACAACCACATATGTAGGTTGTAGTTACGATTTTTTTCAGAATAATGCTATGCGGTCATTTTATTTCAAATTAAGTATACCGATAAAATGCGTCTGATTCGCGCACTGAGGGTCACGCACACGCGCACCTTTCAACTGTACTGCTTACTCAATACCTTTGTATTTTTTAAACACTTGACAAATTTTGTGAGCAGGCCTGCAGAAGCGGAGAAGTTCAGACTGGAGAAGTTGGCCGAGGCCAACCGACTGAAGACCGTCCTCGAGGCTGAGGCTGAAGCGGAAGCTGTCAAAGTTCGCGGAGAGGTCAGTGCTCTGAGTTCTGGCATTTTCATTTTTATCGTTCGGTTCGGAGTAACCTAGCCCGAAAAAGAATCCTAAAATCCCTTGTGGACTGTATGTATGGTATGTTTGTTTTTATTTAAACCTTTTAGATTCTCCATAAACACCTTGTACCACGAGGCTCGGGTCCTGACAGTGCGGCAAGCTTGCCTTAACACCCACATTAAAATTCTCGCTATGGTCGAATACCCGATCCTTTTACAGAAGCGTATCTTTAGGATTCCAATTCCATCAATCAAAACTAGCTTTGCAAAAAAGATTCCCCTTTACGCACATACAACCATTTATAACCGCACACTGACATAAAAAATATACCCTCTTGGAAGCGAAGAATAAAACTTTTAGTTGGCTAAGAAATTTAGATTATACTTTGATGGAATCTGTTTTGCCCGGTTGGCACAACCTAAATTAAATTAATTTCGACACTTTAATTACAATATAATTCACCAATATTTATTTATTTATCGGATGGTATAACTTAAAATACGTTGGCTGGCACTTCTTCACTATTATTTATTTATTTCCATTGACATTCACTCAAATGTACCACACAAAACACACCTTTCTTACTCTTTACCCCCTGGCCACGACATCGCCGCTCAAGCGAATTGCGTCTTGCGACTGCGACCGCGTCTAGAACAAATGTAAGAAATAATAATGTGGAACATGCCACGAGTCGAGGCGGCGCGTCTTGCGATGCGAATTGCGGCGCGAAATTGTCCGAGCGGCGGCGCGATTGAAACAAAAGTACTAGCTCACAGGGCAGCGGCCACGACACAGAGCGATGCGTCTTGCGTCTGCGGTGGACGGATTCAGTATTTTGTTTTTATCTCCGCGATAATTTTTCTGCAGTTGAAACAGCTCTCTTGCAAGTAAGTTGAACTTTTAAATCTTCTTTTATATGCAAAAATATATAGTCGAATGTATCCACGGTCATTCTTGTACAATCAAAAAATTAATCGGGGTATTCACGGTATTCATCGTATAAATTCTTGAATTCACCTTTTTTTGGTCTCTTTTTATTGACGGGATGTACTCCTTGCCTTGCCTTTAAAATATCCTCAACAAAAAAGAAAATTGATTCTAGGCAGGACCGTGCAATTTTTGATAAAGACATTCTGACTGAGTACGTCCGCCGCGGTCGCAGTCGCCGCCGCCGCCACTAGTGAGTCGTGGCATAGCATCGCTGGTCGCAAGACGCAAGACGCGCCGCAAGACGCATCGCGCGATGTCGTGGCCGGGGCCTTACATTACCACTCATATTACACACAGAGTTTTTTTCCTTTTATTAATTAGTCCTTTTTACTTTCCCTATTTCCCCCCACCCCATTACGTTAAACAGACAAGTCGGTCACATAAACTCCATCCGGTTTCCCAAGATACAGGCCTCGCCTAGTATGGGGGCCTCTATTTATCTCAATTGGACTTAGACATAAAAAGATTACTAAAGTTGTTTTTTCCATAATGGTTTGTGTTTAGTTTTTTTAATCATTTTGATATTTTCTGCGAGGTGACATTTGGTAGGTATTTCGCTCGAGTGCAATTTACGACGCGCATGTTAATATTAGACACGGCAGTGTAAATATGGACTTATCAAAAATAAAATTTAACTAACGTGATAAAGATAAATGCTTGTATGTATTACATTGAAGAGCAAAGAATCCGGGTCGGGTGATAACTAATAACACACCTGAAAATCTCGGTAACTAAGAATGCTAGGTTAGTGAAATAATAATAATGTTCCCTTTAATTAATTCTACTATTAGATCCGCGGACCCATCGTCTGCGGGTGCGGTTTCTACCTGAAGGGCATTCTGTTGTAGCTTTAATTGCGACGGTGATATCATCGTCCGGATCTGTGAGAGCGTGTCTAGGACGACGTAGTGGGGTGCGGAAAGTAAATGGACGCTTTTCTTACCAGAATGTTCAGGTGAGAAACGGCCTAATCGAAATATCGTTTAGACGTTTAACGCATATACTCTTTAATGGAAGGGACTTTGAGGTCAATGTGGAGATTCCTATTGCGTACGTACCAGGGACAGCCCGTGGCCTTGCGCATAAAACGATTTTGAATCACCTGAAGGGGATTCAAATTGGAGTGAGCCGCATGAGCAAACACCGGACACGCGTATGTCATTACATGTGACTCAGGCTGGCTGGACAATTCTTCCAAATGAGCCGCGTTTAAGTAGGTCAATACACAATTTTAGGTGACGGCCAATCACCCTTATTTCAGTTTATGTGACGCTAGAGAACCCGAGATAATTGAACGCAAACGTGTCCAGCCAGCTTGAAAACCGCTTTTCGCATGGTCTTTCAATCTCCGAACAAAAGGGATTCTAACTATTTCTTGCTTATTAATACGGCGTCACCTAAAATTGTGACAGGCATCCAGTTTGAATTTTTGAGATACGTATAGCCATTTAGCTAAGAAACAACGAAAAGCGTGGCCAGCCAGCCTGAACGTATTAAACTTTTGGCTGGCACCTCTGAATCTCGACAACGAAAGCGTTTTCGAACAAGGTTCTTTTACTAGCATTTAGTGACGAAATTTGTGAGTCATAGCGTTTGTTTCATGGCGTCACATAAAAGCGTTTACGAGAAATCGATAAAAACTTGTAAAGCACAATTCCTCAACATATTATTAGAGCTTATCCCGTGGCTTATCCAGGTGCAGAAATGGCTTTTCAGATGTGGTTTTGCTGGGGAGTATGCTCTGCAGCATGATCATTTTGAATTTTATGTACCACAAAAAGAACTGACGCTTACTTTTTTTAAGATTGCTCTAATTGCGCACATAATCTGAACATTTTAGGTTCGTAACCGAAACAATAAAATTCGTTGGTGGTTCTACTGCGAAGCATGACATGTTACATTTTAATTATTTACTATCACAAGTGTATTGAAAAACGTCTTACAACACATAGGTTTTATAACAAACTCGTGACATTTAAAAGTCAGCTCGTACGATCCTCGTATCGTAATGTACTATTGTCAACAAATTATCTATAGTCAAGATACGTAACTACGCCACAGACTACTCTTCAAACTTGGCCCTACCAAATGAATACCAAAGAAGCCGAAAAAAAAAACTATACCATACCACATTCGAATACGCGGTACAATGATGTAAGAACGTCGAAAGTAAGCTGCAATGTACAGCAGCGACGACATCATCTGCCCGTGCGAGTTAGGTGCTATGTTTTAGCGGGGATTGCTAGGCGTTTACTCTTCTTGACTATTGTAGTAGTTCATTGACTATAATTGTGTAATGAGACATTGACTTGGAGTCTCTTGCCTAGCATTTAAGTAAACATCATAATTTGTGAAACCAGTTCATTATTATGGTTCAATGAATATTGTTTTTAAATATTATTTGCACACTGTTGAGTTAATATTTGTTCAGATCGAACGTGCGCAGGTGTGCAACTTGTATCTGGGGGCACGGTAGTGCCCCCGCCAAGTCGAGCAAAAACGCGGCACGGCCGTACCTTCCTTTTCTCGAAGCAGTTCAGCCCATTTTCGACCAAACCATATCAATATTATAAATCTTCTATGTTTTAAATAAATAGATTGACTTGGCAATCGCACTATACAATCTAATTCAGTATAATATGTATTACTTGTACTTGTGTGATACATTGTGTTTTCATGCGATGGCCAAGTCAATCTATTTGTTTAAAACACAAACATTTTTAATATTGATATGGTCACTATAAGATGTTAGGTTAGCGAATTTCGTAATGACTTAAGACAGAAGGACCCTTAAGTAGGGACTGAATAAATTAACTGACTTGGTATTACAATCTCACAACTTTTTACGGTAGAAAAACTGAGGTGCGAGACTTGGTTTTTTTACAAGTTATGTTTTTGATAGCATTTCTTTATCATGGTGTCTAAATAAGAAGTCAGCTCTACAACAGAAAATGCAATTTCATGTAGACATAAGTAAGTAAATAAAGTATTAAAATAATTAACAAAATACGATACAAACCAAAGAGCTGAATGTGTTTGTGGGTGGAGACTTGTCCCTTACACTGACCTTACATACAACCTACATGATAAGAGGAAGATGAAACACAGTATTACTGAACTTTATTAAATTACAAAGTATAATCAATAGAAATTAACACTTTAGAGGCAACATGTTTTTAAACTTCCGCGGTTACTACATTATGTAGTTCGTTCTTTATGAAGTTTTTTTTTGTACTTGGTATTAATTATTCCATTGTCATCAAAGTTAAGTACCTACGTGCACCAAATGTCAACTCAATTGGACAATGGGGAGCGGTTAAAATTTTGCTTGCAAGAATTGAACAAAAAAAGGGTCACAAACAAACCTACCAACTTATATCCGAAACTCAATTTATATGAGGGCCATGGAAAGCCCGTCGTCATATAGTGTATTAACACTATATGACGACGGGCTTTCCATGGCTAAAAAAGAAGTTGTGAAAATAAAATGTATGAGTTAAAGGATCGCCTATAAATTCAGCATTTTATTACGCTTTGCGACCCACAAAACTTATTATGAACTAGAAAGTACGGTAGCCAGCGCATGCCACTAGACAATTTGACCTTGAGAGTGCCTTTATGCTATAGTAGCATGGGGCATTATTCGTAATGTAAGTGTCCAGCCGCGTGTGTCAGCTTCTGTACTCAAAATGGTTGTATCCAATGTCGTAGGCGGAGGCGTACGCGATCAAAGCGAAGGCGGCGGCCGACGCCGAGCAGATGGCGAAGAAGGCCGAGGCGTGGAAGGAGTACGGCTCGGCGGCCATGGTCGACATGATGCTGGAAACACTCCCTAAGGTACGTAACTCTAATACCACCCTAATAGGGAACAAGACTACTAAAAATAATTATTTACACTATCCAGAAAATACACTAACTCAAAATGTTTGAAAAAAATTACTTTGTGCTTAAGTCTATGCATTTTTTTAGACTTTAGACCGCTGTCTACCTTTTGAAAAACTGATTTTCCGACTGTGGTTCGATCCCCACCACGTACCAATGTGTTTTCATTCATATGTACTTACATGTACATTTATTCGACGCTCTTACTGTGGAAAAAAAACATCTTGATGTACCCTGCGCACTACTGCGAAGAAATTCAAAGGTTGTGTGTGAAGCTGACCAACCCGCACTGGGTCAGCGTGGTCGACTAACCGCCCTAATTCAAGGTAGGCTCGAGCCCCTTAGCTGTTGATGATTAAAAATTAAACTAAAACTGTAAACAATCGGATTTACGCAGGTATGACGTTATTTTTAGGTTGTCCATAGATTTTGTATTCAAGATAAAGTACAATGCGCGCAGCCAAAGATGAGACTTTGAGACTTGACGGATCACGTGCGCAGTAGATAGTTCGCAGGCCATTTTGGCGGTAAGTGAGGCAAGCGGGGAGAGACGGGACCGTTGCGCGGTGAGACAGGAGCGAGCGGGGCGAGATACCTGCGCAAAATCCCCTCTACTAGCTTCTGACAGGTCTCATCTTTGGCTGCGCGCATTATACCGTTTTCAAGCAAAATAAAAATAAGCTGATTTGACAAGCCAGTGTCAGTCATCTTCCCTGTTTGATCGCTTTCGTTCTCCTTTCCTCGTGCCTCACCGTTCAGGGCTAAACAGACGGTCTGCATTTTGTAGTGTTAAAAATAAAAACCGAAAAGTACTACTTTACACGTATATAATTTCGATTTTAAAAAAAGGTAAAAAGGCCAAGATTCGATAAAAAGTTACTTACCAAAAAAAACAAAATAGAACACAAACAAAAAAAAACAGAAAACAAAGAACGGTAACACGGTGGAAGTTGACTATTATAACAAAAATAATTTGGAACTAAGGTCTAACGGTTCCCCAAAATTAGTGAAGGTTCAACAAGTGTAAGAGATTGAGTAGTAAATAATGCCCTACCTGTCTAGGGAATTGTTGCGCAACAAATCTATAACTAAGTAAGGTGAAACGTTTTGTACCAAAAGTCTTTGCCAGGAGTGGTTAACGGTGGCGTGGAGAGCCGGTTTGAATTTAGGAAATAACAAACCAAACTTGCGACGCACCAATTTAAGTTTCACAAGAGGTCCCTAACTGAGTTCAAAAAGATCGTTTAAAAAAAAGGTACACTTAAAACTATAACCAAACTTCCAGTCCGCACGTGCAACTGCTGCAATCCCCAAGGCACCAAAGCTCAGGTTCCGATGTAGCGGCGGGTCTGCAGCCGGGAACAGTCACTCGTGCGACCACTGAAGCGACCCCAGGTCCAGTGCGCCAGACTCCGACGACTCGGCTAGGTCTATTCGCTCACGCGGGTACGCGTTCGAGCCTGATGCCCCGTCCTCAAGGCTATCGGTTATAGGATGGCTCCCACTCCAACAATCGGCTTTCTTTCGGCTTCAAGAAACGGCTTTTAAAGCTTTTGTCACTTCAAACTATTATAACTTCAAATATTGTAATAAATATTTATATTCGAAATAGAATTGGCACAAAACTTTAGCAATTTAGCAATTTTAGCAATTTGTGCAGCACGTATACGACAGCTCATAAACGAGACGAGAAATTGAATGCGAAAAAAAAAACAAAACCAACCAAAAGCCTTTCAAAATCGAATTTAAAATTAGAAATTTGAAAAAGAAAAAAAACTGAGAAGAACACGAAAAAAGTTTCGGACACCGAAGCGTAACACAACGCTACAATTTCTACTGACGTCATTCTTGCTGCACTAAAGATTGTATTCTAGCATTACCTTTAGATTAGACTGTATCGCAGACCTGTTGCAATAAGTCCAATGATATAAGGACTCCCATCGACCATCGACGCAGCAAGATACAGCCTGAGTACAGTAGTTAGAAGTGGACCCAAACTGTACTCAAACTGCATTTTTCAGCAGTACGTCTTGCATAAAGACCTAGGTCCAATTCACGATAGTGGAGAAGCGATGATCGGTTGCAATTTAATCATGAAAACAGACCTTTGAAATTGACCCTTACAATTTAACTATACGCTAATGAGGTTCTAGAAGTGACCATAAAAATACAAACAATAAGTAATAGCTTATATAGGAATACATTTTTCGAACTCAAGTATTTTTCTCATTAAATAAAAAGGAAATTGTGTAATATTAATAAAGTTGAATCACACATTGTTTGTTATTAAATATAATTGCTATTTTAAATACTTACACGAGAAGTTCACATAGTCCGATTTCATAGGTAGCCCTTGATAACTTTTCACACGGGTTATCATCACTGTTTCTGTAAATTTAGAGCAGCAGCTGCGGTATTAGATATATATAGGTAGGTAGGTATTTCGAATGTTGCATAATGTACCTATGCTGTAGATCGTTCCTAACAAAAAAAAAATGCCAAAAGAGTTTTCGTATGTACCTTTTAGGATATTTGCTTTTCTATAAATTTTGAGACCTATATTTACTATACAGGGTGTAAACGTTAAGTGTGCCCAGGAGATTATTCCGTAACTGAGTGCGCCAAACTATTACATACAGATATCAAAAAACTTTAAGCTGATATCGAAATTATGTTTTATCCTAATGAGTAAAATGGCGTCAATAACTTTTTCAAAATAAAACGAGAAATATCCAAATTTTTGACATTAAACACTCCGTTACATATTTTATAGAAAGGTTTTAGTTTCCTTATTTTAAGTGGTCTAGTACTTTTGAGATATGACATGATAATGATGATTTTCAAGTAGATACACGTGTAGATTAATTATATTTTCACCTCTCCACCTCGGAAAGTTGGCTTTTAATGCCCGAAAACAGGGCCGAAAATAGCTTATTCATTTCTTGACATGCAAACCATTTTCATGTCTAGAGAGGAAAATTCATTTGAATTTCGAACATTATCTTACACAGGAAAAAAGTTTTCGTATATCAGCGCGGTGTCATTTTTTTTCATAGATTTTAATTTTAAATATAATTTTGGAATGCACCTTAAAAAAACATAAGCTATACCTTAATTTTTAATTCCGTGGAATTCTGACAGATGGAGTGTTGCCAGGTAAAAAACAGGTTACCAAAATTACAGGTATCACATTTTGATGAATAAAAATAACACAGTGAATTATTTTAAAGTCATACTTTATGCAGCCTTCGTTATATTTCATGTTTTCAATTGTTGGATGACTATAATATTTTTAAGTTATAATCTGTTCAAGTTACTTTCAAACTACATTCAATGTGGGAGAATATTTATTAAGGCCGGGTATCATTTTCAAATAACCACAGGTTGCAAACAGTTGGTTAATATTTCTATTTCTAATGCAAAAAGGCTTTTAAAAATGCATGGAACCAAAAAAATAAAGGTGTTCTTAATCTAACATATTAGCAATGCTATTAAAATAACAATTTTTCCATGCAAACTTCACTTTAATTTCGTATTGTATGGCCACAGATAAAAAAGCACAGCGTAAACCATACAAGATTCAAATAGAGTTTGCACAAGCCACTGGAGTAGTTATTTTAATTGCATTGTATGTAAATTATCATTTGCCTGTCTTGTTATAATAGTGATAACAGAAATGTACATGCGAAAAAAGGTTTGCGACAAGCGACCTGAGAACTGTCAGAATTCCACGGAATTAAAAATCAAGGTATAAAGTTTGTTTATTTTCTTGGTTGTTTATTCTTATCTCAACTAAAAATTTAAAAGTATTATGATAAAATACAATAAATTAAGTCTTAGCTTATAGAATTATATCGAAAATAAGATAACTCTTGTACATTTATGAGTAATATTTAGGTAGGTAAGTAAATAGTTGATGATTTCCTTGCCGGAACAGGTGAAAATGAATGTGTTGGGTTTGAGAGGAATTTATTCTCACCTCGAACCTTAGAATCCCTCGCGAATTATAGACTCCTTCGCATGCTCTGGATTCAATATCAGTTCTCTGAAGAAAAATCAACATTCCTCTCTTACCCAACAAATAACTACACCACTTGAAATTAATAATAAACTTTGTTTCAATATCGTATTACGCGCACGCACAACAAGGACGTCACTTCGAACATCTGCTTTGAATACAAAATTTTGTACTTACTAAGAAATAAATATTATTATTAAATTATAACTTTGAGTTTTATTACTTTGTTAGGTTAATAAACAGTTTCCTTAAATATAAGTACTAAGCTAAAATAACCTTTTAAAATAAGGAACTAGGACTAAAACCTTTCTACTAATCTCATACTAAATGTATGGGAGTGTTTAAAAAAAGTTATTGATGTCATTTGCCGCGTTGTGGTGACGGCAGAGTAGAATACATTTGTCACCAACCCCTACTCTTCCCGTGGGTGTCGTAAGAGGCGACTTAGGGACTACACATTGAACAGGGAACAAGCAGCAGCGCTCTCTGATACAGTAACCTTTTAATCTGCGATCTCCAACCCGCCTGCCAAGCGTGGAGATTATGGCAAAACCCTCCACTTAAGTGGAGGAGGCTCATAATCCAGCAGTGGACTGTAACGGGCCGTTGATGTTGATGATGTCATTTTACTCATTAGGTAACGTTTCGATATCAGTTTAAAGCTTTTTGATATCTGTAATAGTTACGGAATAATCGCCTGGGCACACTTAACGATAACACCCATATTTAAATTCCGATATAAGGACTGCAGCACTCCACTGACACAGCAAGATTACAGCCAGAGTACAGTAGTTAGAATACTCCCTATACTGCACTCAAACTGCTCGGCGCAGAGCATTGTTTCGTTATACAAGTAATTCTGGCGCTGCTTTTCCACTTCCCGCTCACATCTTTGTATAGGACTTAAACGAAGTGATGCCCCTACTAAGTGATGACCCTACGATAAATGATGATGATGATGATTTTTGGCGTATCAAAATAAAAATAAATTTAAAAATTTTAGAGTTAATCTCGTATAAATTGGCTGATATATTGTTGCGGTGTTTAGGTGGCGGCGGAGGTGGCGGCGCCCCTGTCGCAGGCGCGCAAGGTGACGATGGTGTCGTGCGGCGGCGGCGAAGTGGGCGCGGCCAAGCTGACCGGCGAGGTGCTCAGCATCGTGCAGTGCATCCCCGAGCTTGTCAAGGGCGTCACCGGCGTTGACATCTCCAAGGTAATGCTGCTACAACACTAAACGTCAATTTTATTACTGTAGCTGACGGTCATGACCAACGTCAGCGGCGTAGCAATCGCTATGGAAACTTATGGGGGCGTTAGTGCATCGCTGACCGTGTTGCACCTGTCCGTCCGTACTAAGTTGTATTTCGCATTGTGTAAAAATAGCGCTGGGCTAAGTTATGCAAATGCGTACAGACAAAGTACCTTCATATTGTTTTATACATTAGTTACAAGCAGGATTTTTCGTGTTGTTTCACTGCCCATGTAATTAAAAAAAGTTGTTCAGTAGTTATTCAATTTCTAGGGTAAAATTAATAGATAGAATATGGTAGATATTATTATAGTTTGATCCATAATGTAATCAATATGCATGGCATGTTACTTGGGTGAATTATTGTAACTAAATGAAACAAATTGAATTAGTTTTTTTTTGTAAAGTACAGAGTTGTTGATCCAATACAGGAAAGGGTATTTTAAACTTATAATGTGGGTGCTTAATCACTAACACTCAGTCAAATCAGATCAAATATTTTTATTGTTATTAAGATTTTAGAAAATCATTTTTCGAAATCAAAACTAGCAAATACCAATAGTACGAGAGCAGGCCGCTCCAAACCCTGCCTCATCTTATTACCAGCAAAACCATTCATATACGAAAAACTGCCAGGCTGCGTGCTGGCATACCAAAATTTATGTTAGCAGTTTTAATTGATCTAATATAAAAAAATTGTTTCACTCGGTAAGTTGATCGCATCGACGCGGCGAAAGGATTACCAAATTTTGCGCGCGTTTTGTATAGGCAAACCGTCGATCGCCGTCGATCAGTGTGGCCCGACCCTTAACCGGGAGCTAATCACTTGTATTACGGGATCTGGGCTATACTTCAGAAATTCGATGAGTAAGGACGCAGGTTGCTGCTCTTTGATTTTTATATGACACCAAACAGTGTCAAACGCTTTTAGTAAACTGATTGGAACGTAAACAAAGATTTACGGACCTAATAACATATTTAAGAAATCAGGGCTTCTTATCACCGACGACGTTCATAAAAAAAATACTAATTTTACCTACCAATAAAATTATTATAAGCGAATTTACCTTACTCCAAGTCTATGTCAATTGAGAGAGAGACGATATCATTCGTCGACTGTGCAAACATTCGTTCCCTACGCGAACACTACAGGAGCGCCCTCTGGTGTAATCCAGCAGCTCAAGACGGGGGCGAGCGAACCAGAATGGCAAGTATTCCTGCCAAAAACATCCGCCGCCATGCTCGCGAGCCCATGCGCTTGGCTCATTGCAGATCAATTGACAAGCGGTAGGCCTGGTCGTGTTGAAGTAGGCAAGCACGATCAAAGGCGTCGCCCCCACAGACTATTACAAGCTGGAATACAGCGTTGTAATAGAAAAAACAGCAGACAGCTATGAAAATTGACTTGGAGTAAGGTAATTCGCTTAATAATATTATATTGATAAGTAATGTTCTTTACTCCAAGTCTATGTCAATTGAGACGTGTTTGTTATCGGCTGCTGGATACAAAATCCGCCAATGTGACAAAAAATAGAAAATAGAAAGAAAAAGCTACCTAAGAAAAATAAGCTTATGAAATATGTACTATTATTATTATTATATTAATTAATTTATTAAAAACTAAAAAGTACCAACCTCTAGTTGTAATGTAAAGTAGTAATAACAATATTGTAATTGACAATATTTTATTTAAAAAAGGAAACGCAAAAGATGCGACGACTGTGGAGTTTCTTCGGTGAGCTCTTCTCCACAGATTCCGCCATTGTGTTAGTGAACTCACCCAAAAAAATGTAATGACGGATCTAAGTGATGTAATAACATCCTATGGAAATAAATTATTTTGACTTTGACTTTGACTAGTACTGCTCTATCACTCATACACTAAGCTGATTGAAATAAATTATATATTAACAAATTTCTTGATTGAACAGAGGAAACTTCCCTCTTATAAAATTTATGAAAAGTATCAGCAGATTGCCAATTACCTCTAGCTAAAATCTGATCAATATGCGTGTTGTCCAACCAGGATGAAGATTCAACAGCTGCCCGAACACTCCCTGGACTGCCTCTTTTAATACTTGTTTAATCCAGCCTCCGAAAATCGTCCTTTGCTGGTTTAGGTGCGCCGAAAGTAGAAATAAATAAAGATTATGTAAATCTCACCACCGCGACGACTCGACGAGCACTCCAGTCATTTTTGAATCCATGAAACTGGACAAATATTTGGGTTAGATACGCACCTAAGTAAACGCCAACCTGACTGCCTATAAGATGTAGAATCCGTTTTCGAACCAAAATCTGGCCACAACACATTTGAGTCCTATGAGTTCTATGATAAGACTATTCCTATCAGCTTTTAGTAGAGTCAAATCATGGATTCGACGGCGTGGGGAAGAAGAGGTCCTTTTAGATACTTCGAATAGAAAATCACTACTTGGGCTGCGAGCATTAAGATGGTCAGTAAGTTAACGTTCCAAATAGGAGATTTTTGTTTTGAAGGTTGTTGCAATGCTATACCTTTTAACGTGCGTTTTACAATAGGGTGAGAGCTAAGGGGTCACCAGCTACAGGTTTGCAAAACGTGGAAACTACCGACTTATGTAAGCAAATAGAGTTGTAGGGCAGTTTGATAGATAAGAAAACGGGCCAGATCTTGAGGGCTAGGATTGTCCTTACTCACGTTATTTACACGAGACCAATGGCACCACCTTAGCCAGGCAGGTTTATAAGAATTTAAGGTCGACTTCCTCCAGCTTTTGTCGAGAAGATCAATCTGATCTGTGGTCCACGATGCTAGCAGGGACGACCACCCTGTATCAGCCACACCTCTAAATGTAACTGGTTGACCTGAGGAGGAGGACGGACGGATGGCCTTCGTGTTAATCAGTACCTATTTCAGGTTGGAGATTTGTAGCGGGGGTCCGAGCGCCCGAGATTAAAGATCTGGCTTCCAGAAAACTTTTTCCCATCGAGGAACTACCATCATGTGCGTACCTTTCGCTTGGTTCAAATGAATGAGCACCTTGGGAATCAAGCACGGAGGAGGAAAAATCCATCCTAAGCTGTACCCCACGTTTTGCTGAAAGCGTTCAGGAACTGGGCTGCCTGATCTCCTGCTTCTATCGACACGTAGTTCGGAACTACGTGCGCTCTCCTGGAAAAAATAGATCTGTTTGGGGCACGTTCCATTGATGAAACATGACGTTATTGTACTCAGGAGCTGCCATTCTGAAGTCGCATCTGCCCTCAACAAACGATCGGCGACGTATTTGTAACGACCAGGAATGTGGAAAACGCTCATATGAATATGATGCTGATCTAACTCGTTTAAAATTACGTACGTCAGTTCCAGTAGCGGCATCGATCTCGTGCACCCTTCATTTCGCAGATAAGATACTACTGACCTGTTGTCGCTTTGTATGAGCAGGCTGGAGTTCTGCATCGTTGGGGCTTTGTATTGCAGTACACGTACTAGCATCTCCAAAATGTTGCTGTGAAACGAAGCTTTTTCTCTCAACCATCTCCCCCATCAAGGTCTCAAAACTCCACGACCCGAGGAGACTCTATACCTGTCTTAGCGAAGCTGTTTCCGTGCGAAGCATGTTCACAGTCTTTTATTGTAAATGGACTACCTTGTGTCGAGGCAGTAACTTCAGATTTCTCCTTGGGTCACGATAGTCGTAATACGACGAATCACTTGAATAAATGTTGTCGCTGTTTTGCGGGGAAAACATTATCGTAACCGCAAAAGAATTTTTGGAAAAACTTTTAACGGACGTCCGCACAATGGGACAAACAAACAAATCGCCAATGAGCCAGAGCGCATGGGTGGGCTCGCAAGCAGAGCAGCGTATGTTTTTGGCGGGAAAGCTTGCCATTGGCACACCCCGGACACTTCATACAGCCGTCGCATTCTAAATGCCTACTCCTTTTTACACACGCGTATGTGTGAGTGAACCATGTAGGGTTAACACAATTTATATATTACTGGCATGACTAAACATTACCACTAGGTGTCGTCAGTTAGTAAACACACCTAAAATATTGTGTAAATTATTCGCTGAACAGCTACCTAGTTATCACATAAACATAACATATTATTGAAACACCAAGGTTTCCGTTACTGTAATTAACACGGTTAAGCACATCATATAGCACTCACATTTAGTTCTTATCAATCCACTAAGAGTAACACAAATCAAAAGTCTGATTATTTTGTTGTTTACCTACGTTTTTTCATCAACTCTCGGAAACTTATAAAAACGTCTGTTTTTATCGCGATGATGATGTGTCGAAAGACATCCAAACACAGCGCAACTCCTCCCTATATTTTTTTTATTTCACTCACTTCACTTTATTAACTTAAGGCCGGGTTATTGTAAAAATTAGCAACTCAACGCGGTTTAGTTGAAAGTTCAACCAACGTATTACTAAAATAACGTTCATATTAGCGTGCGATGCTTCACGGTGGTTACGTCCGACACCGCGCAGGAATCGTGTGAAAAACTCGTTTTTCTTGAACTCTTTTGCTTTAAAAAATGTAATTGATTTAAAATCTAAGTCAATAATTGGCAAGTTATATTAACGAAAAAAAACTATGGTTATCGCTTTAAGTTACGAGATCAAGGACGTCAAAAATTTTTTTTGCTGCTTTTGTTTTTAAACTTGTGCTTCTTATATCTAAATTATTGTAATGTATTTAAAAATTCTACTCGATTTAAAATTTAATTAAGGATATATTCTGTTAGCATATATTTTTTTACATTTATAGAATCAGTACAAGTGCTAGTATTTGATCGTCAAAGTAGCGACTATGGGCGCTATTTCCACATAACCCCGCCTTAAGTGTCTGCGTACGTAAGTGATGCACGCACGGCCTTTAATAGGTACCCCCTCGCTCGCCCCCTCGAATGTCAAACTGCGGGGCGGGACGAGGTAACGCCGATTGGCAGGAGGAAGTGAGTGACCGTTCTGGTACTATATTAATTCTGTGCCATTGGTTCGCTCGCCCCCGTCTAGAGCTGCTGGATTACTACACCAGAGGGCGCTGCAGTAGTGTTCGCATGGGGAACGAAGTCGACGAATGATATCGTCTCTCTCAATTGACATGGACTTGGAGTAAGGGACAGAGAGCTTAGTTTTTGTGCGTGTGTGTGTACGTACATTTTAAAAACACCTGCCTACAAAGCTCTAATAAGTAATTTTATAATTTGCGTTTGATTACTTAATTGTATTCTAATAAATAATCCGAGCCATAAAATGCCAACTACGTTAATTAGAAAGTACTAATAATTGCAAATATTACAAGCAGTACATGGCATCCGCGCATTTTTGCCGTTATCAAAATTCTTCGTAAGGTCAAGTCACAGTGATACAGACATCTAACCTTGGACAAATTTAGTCCAAGCCTCTAACACATCTTTTCTAGATCATTATAGTAGCTTGTGAAGTTGACTGCCACTATACCAACTAAATATATTAACACATTATTTACTGTTATTACGTGTCTTCTGTGCATTATACATTGTCATTATATCACTACTGTAGGTACGACTTTGTTTGTTCTGTCTGGTTATGGGTGTAAGATTATGCAACTGGCTGTGAATTTTATGCAAAAGTACTTCGCGATGAAAAATATGTACATCCATTAGATCACGCCATTTGTATAATTTGTGTGATTCCTTCTACTTGTACGCTTGTTTACTATGGGAAGCTATTTACTATATTCAAGTTTAATGTTTTACTGGTCATTCACCTCATACTTTAATGGTTCCTACATACCGACGACTTTTTGCGAGCTGCTGCTACTGGCAGATATAAAAAAGATGCCGTGCGGTCAAAA
Source organism: Carpatolechia fugitivella (assembly GCA_951230895.1). Classification (NCBI taxonomy): domain Eukaryota; kingdom Metazoa; phylum Arthropoda; class Insecta; order Lepidoptera; family Gelechiidae; genus Carpatolechia; species Carpatolechia fugitivella. The sequence continues at coordinate 20,243,582 of OX579645.1, read as the reverse complement.
GCCGGCGTGTTTTGTATGTAGGAGCCATATGATGATCCGATGTAATTGTCAAAGTGTCGTAATAATTTTTCCAATCAAGTCAATAGTTATTGTCAATATATTGATTATTACTTGATTACTTGATTATTATTAGTAGGTATACCTACTGATTAACATAAACAATCGAAGCATCAACAGTTTCAAACTGTCTAATTCAATCCTATGCACACCAATCAATGAGAAAAGACAATTAGAATGGATCTCCCTCGGCGCACAGTCAGTCAAGTTCGTGTACTAAGCTATTAAAGCCAAGCCATAAAGTTAAACCAAAAGAAACTAAAACCGCTTTGATGTAAAACTACGTCTATGGCCGGTTTATATTAGAGAGATAGATAAGTTTTAGACAACCATAAAATAGTTTATCGTTACCGTTTATCTAATTGGCTAGGTCTGGTTTTTATTGGATTCACTTTTTAATGAGAGCATTGCATTTAAAATGCAAACACGAAATTGGCAGACTAACACCACCCAATTTTAACCCTCACTTGTCATGTCCGGACTAACGCTTTGCTTGTGTAACACACCCGCGCGCGCAGGCGGCCGTGGAGCCCGCGCATGCGCCGACGCCGACCGCGACGGCGCGCGGGGACTCTGCGCGAAAGGCTCGATAACTATCGAGGATACCTAGACCACTTACTAAATGCACATGGAGGTAAGTCTTCATTTCACTCGCCATCATTATTTACACTACCTACACTTCTACACTGTACTGTACTCTATAACACTTCTATTTGAAAAGTAAACTGCAAGGAGCTCTATTTTGTATTTTGGGGGCTTTCAATCATGAGGGTGAATTTAATGCTCTCTTATTTGCACGCAGTACGTTGAAGTTAAATAAATGCGTCAATCGCGCTGCAATAAATCGAATTTTCTGCATAAATAAATGCATGCTCTTGCAGTGTGATGTCACACTTTCGGGTTTTTGTGGTAGTTTCCAAGGAGCATCTCAAATCTTCAGCTTTGCTGTTACAGGCTTATAGCAAAGGGCCAATCAATATCAGGCTATCAGGAAAAGTTCTTTCTGACACAGTCTCCAAAAACGAGCGGCAGAGCGAGCGATCGGCTCTCATTCCGGAGGTTCTTGGTTCGAATCCACTAGAAACATTTCTTCTTCGTCCTAGCGTTTTCCCGGCCTAGTGCTGGGCTCCGCTTTCCTACTCATACTTCTCCACTTTGCCCGGTCTTCGGCATCCTTAGTCCATATCCGCTTTCACGACGTCCAGTCAGCGGTGTTTAGGCCTACCACGTGATCTAGGGCCCTGGACAGTGAGGTCGAGGCATCTTTTTCCTATGTAGTCTGACGGTCTGCGACTTATATGGCCATACTATTGGAGGCGACTTTCCTGAAGCTTATCCGCTACGTTACGAACTCCGAGACTGCCACGGATGTGTTCGTTACGAATTCGATCTAATCGCGTAACGCCACACATCCATCGCAACATCTTCATTTCCGTGACGTGTAGCTGCTGGACATGTCTTCCGAGGACAGGCCTAGTCTCGCTGCCGTATAGTAGGACTGGTCGGATGATGCTTTTGTACACAAGGCCCTTTAGCTTCACCGGTATCCTGTGGTCGCAGAAGACTCCGGTTACTTCTCGCCATTTTGTCCAAGCAGCGCTTATTCGGGCTTGGACGTCGTGATCGATTTCACCAGACTTGTGCAGCACGGACCCAAGGTATTGAATTTATTCGTTTTCACGACAAATTTGTCTCCTACTTCTATGGGGCCGGAGTCTGTGCTGCCACATGCCATGTTCCCGGTCTTCGTAACATTTAGTTTCAAACCGCCGCCGTTCTCTAGCGCACCCTTCCATTAATTCGCCTTATGCTCCAGTTTCTGTTTGTCCTCATCGGTCAGTGCAATGTCATCAGCGCCATAAGCCACGGAGATGGTTCGTGAATTCGTGCCGAAACTACGTCTAACACTACGCTTGGTGAACTCCAACTGTGATCGGGAATGGGTGAGTATCGCCAACGGCGGTCCTCACTATTGATTCCGAGTTGTGGTACATGTCTCGGATAATGTCAATATAGGTCTGTGGCACATTCTTCTCCTTCAAAGCCCACGAGATTGGCGCGGTGCACTATCAATTAAAAATCTTTATAAAAAAAATATTATCCCCAGTTTCGTGATGACATTGCAGAGTAAATGACCTACTTGTCCGAAAAGTAAAATGATTCCGCGCTTTGGAAGGCACGTTAAGCAGTTAGCCCCGTATATTTCGTAATAAGGAATAGTCGCGGCTCTCAATAACACCAACCAGGGCTTGTGCGGTCGGTTGTCGCCTTTGCAACCCGATATAGGACGAACGATATTCAATTGTTTGTCTCAATACTTTACAGTGCCGGCGATATGCAACTGTAAATTTTGCATGCACGTTATATTTTGATTATGATGGTACCACCTATATTAGTTACTTTAGTTGCATTTACCCTTGCATTTACCTACCTAATCCATTAGATGCCTGCTCATTATCAAAACTTAACGGGAAGCGTAATGGTAAGTCTACGTTACGACGTATTATTGATTTTTCTAAAAATCTCTAGCTCTTCTTACAATTTGAAAGTGTCTAGTAAAAAAGTTATTATTTTTTATTTTTTTTGTGACTAAAATCGAATAAAAGATAACCCACTTATTTTTTGTACTATACCTAAACCTATTGTCACAGAAAATAATTATTGATATAGGTAGTAAGTATTTTTTATGACTCCATCTTCATTATCAGAACAATTCCTTGTCTCGCCATTATGGTAGAATCTATCTATCATAATAGAAGTATCATCAGATCTGCTTTTACACATTTACAAATTTACACTTAAAAATCTGTGGGCAAACAATTAGTCACTCTCTGTTTTTCTATCTTTGGTTTTTTTTTATTGGAACAACTTTGAAGTATGCACTATTCAATGAAAAAATAATCATCTAAATCGGATTATCTAGTTCAAAATTATGCACGGTGGAATCGGTTAACAGGCAAAAATTCAGTGGGTAAACAATAAATTATTCGCTAGTTTCCTACCCTTCAGGGTAATTCTTAAGTATTTTTTGAACTGGTCTGTTGCTCATGAACCTTTAAAGCCTGGCTTTCATAAATTTTTCCTTGATTTTTTATATATCCTATCAATTTGCGTTAAGGAACACATTTTTTATATCTAATAACTTGTGGTAGAATAAAATAAATTCTTAATTTGCCACTAGAGAAAGAATATTTTTCATTTAACGACCCCTGGTGCCACTTCCTTATAATAAAATTATGTTTTGTTAACCAGAGTTTACCTCGAGTCTTATATAAATAAAAATTTAAAAAGTCCTATATAGGGAGGGATCTGATATAAGGTATATGCAAATAAATGGTCTATTCCCGTTGTCCACGTCATTCGTTACTATTTAATTATGAAATTAATGATCAGGCTTTGAAATACTACGAGATCTTAACACAGGTGTCTTGCTTGCGTGCTCCGGGGTTTTGATGTCAAGATTTTTCATGCTGATAATGAATTATTGGAAATTACTACCTATAATCCTAAATATTTAAGGGACAGCAAGGATGTAAGTTAAGTGCTTATTCGTACATTTTGCTTACTGGTACAATAACACCAAACACGTGTAGATTAAGTCTCGCATTTTAAGTATAATAAAATTATCGATGGATAAATCTGCTGTACAAATAATCGATTAAGATAACGGAAAACTGAAAACGCGTGTACCGGTTGCCTTCAAGTAGGAGCTGCAGAATTTTTTATACTTTATGCATATTAGCTAGGAGGTCATGTATACATGACCTTAATTTATTACTTCAGCTATGTATCTCGAAGTCCACAGGCGACATTTAATGAAGTTTGATTTACTGGTTACAGATTGTACACACTAAGCTAAGTCAAAACAAGCCTATCTGTCTACCTATATACAGTATAATATTAAAGTATAATAGTGAACTATTAGCAAAATTTAAATTTAATCTAAAAACCTACATGAACTTTATAAAGTATACGAGAATACTGTATTAATTTATTATAAGAAGAAGATTCCAACGCCTACAAAAAAAACACAAATTCAGTATGTCCAATGGCTCCTCGCGTAATTAATTTACTTTGCAAAAGCGTGTTAAACCCAATGACTAATCCGTTAAATTAGAAATTGTTTTCTTTAGCTGCAGATAATTACTTCCTTGATAAGACTTTGGTTTGTGTTACACCATGTTATTATAAGGTATTCTCGTTCTGTGTATATTGCAAATGCCTTACCACCAGCATTAAATATGGTATGGTGTGGCAAAAGCAGGTCGAATAAGTCTGGATTATGGTGAAATTCTATTTAGTTCGGATCTTAGAACATTACGAAATGGGTACGGAAAATCCAATTCTTATTCGTTAGTAATTTTATTTTTATTTTTTAGAAACAATCTAGTCACACATGGTTGTAAAAAAATACAAAGTGAAGTTTTAAAATATAGGCTTTTACAGTTTCCTCATTATATTAATAACAGTAGTAAGCTAAAAATCAAAGTAGATAAAGAATATAAGATAAAAATACCCAAACCTTAATCAATTGAGAACACAAACAAAAACAAACGTTCCGAAATTGAAGCCAACTCACACTATGAATAGATACAAGCAATGGATCTATTTCAAATAATAGATGATAATCAATTTGAATTTGAATTGAAACCGAAGAGAGTACATGCCAATCTATTCCATTTTAATAAATTATATTAACTGTTATACTCAATGATATGCTGTAGGCTAGTTTTTTAAAATAATAATGGAGAAACCCTTTTATATACCGAATACCAACTACACTCGAGAGCAATTAATCCGGGGTTATCTGAAAGATAGGTACTCGTACAGTGACAAATACATTTTATTAAAATTAATAATAGAGCCCGCGGGCTGAATGGTTTATAAAATAATACAAATGGTAAGCAAAAATTTAATAACCATGTGTTAAATCGATTATAATTTCTTAATAAAGAAAATGGATTGTTTTGAATCAGTAACGCACTAGGACATTACTAAATCGATTTGTCAAAAGTTAAATAAACGGTTGGAAATAGTATAAGCTAGCATTCTTAGTTACCGAGATTTTCAGGTGTGTGATTTACCCGATCCGATTATTTGCTCTTGAGTGTAGACTGCACAACTAACATACACATTATAGTTTTATGGTGGCCGAGTGAATTCGGAACGGCCACTGCAGGCAGAGCGTGCCGACTGCAGACGTGGCGGCTGGCTCCCCCATTGCGCTCTCTGTTGCAGACTGCAGTTACAACTTTATATAACCTTTTTGATAACCTTTTGTATAACCAGATTTTGTTGCCCAATTTGCATGGTTATTTTATTGATTTTACCTATATCAGATACACATCGTGTCCAACTAAATAACCTAAAACCTCTCGGGCGGTGGTTCAGCCCATGTAGTAAATGAGTTTTTATACTAATTGACTCGGTTACTTGATCAATCAGTTTATGTGAAAAGTAAAAAGAATTTTCTTGAAAAGATTCTAGAAGTAAAGTTGTTCGCGTACTGAAGAACCTCCTGGGACGTTTTGCCTCATTTTCATTTAGTTAACACGTTGTATAAGAAAGTACTACGTGCATGTTTAAATAACCCTCCTTTTGTTTTTAGGCACGCGCCCTGTAATCCTTAGCGCCAAGTAATCAATCCACCGCCGGCGTCAACGTTATTTGCGTTATTCATGTATGTACTTCCGCATATTTTTATACTTAATCTTATTTTAAAATTTGTATTAGATATTAATAATAAGTGAAAATGTATTCATACAAGTGCCACTTTGCGAATATTGGTGTAGGAAGAACAAGAATTATAGTATAAAATATAGCCTTATCTAATATTGACATACATTTTATTTAAGTATCTAGTCTTTTTAATTTATCTAAGCTACGAACAGGATGAAACGCAAAAAAATGGATTATTACCAGAGCTGTTGTGTGTTACTGTAGCCAGTAAAAAAGACAGCAGGAACAATACTTTGTTGATAAATATAAAAGACCATCGGCAGAATTTTCTACAGAATAGTTAATATTATGGTCGCATTTAATGAAATTTTTCACTGTCCATTGGCCACATCATGATGTGCCGTAGCCAGATCAATGATAAGAAATCATTTGTCGATGTGTTCTACTAAAAACGCAGCTACTTCATGTAATGGTCAACATTATTTGATCATATCGTAAAATTATTACATTAAATTCCGATAGAGGCGCTGGAAGCGCTTTGTTTATGTATCATTATGGCGGCCGCGTCGTTTCCCGCAGTGAAAAAGTGAATAATTTGTTATTAAAATTATATAAAAAAAGAGTTTATGATGAATGGGAACTCTGAAAATTTCTGTCGGACTTAGAGAACAATAAGTTCCAAACATATTTTAAATATTTCATGGACGCCCTATTTTCACGAAATGGCCAATCGTGGATTACAAATCGTGAAATGTTCACAATTTAATGATCTGGTCAAATTTGGTTGCCCACATCAGTAAATGCGACCATTCATGAAATTCTCGATCATTTCATGATGTGTAATTTCATGTTTTGGGCAATTACAAACCCAAACTTGAGCTTTATATAACACTTTTCGCATGGAGGATAAGCCATTTAGCAAGGCATAGTTTAATCGGAACAGGTGAAGTTAATTTCATCGAAGCAATTAAATGTTCCTGAAGTTATTGGGTTTGTGAAAACCTGATTTGAGACGTTTTACCGATACAAATATTTAATAAGGGCATTGTTTAAAAGGTACGAATAAGTTGCTTACGTCACATTATTGTAAAAAAGAAATACAAAACCTGAGAAACTTTTTTTAAAATAAAGAGCAACGTTTCATTCTGATCATGATCATTCATTTAAAAAAATAAAAACCAATGTTAAAAATGTATCGGTATATTGGCAAAGGAGTTTCATCAATGTCGGATACATCCCCCTGTTTTAAGTATAAAACGTAAATCACAAAGGGGAGACCAATCGCCTAAATTATTTTTCAAAAATAGAAATTTACAAAGAACTGTTATAAAAAAATAAAACCTATATTTTTTTAATTAGCTAAACTCTCGTTAGAATAATGAAAATATTTGGTGTCCAAAAAGTGCAGTTTAGGAATTCTAATTGTAATTTAATGCATTCGTAGATGTTTTGAAATCTGTACTAAAATAAGACTTATGTCATTACACGTTTTATTTCCACCTAGTCTTAAATTTTTAACGTGTTATTGTTATAAAAATAACTTATGTGTATCCAGTTTACTGTGTAGGCTTTGATGTGATTATAGTACGTAACAAAGAGGATTACTTACCGTTTACGTTTTTAAACAGTTCACAGGAGAAAATACTAATAATATGTTAGTTATTTATTATAATCAAGTCCATCACTGGTTTCAAATATAGGGGTTCTAGCTTATACTTAGAACTCGCCATATTCTATTTATTACACAGGATTCTAAATGAAGTAGAGTACTGAGGCTGGCTATATCCGGGGGTTTTTACCTTTGAAGAAAACAAAAACACAACCTGCTAACTTTGCTAAATTGAAAACGAAACAAAATAATTTTAAACTGAGTAGCAAAATTATTTTATTTTTAAAAGCTACGAGTACGTACACGCGGTACAGTACATACATACACGCTACTGAATCATATTAAATAAGTACACAGAGCAATAACAATTTGTACCTCTCATAGTTGCAACCAGTTCTTTGTTGGTTCTGGTGAAAATTATTTTTATATTTTACAAGTTGTTTATGTGTTTGTCTTAAATAAGTAGAGTTAATTATTATGATGTGACGCAAGTACAAAGGAGATGATGATTATGATATCTTGGATTTAATAATAACTGTGTGAAATTATTGCTTCTTTAGCAGCACAAATATTGTTTGCGTGATTAGCTGTGTACGCTTCTTAAGTTATTTAAATTAGCGCAGTCATCACATCTGTTGTAAATACTTTTTTCTTTTTTGTAGGATGAAGAATAAAGTTAAATTGTTTCGTGGTTATTTATTAGATTCAGACATATATGTAAAAACAAGAAAGTTGCCTTGATGATACATCTATTTATGGATTGACACGTTCGCGTCGTAATATTGAATATTAACAGTGTGTGGTGACTGCCGCTCTTAGCCTAGAATAGGAAGTGGAGTAAGATGATGTAAGTGTTATTCAAGGATCCGGTCTTATGAATCTTAATAATGATGTTATTGGATAGGAGATTGTTGCACTGAGAGTGGCACAATTCTTTTCTTTTCTCTGTGTGAATCACAATTTCTAACAATGTATGTGTATTGACGTGGTTTTTATTCATTTATATTAATTAAAATTGCAGACTATTTTTGTGTTTTTTCTTTTTCCTGTCCTTTTTAGTGTTCTGTAGTAAAAAAGGAACTCTTACAGTTTCGCCATGTCCGTCCGCGGCTTAGCTCAGAGACTCTTAGTACTAGAAGGCTGTAATTTGACATGGGTATACATATTAATCATGCCGACAAAACTGAAAAATAATATCATAAAAAAAAAATTTAGGATTCTTCTGGTAGTAAGTACACGTGAAGTGGGGGTTATTTTTTTATTCACGATTACCAGTGTGAGGTATCATTGAATAGGTTTCTTAAAAATAATGGGGGTTTGCTAATAGTACATTACGATACAAGGATGGTAGGTGGCAAATTACAAACGAGGTGACTTTTGTAAGCCCGAGCTGTAGGTGAGGGTTTATAATGCCACGAGTTTGTTATAAAACCTAAGATCCATGGTGTTGTACGACATTTTTCAATACACTTGTGAGAAAACAGGTAACGCAACATGAAAAACAATGCTAATTCTACAAAATTAGCGCCAATCTCGTACTAAAAAATTGTATCCTTTTAAAAGCATAATTATCGAGAAAAGGCACTCGTGAACATCCAGCCTCTACGACACTCAGCTATCGTTATTCGATTCTTCGTTAAAATTGAGATAATTTTATTTTTATTATTAAATAAAATGATAGGGCTCTCACGGTCCTGTGCCATCCGCATCCAGCCTGACCCTGCCAGTTTGGCAATGTCATCGGACCATCGGGCTGGTGGTCTGCCCACTGGCCTTGTTGTTCCCCTTGGCCACCACTCAGTGACTGCTTTGGTCCACCGGCCGTCATTCCGTCTAGCCAAGTGTCCTGCCCATCTCCATCTCAATCTCGTGATTCGTTTGCCTACGTCTTCGACCTTTGTTTTTCGTCGAATTTCAACGTTTGGCACACGATCAACGAGAGAGATACCCAACATGGAACGCTCCATCGCTCGTTGCGCTACCTTAACTTTATGCATATTATGCTTAGTGAGCGTCCACGTTTCGGCACCATAGGTGAGGATTGGCAAGACACATTGGTTATACACCTTGGTCTTAAGGCACTGAGGAAGTTTAGTCTTAAATACATCTTGCAGTTTTCCAAAAGCAGCCCAGCCTAAACCGATACGTCTTTCGATCTTCTTCACCTGGGTTTGTCGGTCAAAGGACAAACAATGCCCAAGATAGACGTAATCGCTGACCACCTGTATGGTGTCATTACCTACAGTTATGTTAGGCACACTTATAGGGCGATTTGTCATGATCTTAGTCTTGAACATATTCATCCTTAGACCGACACTCAGGGATGCTTCGTGCAATTCTGCGAGCATACTCCGGAGATCTAGGACATTCTCGGTGACGATAATAAGATCATCCGCGAACCTCAAGTGCGACATGCATGACCCGTTAATGTTGACTCCTTTCTCGCTCCAATCAAACGTCTTCATTATGTCTTCCAGAACGTTAGTGTAGAGTTTGGGCGAGAGAGTGTCACCTTGTCGGACCCCTCGTTCTATAGAAACCGTGTTGGTGTCACCTGCATTTTCGCGGACCTGTACAGCTCCCGGAGGATTTCCACATTTCGCTTGTGAGCACCGCAGCGATGGAGAGAGTGAAATACGGCCCAGTGCTCGACACTGTCGAATGCTTTTTCGTAATCGACAAATGCGAAACATAGGGACCGGTCGTACTCTTTGGACTTTTCCATCAGCTGCTTGACTGCGTGGATGTGGTCCATCGTTGAGTGAGTATCTACTCCGGAAGCCAGCTTGTTCGACAGGTTGGTACTCGTCAAAAGTGGTGGTCAATCGTTGGCACAGGATTTTGGCGAATAATTTGTAGACCTGAGAGAGAAGGCTAATGGGGTGGTAGTTCGACAGTTTTGTCTTATCACCCTTTTTGTGCAGGATCGTGACAATTGCGTTCTTCCACTTCCATATAAAAAAATATAAATACTTAAATGCTTTTTTCTTTGTCAGAATCGATTCAATTAATTTTTTGACATTTGAATATTCCTGGCTGAAAATATTTCTGTTAGAATATGTAGAAATTAAAAGAAAATTGTAATGAAAATCACACTTGTTCGGTAAATAAATGGCATTACCGTACAGTTTACTGCCGTCGTAAGTTCAATTTTCGAGCATGGTGTATTGAAATAGTACATTACGATACAAGGATCATAGTTTGTTATAAAACCTAAGATCCGTGTTGTACGACGTTTTTCAATAGACTTGTAAGAAAACTGATAGTAAATAATTAAATTGAAATGGTTAAGAAGGTACTCCTACAAAAGCTATGATACTACAGGTAAAATTAAATGCGGAAGTTGTAAAAACTAACCTTTATTATATCGTGCGCAGTTTGAGCATCCTTACTATTCACATTTATCACTAAATGTCAACACTTAATCACTCATAAAACAACATTCAATTAAATGAAAATTTCACAAAATTGGCGCCAACCACAAATCGATATTATGTTTCTTTTTTATAAGCATAATTACGGAGAAAAGACTCTGGTGCACATTCAGCCTCTTTGTGAAATCGAGATAATTTTATTTTTATAATTAAAACATTACTGGCTGATAATATTTTTGATACAATTTGTTGAAATAAAAAATTATAAAATACTTTTCTCTTTGTGTGAATCGATTTAAATATTTTTTATTGTCAAAATGATCCTGGCTGAATAATAATTCTGAAGACCGTAGGAATGAAAAAAAAAATTTAATAAAATCGCACTAGTGCGGTAAAACGCATTTACCGCACAGTTTACTGCCTTCGTAAGTTCAAATTTCGAGCAAGGTGTATTGAAAAAATTGTTAGAAGACCACTGTTTTTATTTATTATTTTAAATCATTATTGAATAAAAAACTGTTGCATATTAATTTAAATCTTATATTTATTTAATTAGTTTTTCGGTGATTACGTGGTATTCCTTCTTAATTTACAGATTTCATGCATTTATACGAGTTATTCATGAAGTTTAGTTAGTCAGTCGATTATGATTATGATTTGATGAAAAGGAATTGGGCAATACAGTCCCGATGACCACTGCGAGACCCGAGAAGGATCAATTGTAGTCAGCTCTTCGATATTAAATAGTCTCTTCTAGACCAACAAGCTTTGAAGAAGCTGACGGTCGATAAGGGCCTCTAAGTCAGGAAGCCCACTTCCTGGATGGCAATTTTAGGTCTTCTCAGCATCCGGCTTCTCTAATTGACAAGGGCTTTGCACTATCGCACTCAGATAGGATGTGAAGCGGAGTCTCTCTCCTCGATTAGGGTTCTCAGATAGGTAAAAGATATAATTGCAAGGTTGATCTTCATCGCTATGGGACCCGATTATTATAGTTTATTTGTAAAATAAGCCGTTATAGCTGCAGGCTTTTTAATATACGACGAACGTGTCACCAAATAACGCAACTGACACCAGGGTTTGTGAGGTCGGTTGTCGATGTGACTCAGGCTGGCTGGACAATTCTTCCAAATGAGCCGCGTTTAAGTAGGTCAATACACAATTTTAGGTGACGGCTAATCACGCTTATTTCAGTTTATGTGACGCTAGAGAACCCGAGATAATCGAACGCAAACGTGTCCAGCCAGCTTGAAAACCGCTTTTCGCATGGTCTCTCAATCTCCGAACAGAAGGGATTCTAACTACCTACCTATTTCTATGCCAGATGTTCGATAGTAAAAGTATCGAGTAGGTTAAGTACCTATTACGATAGTTTTGACTCAGGTACATACATACATAAGAAATATGATAGACAATCTGATAAAATATAAATATAATATCAAACATTATTTTTTGTATATATTTTTTTAATTTCATGTGCCTATTTACATCTCCATTATTAAAAATTCGCATACCTTTTCTTATTTTAGGTACTAGTTATGCCGAAAAGTACTGTTTTCACAGCTGTACGATACTTTTTTAACAAGTATAATAATTTAGAATTTTGCCAATTTTGGCACGATAATCAACATCTGGCAAGACTGAGTTATAAGCAGTTTCAGCGCGCTCAAACGCCGTTCTGTTTTGATTTCGCTCATGAGCCGTACGAGTATTATCGCGATTTCTGAATCGGTACGCGAGAAATCATTGTCAGCGATTTAAGCAGTGAAATCTAATTCGGAATATACCCTTATTATAACCGCATTGAAACTGATTTGAACATGGCAGTCAGATTTCAACATGCTTACCTGGTTTTCGGCGTATAGTGCTGCTTGCGCGGTGTAGGACCCTGACCTTGCACCAGTAACATCACTTCGCTTCATACATTCGGGCCGAGCGGGAGAATCAACACATCCTTCATCCGCCGCGCGGACTACACCACAGCTCGTAGATTACACAGAAGGCACTGTGGAGCAGTTCTATCAACACATATGCTATAATACAGTCAAATGTCGTTTCAATGCATTTGCATTTATACTGTGCTCTGTATAAAACTTCATCTTCATATTTAGTTAAAATGTTCCTACATAACTACCACTTTCGAGATACATGAGGTCTAACGAGCTATCCCGCCAGTGGAGATAGGAACCGAGCAAGAATTTGACGGAATAAAACATTAGTACAGGGACTAGATACGTCTACAGCCCAAGTTTTAATGAACTGAAAGAGACCTCCTCAATCCATTCCTCATAATGATGTGTGAGACGCATAAATTTTTTGTTTCAGATTATGTTGAGTTTGTTGAGGAATGTAAAATATCAAATGGTTGGAATGGGGGGGGGGGGGGCAACAATTAAACAAGTTTATATATATTATTAATACAGTAATATATTATTTTACACTTCCATCGTTCATTTACAAGTCACAAGAACTATTTAAGGCCCTAAAGGTTAATTGTCATACATAACAAATTTTAACAATTTAACTATTACAAAATACGCAATTATTATTTTATATCCAATGTAGTACATGGTTTACTAATATACAGTCTTAACAGAAATGGAAAAGAGCGGTCCTTTCTTTCTCTCTCTCTTTCCGCTAATGGCAAGACAAGTTTGACTTTGGATTAAAAGGTACCTATGCTTTTAATTTTAAACTTTAGTAAGTATGACGCAAGCGTTAAATAGGTGGACAAATTAGTAGGACCATAAGAAAACAGGGATCTGATCCGAGCGCAAGGAAAATAATTATGATCTATGTCTTGTACGATTAAATAATTTATTTACATCATAATATATAAATACATTATTTCTTTGAGGAGAACTTGTAGCGGAGGCCAAGTGGGTACCTATTTAACGTAAAGGTCGGCGAGTATGTACTTATACCTACCTATATAAAATACTTTAATTAAACATTTTTAAATAATAATTTTCTACCTATAATCACTGGCAAGTATTCAGTAAGAATACTTTTCTACATAATAATTGCTTTCATTAGTAGAAAATATAACTAAGTGCCACTAGAATGCACCAACCAACTGATTAGTTTATAATAGGTTACTTAATACAAAACACTGGTCGATGTTATAAAGAGAGCAGCTAGACGACGTTCCATTTACTGACTATAATAAAACAATACATATTTTGGGGGGCTATCTTGTAGCATAGCTACATGAATCAATTGTCGTCATATAAGTAGGTATATATGAGAGTTGGCACATAATGACAAGCAATTTACATAATATTGAACCCGCATAACTCAAATTCACATACATTTAAATAAGTAGACCTTAGTTTAACTTTTTTCAATACACCTTGCTCGAAAATTGAACTTACGACGGCAGTAAACAAACTGTACGGTAATGCGATTTACCGAACAAAGTGTGTTTTTTTTTATATCTACAAGTTCTAACAGAAATATTTCTAGCTAGGAACATTGGAATAGTATCAAAAAAAAAATTGAATCGATTCTTACAAAGAAAAAAAAACATCATATTTTTTTATTTCAACAAATTATGTATGAAAAATGTTGTCAGCCAGTATCATTTTAATAATAAAAATATAATTATCTCAATTTTAACGAAGAATCGATTAATGATAATCAAATGTCGTAGAGGCTGAAGAGACTCTCTCCTGTCCTTACACTCACTACACAATCACCCTCCACATACACAACACATACACCTTTATACTTACCCCCCACACCCCGAAACATATTACTATCAATTTTATAAGGGTACCCCTTTTTTTGCATCGATTCAAAAAAGTTTTCTCCCTACCCTTGATAAAATGTAGTATGTGATCTTCGTTATTGGCTAGGTATAATTTTAATGTCACTTATTTAAGAAATGTTTATGTGCTGTGTCACTAATAATAAATAAATAAAATAAATAAATGTTCGCGAGTGCCTTTTCTCAATAATTATGCTTTTAGAAATGAAACAAATTTTTAGTACGAGATTGGCGCTAATTTTGTAGAATTTGCATTTTGCATTGTTTTTTCATGTTGCGTTACCTGTTTTCTCACAAGTGTATTGAAAAACGTCGTACAACACACGGATCTTAGGTTGTATAACAAACTCGTGACATTATAAACCCTCGCCTACGTAATTTGCCACCTACGATCCTTGTATCGTAGTGTACTATTAGGACCATAGATACTTTTTGGGTCGCCGTGGTTATCTATCGCGCGGGACTGTATTGCCGGGTCCATCATAGATTAACTTCAAAGATTGCATCGCTTGATAGTGTTTACATTCAAAAATACTTAGAAATTAAAAATGTTCTTGACAAGGAGACTGATTATATACTTACTAATACTAAGTTAATAAAGGTACGTTATTTTTACTACCTACGTTAGGCATAATACAATGCCCAGTAATTGTTGAGTACAAAAATTTTGCTGATTTATGATTATGCGGTTATTGTGCGGATCAGTAACATTGATATTGAAATAATATATTCATTTGACTTATAGGTACCTTTTTATACTTGACCTATCAAACTCCCACATAATTTATTTATTAGTTCTTGTTAGTTCTTTGACAGGTTCTAGAATTTGAATGGGTTTTTGTTAACCACATAGATAGGCATAGATAGAATTTGCAAAACACCTTTAAATATTTTACTAAAAGTTATTATTTTTCCATCAAATGCCAACAATTCTGACCGTTTTCGTTACGGTTCAATGTCATTAACAAGTAAGAGTTTCAATTACGTCAGTGGTGAAGAACTTAATTACCTATATCCAGTCATCGGAAGATACGAAAAGAACTTAGATAAGCATTATATCACAACAAAATAACATAGAAACCTTTACTAAACCTTTTGTGCGAACTTTTATATTTACTAGATAAAGAGAAAGAGTAGTAAAAATTGGTTCAAATTGTGTTATATTTTCTTCATAACATGTATGCAGTCTTGATAACTCATTATTTTCACAAAAACTGCTTTTAACATTTTCTTTATACGACGTGTTAGTTAAATAGGAACCTACCTAAAGCAAAATCTTGCTCAGCCCATGAAACTGACAACATTTTTTAATTCGCGAATATATTTTTTTAACTTCGCGGCATGACAGACAGCTTTGTTTTACACAATCGTCATTTTTCTATCAATCTGACATGCAGGCGCTGCACTGGTCTGCAGTCACCGCCGACTGCACCGTGCAGCTGCAGCGGCGCTTGTAAATCATTTCGTACGAATCAGTCATGCCGCCGAGGCCGACTGCCGGCAGTCGCTGCACGTGCAGTCAGTATTGGCAGTTGCAGCTCGCTTCGAACTTGTACCTTATTTGTGTACTTAGAGTTCAAAAAACCTGTTATTCACTGCTTTGCCAATTTTATAGAAAATAAGCTATGTCGTTTCATGGGTTAAACTCGAGAGATTTTTGAGTTATTTACTTACACGTTGTAATATGGATAAGTAATATAATAATGATACACCAACTTTTGTACAAATACCTACTTATCTACCTTCTTAACGCTTACAATGACGACTCTTACAGTGCTGCGCTACGCTCACTACGTCGACGGTCGACGAC
Organism: Carpatolechia fugitivella; assembly: GCA_951230895.1. Taxonomy (NCBI): domain Eukaryota; kingdom Metazoa; phylum Arthropoda; class Insecta; order Lepidoptera; family Gelechiidae; genus Carpatolechia; species Carpatolechia fugitivella. The sequence goes on along the minus strand of OX579645.1, from coordinate 20,227,284 downwards.
GACGTAGAGATCAATTAACATGAATTCTATAGAATGAACTAAGTTCTTTATTTACCTACCTACTGTTGCTTACTAGATATAAAGAGTCACTGTTTTGATAACAATTAAAATTGTTTTTTATCGCGGGACTTGGCTGTATGAACAAACACTTAGTTGAATGAGGAGATTCTCGTACTTCGTCACTCCTTCACCGACAGAGTTAAGCTGACAGACTGTACCTGCAATTAATGGAAACATTTAGGAAATTTAAAATAACGACTGTACATTAGTGTACATAGTATGTCATGGTCTCTAAAGAGAAAGTTAATACCACTCGTGTTAAAATAAATGATGTAATTTAGATAGGTTTAATGCTTTGTCTCAGAATGACAAGCCAATCTTAGCAGATTTGAGTTTTACATTAGGTAAGTTGAGAATTGAAGTAATAATCTGATGGTGCCTGCGCTCATATTTTTTTAAACGTAGGATAAGTAATACTACATCAATATTACACAATGATACATCGTACCTATTTCTGTTCTTAGCCAGGGCTCATGGCTCGCAATTTCAATAGTAATCTAACCGACTCGGGCAAAGAAACAATATATGTTTACTTAATCGAAGTCCAGTCTTTAAACTTATTTTTCAATACACCTTGCTTGAAAATTGAACTTACGAAGGCAATAGGTAAACTGTGCGGTAAATGCGTTTTACCGCACTAGTGCGATTTTATTACATTTTTTTAAATTCCTATGGTCTTCATAATTATTATTTTGACAATAAAAAATATTTAAATCGATTCATACAAAGAGAAAAGTATTTTATATTTTTTTATTTCAACAATATTATCAGCCAGTAATATTTAATTATAAAAATAAAATTATCTCGATTTAACAAAGAATCAATTCGTAGAGGCTGAATGTCCGCTAGAGCCTTTTCTCCGTAATTATGCTGATAGTATGTTTTTTTTTTATAAGCATAATTACGGAGAAAAGTCTCTGGCGGACATTCAGCCTCTACGAATATTATTTATTAAATCGAGATAATTTTATTTTTATAATTAAAATATTACTAGCAGATAATATTTTTATATAATTTGTTGAAATAAAAAAAATAAAAATACTTATCTCTTTGTATTAATATTTTTTATTGTCAAAATGATCCTGGCTGAATAATAAATTCTGAAGACCGTATGTAGGGTTTTTTTTTTAAATAAAATCGCACTAGTGCAGTAAAACGCATTTACCGCACAGTTTACTGCCTTCGTAAGTTAAATTTTCGAGCAAGGTGTATTGAAAATAAATTATTCCCGTACTAACTTTACTACCCTACCAACTTATTAGTAGTAGTTCCAATTTTGGCCATTTCACAGAAACAATAGTAAAGGCGGCGCTAGTAGTAATATAAAATTGCGTTTATAGAGGTTGCGTGGATAAAATAGAATTTCTTATTTCTTTGTATCTACTCGTATAAAACTACAAAAACTTTTTAAAAGAACATTTCGTGACTATGCGAGTTGGGAGAACTTTCGCTCTAAGAAAAAACATAGCAATTTTGAAGATTTTTATTTGTCATTTTTTATTTAAAAACTAATTGAAAAAATAAAAAGTAACAACGACAACGGTAAATAATATATAAAAATAACATAAAAAAAGAAAACTTCAGGATTCGCCCCGAAACCTTAGTCTTCTTAGTCACGCGGTCTCCCGACTGAGCTAATGTAGATTTAACGATATTGCGTAGCTAATGCCTGAAAACTCGGGGAAAACCCTTTTCACTAAGAATGAAACCTAGCTAGATCGATTTATCACCCCCGAGACTCCCTATATACCAAATTTCATCGAAATCGTTGCAACCGTTTCCGAGATTCTTATTATATATAAAATAGATAGATATATACAAGAATCACGTAACAGTCGACGCTCCCACACAGATGAAGTATTGTTGTTAATATTTTCACTAGCACATCTAAAACAACTAATTAGGTAGTGGGGCGCGTCATTCCAGCCTAGACAAGCTCTACAGGGATAACACTAATCGTCGAAACCAGTCGATGGTTATTAATGAATTGTAAATTAACATAAATAAATAAATAAAATAAAGTATGTAAAATAAAAGTATGTAGCCCATGGTTAGGAATATTACACATTTACATAACAGTCAGGCACCTTCCAGTTGGAACCAAAATAACTAAATAAATAAGACTTTATAGTGAATAGGCACTTCCAAGAAAGGTTGTTGATTCGATTACAGGTAAAGGCAATTATTTATAGAAGCTATGGAAATAGAACACGTATACCGCTCAGAAAGGCGCTACGGAAACGACAATCCCCTATATAGGCAGGGCTAAAGAAAATAATAACCGGCCATGCACGTGTCGGGCCAGGGGCCGTTCAAGTATTACGGAAGCAGATTTGTTACAATAGGGGATCGGACAGTAATCAGATTAAAATCTAAAATGTAATTAGATAAAAAAAACAATACTGTTTTACGATTATTTATCTAATAATAATGCAACATAATTCATTTAAATATTTTAAATTCAAAAATAAAATTTGTAATCTGTACTGAAATACCAATCACAGTGCGTGACGTCATTTGTGGGCAATCACTGACTGCACGGGTATGACGGGTACACCACTGTATGAGCACAAATGACGTCACGCTCTCTCAGATGACATAACAACGCGTTTTGGCGGGATTTTTAAACAAACAATAAAAAGTAAAAAGTGTTTACATACATACATACAATATTAAAACATTATTTTTAGTACCTAAAAGGCTATAAATAAAATTTTATTTTTATGGAAATAAGTATCCATAAAGTTTAATTTAAAACACTTTCTAAAAATTTGGCCGATTATTTACCCCCCTCCCATACTTACGTAAACATTGGTATATGCATTTTTCATTATGCAACAACTCTTCAAATCGTCAATCGTCAAACGTATTCATTATTTGTTGGAATCCCCGAATATGAGGTTCTGATATTGTGTAAAAAAGTACTGCTGGCATAATCACCATCTAGACCCCCCCATCCCCCATGTCATCAAAAATAAGCAAAGCATAGACCCCCCCGCTCCCCTATAGTGCTAGTGCTACGTAATACATGAACGGTCCCCCACGCAAAGTGTAGGGTTTCGTAGTTGTCCAATACTATTTAGGTACCGTCAAACATTCATCAAAATATTTTTCTATGATATTTGTACCGATCTTATTTACTTGTACAAGTAAATTTTATAAGTTGGCCTATTATTCGATAACCTGTAAAGCCTACTTGATGTGTGTGTGGCCTGACCACGGTACCCAAAAGAGCTTGATACATTTCGAGACTTTGCAAGACTAGCTTATTGACTTGTTTGATTGTGTAAGTTTTATTCTTTCGAACGCGTAGTGAAATATCTCGTGGATTTGGTTCACAGTAACACTTCCATATGATAAGTAGCTATTATTCGCCCAAGTCTTCTCTATGGATCTGTCATCTGTAGTATGGTGGCACAGAGCATTTAAAAATCTATGAATACAGTTTTTCTTGTGATTAAAATCGATGAATTGGTTCCTTAGAACAGATCTTTCTATGTCTCATAGTTTCAGAGTTACGCATACTGACCCATTTAAATGAGCGTGATACAAAATGCGCGGTGTGACAAAATGTACCTCCGCATACGTATACGTCGTCGTTTTGAATTAAGCGGTGCTCTGCTTAATATACGTCATTATTAGCTTTGGCAGATATTAGCGAAGTTCTGGTATTTTTTATGAGAGATTAAATGTTTTTTGTCAGCGATATTAGGTAGCTATCAAAATAAACTGGTTTACAAAATTTCATCCAAATCGTTGAACCGTTTCCGAGAAACCTATTTACAAATATAATTTAATTATCTTTTTTCCCATAATTATTATATGATTTATTTATAATGTTAGTAAATAATTCAATATACATTTGTCTCCTTTAAAAGTAGTTAAAATGTAGCTACTATTTTGTAGCTTAGTCGAAATGCCCCCCGGACAGTGACGTATAATTAAATGTATAATATTATAGGATACATTTACGTTGAATGTTATCATTTATTTATTTCGCCTTTCATAATATAGATTATCACTTAGGTTAAATGCTACCCACCACTAATTAATGAACAACGTATTCCAAAAATAATAACTGGAATAAAGCCATAACTTAGAAACCACCACCATCCAAAAAATACATTTCAATTAAACATAACTCTTTACTAACCTTAGCCTAGTAAAACAGTCCATTTTCCACCCAGAGACGATGCATAAAACTGTTCGAATAAAAATACTATTAGCTATTATTCAGTCACATAATATTTCAGCATCAGGAAATCACTTACATAGGTAACCAAATAAATTAAAATACAAATATATTTCATTAAAAACAATCAATACCCAATCAGTTTGGATATAGGTACTAATTAGGTTCGCATTTAGATAATTTAATTAGGCACGTATTTTTAAGGTCTCGCCTTATAATTCTATTGGTAACAAATTATGGTCATAGTTAGTCCTAGTACCTTATTATGACAACCGTTATTACTATAGTAGCAGTTATTACTTAACGACCTAGTTGATTGATATGTGCTATCTATTTTATTATCTACCTACCTATATATTGGGTCAGCTATGAAATTGCCGATTATGAATACCTACTTGCTATTAATAATACTAATAAATTCTTTTAAGAAACAGCAATTTGTTTTATTAGGGTTCCTTTCTCAAAAGGAAAACCAGTGGTCGAACAAGGATTTTGAATGGGCCGTTTAAGGAAGTGGCCGCAGGTGACCGGATCCAAATAAACATTTATAACTTTGTCCGTCTGTCTGACAGTTTAACTGTCAAGACACTTTCCCAAAAAAAAAATCGCTCTGATGAGGTATTAAGTTAAAATAATTATCAAATACTTATACTATGAGATTCAAGCTTCTAAGTAAACGCAATAAAAAAATATGGCTATTAAAAGTCGTGAAAATCAAAATCTATACGGTTTTTCTCATTATGTGGGTCAGGCTGGTCAATTCTTCCAAATGAGCCGCGTTTAAGTAGGTCAATACACAATTTTAGGTGACGGCCAATCACCCTTATTTCAGTTTATGTGACGCTAGAGAACCCGAGATAATCGAACGCAAACGTGTCCAGCCAGCTTGAAAACCGCTTTTCGCTGATCTCTCAATCTCCGAACAGAAGGGATTCTAACTGTTTCTTGCTTATTAATACGGCGTCACCTAAAGTTGTGACAGGCATCCAGTTAGAATTTTTGAGATACGTATAGCCATTTAGCTAATAAACAACGAAAAGGCCATTTTCGGCCAGCCTGGAATTACGTATTAAACTTCTGGCTGGCACCTCTGAATCTCTACAACGAAAGCGTTTTCGAACAAGATTCCTTTACTACCATTTAGTGACGGAAGTTGTGTCAGTTTGTTTTATGACGATCACAACAGCTTCATGACTGTTTGTTTTATGACGTTACATAAAAGCGTTTACGAGAAGTCGATAAAAACTTGGTGCAAAATTGCGTTCGATTCTCGGGTTCTCTAGCGTCACATAAACTGAAATCATCAACGGCCCGTTACAGTTCACTGCTGGACTATGAGTCTCCTCCACAAGTGGAGGGTTTTGTCACAATCTCCACGCTTGGCAGGCGGGTTGGAGATCGCAGATTAAAAGGTTAATGTATCAGAGAGTGCTGCTGCCCGTTCCCTATTCAATGTGTAGTCCCTAAGTCGCCTCTTACGACACCCACGGGAAAAGTAGGGGTGGGTGACAAATGTATTCTACTCTGCCGTCACCAAACTGAAATAAGGGTGATTGATTAACCGTCACTTAAAATGGTGTATTGACCTACTTAAACGTGGCTCATTTTGAAGAATTGTCCAGCCACCCTAACCCACATTTCTCATTGACCTAGAAATAAGATAATATACTACTTCATAGTTCCTATTACATTGTTCGAGAGTTCTAATATAGCTAGTACTATGGTACTAAATAGTGATAGTAGTGAGTGACAGCGTGACAGGCGAGGTTTTCGAGGTGAGAGTGGGGCATAAGATGAGCTGCTATCCTACCTTCTCCTGCTATTTTTTTACTGGCAATTCAGTACTTTCTAGTACTAGCAGTTTCATCATCCATTTTCAAATTTCGAATCCGTCTGTTATTTTGATCAGAATTTTCTGGATTCCACCTCAAGTGACCAGACTGTTACCATTCTTACTATCCGGACCACCATGTATTTTTATTGTTTTTAATAATTGATAGTACGTGGGGCATACTGAAAGTCTCTGGATCTGGCCACTTACAATAAAAGAATGAAAAAAACAATTATGGAATTCGAAAATGGAACTCTTTGGGAACAAGTACTTTTTAATTTGCGAGACAGTCATTTGATTTTTCATTGTGACGTCTTTTCGAAAATTGTATGTCGCTATCAAATTTAATTTGATTCGTGAACATTTTCGTTCAATTATTTTTTATGATTTTCGTTGTGGCACAAGAGAGTTGCCAGGGACTTCAATTGGCGTTTGGTGATGAAGCACCATGTCGCAGGTCTGGTATTGGTGGTTTGGAGAATTTAGACGTGGATGTGATCATCTCCATGACAAGGTACGTGAAGGTCGGTCGGCGACTGTGGTTACAGACTCTAATAAGGAGGACATTCGCTGTCTATAATATCGCGACAGATTATGAAACCTTGGTGTACTGCTTTGAACCCGAAAGAAAAAGTCAGTCGGCAGAGTGAGCTTTCCTTTTGAAGATTTGCCGACGAAAGTTAAAAAAAGTCGAAGCATTGGTAAAAAATGGTTGCTTCTTTTTTCGGTAAATCAGGACATTACACTACAGTATCGCTTGAAGATTAAAGAACAGTGACTGCAGATTGGTACGTCAACACTTGCTTGCCCAGTCTTAGAATTTTTTTTCGAAAAGCGACCTCGAAGCAATGTCCTCTTTCACCACGATAACGCATCCTCACATTCCGCTTAGGTAACAGAAGCCTATTTGGAGGCTTCAAATGTGGAACTGATGACCTTGCACCCTGCGACTTCCTTTTGTTTCCAAAAATTAAAAAACAAACTTAGAGGCACACGTTTTACGAGCCCTGAATCGGCGGTGAACGCGTTCCATGAAGCCATTGAAGAGGTCCCTAAGGAAGACTGGTCCAACTGCTTTATAAGTGGTTTCAGCGAATGCAAAAATGCATTAATTGCGAGGGAATTGGGAGGGGTATGTCTTATTATCAGAAACCAGAAACTTTCAGTATACGCGTAACTTTAAATTATTTCACTAATAAACCGTTTGTGCAACTAATTTGGACTGGACCCTGTTCTTTGCCTCGCTACCACTTTCATTCTACTACCTATCATCGTCGTGCGGCCAGCGGACCTAACGTGGCAGCTGCTGGGCTACAAGCTACAAGCTTATAAGTATAGGGCTATGCTATGTTGCGTTTTGGAACTCGAGTGATGTGAACGATGATGGAGACTATCAAAAGCTATATTGGATGCAATATTAGGGGTTTTCATCCAGTGTCAATAATACATTTATGTAATAACCGCTAAGTGTCTTAATAAAACAAGATATACGAGTAGCGTAGCCCTATTGAGTGGACTTAATAGTTTAAATATTAAGTAAGTATACAGCATCAGACGCTACGTAGTCAAAAGGTTTACAGAATATCTTAGCAAATATTAGAAAAACATAAGTATTGAAGTTTAAACAATTATTCCAGGAAAAATTGTGATGTATTTAATTCAATTTGATTCTCCTACACGGGCCGGACGCAGTATTATATATACTAATATGAATTGCCTCGCTAAAACATCCTGTCCACGTGTGATGTGAATTAGTTATTTATGCCAGATATTTCCATTGTATGCTCTACCTAATTGGGCACTTATTTAAAAACAATTAGGAATGTTTTACTTTTAACGTAATAAAATAATCCATATAATCCAGAAGGGTGGCAAGGCAGACAGCTAAGAGCTATATTTTAACATACAATCAGAAAGCAATAATTGACCGAGCGAGTGAAGCGTCGTCTCTGTTTCAGCTTGGCCAAAATTGCTTTTGTATGTCTGTGCGTCTGTCTGTTCATCTCTCTGTTTGTTTCACTCTACAGGTCGCGTTTCTCAACCGATTCTCGTGAAATTTTGTGAGCAGGTTCGTCAAATTAATCGATTTGTTTTGTCGAGTCAGTTTTTGGAAATTTAAAAAAATGACGGAGTTATTTGGGTTGCCAGCTTACAAGGTCTACCGCTGAGGCTGTTTTCCTCTACAGGTCACATTTGTTTCAACCAATAAAAAATATATATTTGAGTTAAATAAATTTCAAGGGGTCGTCGGGGATGTTTGTGGAGATAAAATAAAAATAAATATAAAGAGATATACAAACTCGCGAGGTCTACAGCTCACAGAGCCACTAGTTATATAGGTATATTTAACTACCTACTTCTTTTTCGCACTATAATTTATTTTTGTTTTAAGATTTTCGTGGTTGTTCACTACACTAACATTCTCACAATTCGCGTCTACTCGTGACCATGGAGCGTGTAACCGTTCCGAAATATCGAGGTAACAATATTAAATATTACCGTGGTAACAAACCCGCGAATTGTGAGAATGTTAGTATAATTTATTTATTTTTAAAACTATTATGCAGTCTATTCTAAAAAAATTGAAATTGTTCAAAAGAGGTTCCTGAGAGCAGTGCATCGACGTTTAACCTCCAAGCATATTTTATGTCTCATAATGACATTTTAAAAGAATTTAAATTTCTTCTCCTTTTCAAAAGACGTATCTTTTCCACGCAATATAATTGTACCTATATAAGTTCATACAATAGCAACACATTAACCAGTAAGGTATATTTTCTACCCATAGAAGGCTCAGATCGCCCAATATTTTTCGAATTAATTGTACTGCAACTAACTTTGGAGCGCGGGCTCCCCTGCACCGCATATTTAAGTCATACAACTAACTCTTTGGGGAAGTGGATAGGTATATTTCACGAATCTGCGTCGTGTTACAAGCGAAAAGTGCGTGATATTCTGACTACCAACTCTGACATAGTTTTCTAATGTATTCTTGGCGTAGGAACTTATTATCATATGTACCGGTTAGCGTTCTTCTCAGCGATTTCAAGACTTCGTCATAGGGCTAACCTGCGATAGATCTGATTTGAGTTTATCATGGCATACGTAGGTGTTTGTTACTCTTGTCTGTACCGGCTAGTGTCTGTACCTGGCTTAGCTGCATTATTTGCACCAGCTAGTGTTGTAGGTGTTAATTACTCTTCGCTGTACCGGCTAGTGTTAGTTTACAGCGATCCCAAGACCTAAGTCGTAGGGCTAGTCTGGTTTCGCCTAAAGTTTGTAAGTTATGATTTAGCTAATAGTCCTGGCTTAGGCATTGTATTATTTGCACCGGCTAGTGTTGTAGGTGTTAATTACTCTTCGCTGTACCGGCTAGTGTTAGTTTACAGCGATCCCAAGACCTAAGTCGTAGGGCTAGTCTGGTTTCGCCTAAAGTTTGTAAGTTATGATTTAGCTAATAGTCCTGGCTTAGGCATTGTATTATTTGCACCGGCTAGTGTTGTAGGTGTTAATTACTCTTGTCTGTACCGGCTAGTGTTAGTTTACAGCGATCCCAAGACCTAAGTCGTAGGGCTAGTCTGGTTTCGCCTAAAGTTTGTAAGTTATGATTTAGCTAATAGTCCTGGCTTAGGCATTGTATTATTTGCACCGGCTAGTGTTGTAGGTGTTAATTACTCTTGTCTGTACCGGCTAGTGTTAGTTTACAGCGATTCCAAGACCTAAGTCGTAGGGCTAGTCTGGTTTCGCCTAAAGTTTGTAAGTTATGATTTAGCTAATAGTCCTGGCTTAGGCATTGTATTATTTGCACCAGCTAGTGTTGTAGGTGTTAATTAATCTTCGCTGTACCGGCTAGTGTTAGTTTACAGCGATCCCAAGACCTAAGTCGTAGGGCTAGTCTGGTTTCGCCTAAAGTTTGTAAGTTATGATTTAGCTAATAGTCCTGGCTTAAGCATTGTATTATTTGCACCAGCTAGTGTTGTAGGTGTTAATTACTCTTGTCTGTACCGGCTAGTGTTAGTTTACAGCGATCCCAAGACCTAAGTCGTAGGGCTAGTCTGGTTTCGCCTAAAGTTTGTAAGTTATGATTTAGCTAATAGTCCTGGCTTAGGCATTGTATTATTTGCACCGGCTAGTGTTGTAGGTGTTAATTACTCTTGTCTGTACCGGCTAGTGTTAGTTTACAGCGATTCCAAGACCTAAGTCGTAGGGCTAGTCTGGTTTCGCCTGAAGTTTTGTAAGTTGTGTTTTAGCTAATGGCTTAGGGCATTATATTTTATTTGCGCCGGCTAGTGTTTATCTCAGCGATCCCAAGACTTTGTCGTTTGTGGTTCTATATGATTGGATGGATGCACTTTATTTTATGCATATATCACTGTCCTGATGTAACCTTAACTATCGGATTTAGTTCCTTTCATATCTAGCTATATGTATGCTTTCCGCGCGCCTTGTAACCTTATGTCACATTTGGTTTTTACAACCCCCGTGACCTATTATATTAAGTCACATGATTTTATTTTTATTATTATCTCTTTGTACTCATTACTAACCTTATGTTTTTGGGCACTAGTTTGGCTCCCCGATTATTAGTTTTCTTTATCATGTCTCTTCTGCGAGAAATAGTGCTAGGTCTAATTACTATCCTTTGTTAATTGCTTAGCTAAGCTTAATGTACTGTTTTTTCTCCATGTAAATAAAATAAAATAAAACTGTGATTTGACCAGGGTTCGAAATTATCAAGATAATTATCTTCTTTGATAAATATAATGATACCATACTAATTCATTATTTGGTCTCTTTATTTTTTTTACTTCGAATACTAAAATGTTGTGTAAAGAAAGAAAATAAAAATATAGTATAGTTTTCTTTAAGTAACTGTTTTATTATATGAACTTACAAGAAACAAGTTATTTTCGTAACCAATCACATTATCTTACTAATAGTAAGGCTTCACATTAGTGGTGAATAATATGTTATTAGAATATTACAAAAAGCGGTAAATCGCGTTCCCATACATTGATAGCGTTATTTATTTAGAATTTTTATAATTATAAATTATTAAGGTATATTTATCATGGTGAACCCTGGATTTGACTGCGCACTTTGCGAACCTATTCCCGGTTTAAAATTTCCGGTTGCTGTCAAATAAGTAAGTTTTTTTGTGTGTAAGATAGACTCATTAAAAGCTCTCGTATAGAACTAAAGTATGAACCGCTTTTGGAACATGATCTGGTTAAGACCATTCTCCTATAGGAGAGAGAGTATATTAGTTAGTTAAAATGTGTAAACGGTCTTTCAGTGATTAGGACTACCTGTTAGTTAAGATTCTATGTTAATACTTAAATAAAGTACTCTTCAAAAGATTGTTTATATTTTCAAAATATTACGTATATAATATATTAGATTAATATAATTCTATTTTTTATATCTGTCAATAACTAAGAAATAATTAACATTACCTAATCAATAATAATAATTTTCGGAAATTACGTCTTAAATATTATCTATTATGCTAGTAGATACTATTTATAGTTTTTTTAGTGTAATTAACTCCCAACCTAACATTTTATCCGCGATATCAAGAAGTATTTAAAACGTTACATAATTTCTCTTTTCAATTTATTTTTGACGAGTGTACCTACCTATAGGTATATTAAACACTTAAAGCCTTGGACGAATAATTAAGTAACGTTTCTTTTTCTTATTATTGTTATGAATAGTGAATTCCGTCACTACATCACTTCATGTAGTATACGTTTATCGCATCCTATATAATACAAACATTACCGTATTTACGTAAACTGGCGATTTAAACAATGGGTAGTAAATTAAGTTGTTTGAATATTTTGTAGCATACTTGCAAAGCCGCTTTTTTCTATATTGCGCGCACGTTGTAACTTCACAGGGTAGAAAAGTGGTAGACAAAATATAGGCCGTAGGTAGTTGGAGGAAAAGTATGTAGTGTAGGTACCATAAAGTATAAATAAATTCACGTAAAGACAACAATATTCTGTTTTGAAAATTAAGTAAAAAAACTTTAAAGCTATTTTTTTAATAGCTTGCGTAATTTCACATTTGATGATTTTGATTCCCGGATCAGAAAGGCGAATTTCTTAAATCTTGGAATGCGGATTTGCTTATAAAATAAAGGAATTATTGTTCTTTCAGTGAAATTTGCCTACATCAATATTTAAAGTACTCCCTTCCCTTAAAAAACCGTTTATTTTTCATCCTGTAAGTGACAGGTCTCCACTAAATGATGGGGTAATACAGGGTGCATTCAGCCCACGATTCTGTATCATACGAGTGTTACACGAGCGGCTCTGTGAGCTGTAGACCTCGCGAGTATATATTTTTTATGAAATGGCTGATTTACATGACGATTCGTTTGAATGAGGGTCCTTAATCGAAATAGGGTCGGGCCATACTTATCGACGGCCATCGACGGTTTGCCTATACAAAACGCGCATTTAGTATTGAAATCCTTTCGCATCTTTCGCCGCCGCGTCCGATGCAAAAGGAGTTCCATACTAAATGCGCGTTTTGTATAGGCAAACCGTCGATCGCCGTCGATAAGTGTGGCCCGACCCATATACGTCGTATCTAGTTATATTTGACGGCCCCGTAGCCTAGTTGGTAGTACGGATTCGAATCCCGCCCAGGGCAAACATTCGTGTGATTAGCACTTGTGTTTGCCTTGTGTCTGGATTGTTTTTTATCTATATAAGTATGTATTTATATATTTAAGTATTGTATATCAGCGGTCTGATACCCATAGTACAAGCTCTGCTTAGTTTGGAATCAGATGGCCGTGTGTGAGAGGTCCCTTATTATTATCATTTTGCGCCACAATTTCGAAAAACAAAGCCTATTCGAACCTGTTTAAAAAGTAGTATAAGCCGAAGCGCTGATCAATTATTAAAGAGTACAATATGCATCAACATATTACTTAGGCTTATTAAAATCAGTCGAGAATCCCATTTATGGACAATGCAGATGAAAAAATATTTTAGTACCTATAATAAATGTGTTTGTTTGAAAAGTTAGTGGGTATGGGTAAGTATATTTTAATTTACACCTTCCCGTCTTATCTAGGTTTTATTGGATTTGTCTCTATAACTATCTGAAGGGAAGATTAAATCAAAAGCAACAATAAATGAAAGAATATTAAACAAAGTTAATGGGGATTGTGTAACCAATTATTTATATACTTCTAGCTATAGCAAATATCTACCTATTTAATGTGCATACACTTCATCTACTTCAAAAATTACTAATATTTATTAATAATATGTAAAGTTGTGCCATCCTATTTCCTAAGTCTTTCTAGGTAGAATGTGTTGCCTTTGGTATAAAGCACTCATCAAGCAGTATTTGAACTCAAGAATTTACTTTTTTCTTATAATTGACACTTGTCAGCATACGAGGGCGGCACTGAAAGTATCGGGAATCAAGGAAGTGATACAACATTAAGGAAAACATGTTTATTGTTTTTCGAAGTATTCTCCTCAAAACTTGTCATATTTTTCCATTCGACGGAATCAACTATTATTGAAGCATTCATTCCATTCTAAGTTGGGGGTTTTCAAAATAGCTGTTATTATGCCAGGAAGAGCGGAAATATTCCATTCCCGGTACTTTCAGTGCTGCCCTCGTATATTGTAGCTCGAGCCCCTCGATGGGGCCGTATAGGAGCAGTTGATGATGATGATTATATAGTACATATAATGTTTAGTAACATGCAGAATATACAAGAGGGAACATAATTGGTTTCACATCAGCATCTTTTGGAAAACATTATTTACCATTTCCAGCTTTCAAACCTAATTCAAACAGACAAAAAACACAACCCAGAACTACATACTTTATAAAACAAAACTACTAAGCCAAATATAAAGATTAGTGTTATACTTTACCCCATCCATGCTTGTATACACGTTTTCTGTAAAGACGTTTTGTTAATAAAAATTTGATAACTAAAATAATAATAATGAAAGATAATATGTACAGGAAGCTTAGCATCCCCATGTCCAGATTGGAGAGTTGACCCAGTACTGGAGCTGCTGGATTTCCCACTTTGTCATCTTGGATCTCCTCGCTGTTGTAGAATGCAAGCAGGTACTGGTACACTTCAGGTAGTTTCCAAGCCCCATTTATTAGTCTGCACTGAGGACACTGATACACACTCGGAAACTGTACTTTTGGATGCTCAGGATCTTCTGTAATATCACCAGCTAATCTAAGATTAACTTCATTGTGTGACACCCAGAGCCAAAGAACTGCCCGATCATTGTCTTTTACATCAAATAGCCTGTTCCTTTCAGCCATTGCTAAGAAATGTTGAACACATTCAGTGCATCCAAAGAAATGTTTAACAAATCCATGCATTGCACGTAGAACCTTTGGACCTTCTGGGTTTGATTTTGATCCTGCACTAACAGTTAATGTGTGGAATAAAGTCCACAGGCCACAAGTATATCCTCGGTATTTTTGTTGGCTTCCTCTACATCCTATGTATTCAGATACTTTTGATTTGTATGGATTATGCTTGTGCTCTAAATGTTTCACTAAATCATCAAGTCTTGATGGATTCCAGGTGGAGACAGGCTGAATGTTATCAAATAGCTCTTCCAAAAAGGATTTCAAACGTCTATTTCCTTTAAAAGGAAAATTATCTTTAAGAACTTCCAATAAGTTTATTAATGCTGTATGTGATTCTCCACTAATCATTTTGGTATTAATTTCAGTGTGCAATATTGATCTTAATGTTTTTTCTAAATCGCTGTAGTACACTTTGAGAGCATTCTTAATAGGTGGATGAGTATTTGGTTTTTCAGTAGTAGTTGTGTCATCATCTTCTTTTGGAATACTATAATGATGGTTACTTAAGAACTGATTAACTACTTGAACCATATCATGTTTTGAATCAGGTGTTAAAACTGTAGGCTGCACTTTTGTTCCAACAACAACCAGACCAGGGTATTTCATTATATTTGCTAAATTAGCCAATTCACTATCAGCAATGACTCTTTTCACCACAATATGTCTGTATCCACTAAGATCGAGAGCTAGCTGGGATCCAACTGTAGAATTATTGTCTTCAAATACAAGAAATGTGTAGAGAGTATCCCTTGGTATACTTTGAAGTACTTCAGCATAAGTAGCATAGGAAGCTATATTGAATGAAGGACCCTGTAAAAAACGCCCAATCTGTTTTTCTGCTTGAAATTTTTTAATAATTTGAGCTTTGAGCTTATTAGGAGTATCTTCTAAATCAATTCGTTCACCAATATTTCCATTTCCTTTTACATAATTTTCATGCACATAGCGAAGAGAGGGGTAGGACATTATTTCAAAATCTCTGCAAATTTCACTGTTTTCTTCATTGAAACAGTCAATAACATCTAGTCTGAAGACATTTTTCCAGGGAGACACTTCATAGGCCATGAGTCTGAATTTCGGGTAAAAAGCTCTGCAATGGCCGCAGTAGCTATTATAAAATTGCACCACCTGTGCATATTGTTTTCCGTAGAGTTTCCTATCAAAATTAGCCTTGGTTAAAATTGTTACACGGTCCGACTTACTGTACAGTCCTTGTTGATCGACGTCATTGTCCAAAATCACAGCACAGTTCACTAAAGACAAGGTTAGTGCAAAACTTAATAGAAAGTGCAAGCCGCCCATAATGTAGCGACAATAGCAATGCAGGCAGATATTTTTGTACGGCGAGAGACTAGCAGCGCGCACAGTCGTCGGCTTCTTACTGACTTATTTCTTTCTAAGTTTTAATTTTCATTTCAAGCATACTAAATTCGATACGTCACGCCAACTCAACTTGGGTATAATGTTTCAAGTTTATTTTATCACTCACAAAAATCACATAAATGGCACTGAGCTGAGCAGGAAAGTCGAAAAACTTTTTTTTCTATTTTCGCTCTATAATGTCATTCATTCAGTCACGTCTAGTGATGCGCCGAGTCAGGCTGACTCGAGTACTAACTCGAGTACCTCATTGGTATGTCGTGGCCATATCGTAGAATTGACCACATCATGAAATGTGACCATTTCATGATACTAACGTATTCGAGAACTCAGAATACAGTATTCGGTAATGCTTTAGTAATTTGCGGCATTAGTAGCATAATGGGCGGGGGGGGGTAGGGGGGGGGGGGATCCCTCCAGGTCATGCCGGAAACCCCTCCATTTTGAGATATAAATAATTATAAATATATCGCCCCCAAACCCCCTCCCCCTCCTGGAGACAAATACATTAGGTGGTAAGCTCTTGACATGCTCGCCTAGCTCCCTCCACCATCCCCTTCTAACCTAATGTCGGGGTGCCATGAACTCCCGTGCTCGCTACGCTCGCACTGCATTGCCCTCACTTTGCATGCATTTTGCATTAGGTGACAAGCTCTTGGCATGCCTGCAAGCAGGCAGAAGTTCTTTCAATAGGGATATCAGGGGATCAGTAGCTTTCGATTAAATGCAATGTTGACGTCAGAATCATGCCGCAAATTACTAAAGCAGAGCCAACAATTCACATCACAACCTTATTGTATCATTATAAAAGTAGAAATGAAAATATAATTATATATAACGCCACAAGAGTACCACTAAGTTAGTCGAAAAATACGCAGAGCTGGCTGACGTACTTAAACTAAATCTACCGACAAACATTATTTTAATTTAAATTACCTATACCTACTATTTAGAATAATAGCACCGGAAAAAGAAAAGAAACAAGTACTTGAGACCAAAGAAGTACTCTAAGATTATTCAATCTTTCGAGTACTCGAGTACATGTCCGAGTCCTCCGACTCGTTCGATTCTTTTTTTGACGACTACTAAAATACTCGAACACCAAAAATAGCTGACTCGGCACATCACTAGCACGTCATTACGGGTAGACTCGTTCCGAGACGTGCTGAAATCGATGAAAGCACCCGTAATCGCGTACCGAATTGTTGTCAGCCGTGACAGAACTCGCGTTAGCAGGCAAAACTCATACGTTTTTTTGCTTTTCTGATCGCTGACGGCGCTGAAAGTCTGAATCGGAAAGCGCCCGGATGATTTTTTTTTTCGGTTCGCCCCTTTCTGGAGCAGGCAAAGGCATATGCCATGCAGTCATCGTCTTCTGCTCTGACAGACAGTTCTAAAATTGTTCGTTCCACGCAAATAACTTTTTTAGTAAACAAGATACAATTTAAGATCCTGTATCACTATAAACTTGAAAACCTCGGACCAAGGATCATATAAATGATCCTAGTTGAAAACCATAACTAAATTTTCGATTATTTTATAGTAGTATGATCCTTGGTCCGAGAGTACTGCTTTATCTTTTTTTTTATAATATTCCAGCTTTGTCTCAACGTATTCTCAAGACTATTATATTTGCCGCGTTTATATACCCCGTTTATATGCCGTAGGATCGGAAGGTGTGGAGCAGGCGAGCCGGTTTTACAAATAAGAGAAAAGAACCGCACAATGCCATTAAAAAAAATACCTGGCACAGTATACCATGGGCGCATTCCGAATCAGACTTTCAGCGCTGTCAGCGATCACAAAAGCAAAAAAATGTATGGATTTCGCCCGCTAACAGTAATGAGCCGTTTTCCAGCCTACGTACCACAAAAAAATCATAGATGGACTCAAAATTAAGTTATAGCTTGGCTGTACGGGGAGTAGCTTTTAGTGTTGTCAGTAATCGATTATCAATCAATCGATTCATCATTCATCATCATTTCAGCCTGTTAAAGTCCACTGCTGAACATAGTCCACTGCTGAACGTAGGCCTCTCCAATCGCACTCCAGCGTGACCGGTCCATAGCCACCTGCATCCAACGAGACCCAGCGATCCTCACCAGGTCGTCGGTCCATCTCGTAGGTGGCCGTCCCACACTGCGCTTGCCAGTACGCGGTCTCCATTCAAGGACTTTCTTGCCCCATCGGCCATCGATCTTCGCGCTATGTGGCCTGCCCATTGCCACTTCAGCTTGCTTATCCTACGAGCTATGTCAGCAACTTTGGTTCTTCTACGGATCTCCTCATTTCTGACTCGACCTCGTAGAGAAATACCAAGCATAGCCCTCTCCATAGCTCGCTGCGTGACACTGAGTCTCTGAAAAAGTCCTTTTGTGAAGCGCCACGTCTCAGAGCCGTAAGTCATCACTGGTAACACACACTGGTTGTACACTTTAGTCTTCAGGCACTGAGGGATTTTGGATGAGAAGACGTTGTGTAATTTGCCGAACGCTGCCCAACCTAGTTCGATCCGTCTACTGACCTCTCTCTCAAAATTGGACTTACTTAATCGGACTGCCTGTCCCAGGTATATATATTCGTCAACAACTTCGAGAGTAGAGTTTCCAACAGTTAGTGCGGTGGGTGCAACATGGACGTTAAACATCAACGTTAACAATCAATCGATTATGGTCTTGAAAATAATCGAAAATATAGATTTGCTTTAGATTGTATCGATAATTTCTATAAAGTAAGTGTATCATTTACAATTCACAGTGACCGGTGCCTCCTTGTAAGCTTGTGTGCCTGTGTTAGGAGACACCGCTCTTCCATCCTATATGACAAACAATGTAACGAGAATAAATAAATCTTAATTACAATACACAGAAGTTAAACATTTAGCTAATATAGGTACGTAGTGTAAGTAACAATGTTTCAGCTTAAATATGTATGCCAGGTTTTAGGTGCATGTACGTAAGTGCGTGGATGTATGTGTGTGTGTGTGTGTGTGTGTGTGTGTGTGTGTGTGTGTGTGTGTGTGTGTGTGTGTGTGTGTGTGTGTGTGTGTGTGTGTGTGTGTGTGTGGGTGTGTGTGGGTGTGTGTATGTGTGTGTGTGCAAGAGCATGAGCATGAGAGTATGGGAGTATGGGAGGAACTGTTGGGTGGTCAGCCCTACGACGATTACGTCTTGGGATCAGGTTCATTATACAAAACAGTAATATCTACTTTAATGTCCACTGACCATTCAACAGTTCCTCCATACTTAGCGTGCGTATGTGTGTGTGCAAGAGCATGAGCATGATCATAGGAACATGGGAGGAACTATTGAGTGGTCAGCCCTACGACTATTTCGTCTTGGGATCGGGTTCGGTAATACAATACAGTAGTACCCACTTTATTGTCCACTGACCAGTCAACAGTTCCTCCATATATAGTGTGTGTGTGGGTATGTCTGTGTATTCTGCATGAAGTACAAGATTAAGACTTATGTTCCAACAGTTGTTCTACATAATTATAATTTTGATTTTTTAGCCATTGAGTTATTATTTTTTTAGATTCGCAATACGTTTTATTATAGATGTCAAGTGTTTTGTTTAATTTATTAAACAGGTATGACGATCGTTTATCATACTGCCTGCAGGCAAAAGTTGAACGTGTTTCAGGTATTTTCACTACAGTATCCTTCCGCCTCCTCTTGTTAATATTTGGATCATAAGTAATAGATTTGTGTTTTCTAAGTATAGTGTATAAAATATACAACTTTCTTACTGAGAGTAAATTTGACAGTTTAAATAACATTTCAGTTGAGAATCTAGCCTTTTTGAAATACATTATTTTTATTAGATTACGTTGAGCTCGTTCTAGTTCTAAAAAGCGAGTTTTAGCGGCTCCTCCCCAAACAGGTATGCAGTAGCTTAAAACAGACTGTGCCAAGGATATGTAAATTTCACGCAAAAGATCCCTCTCAGTGTCCTGAGACTCAGAGGCCTGTCCCGGCACCACGTACCTGAGTATTTTAAATATCCAGTTTAACCTTCTCATTCTTTGGGTTACATGCTCGAGGTGAGGGTACTAAGAGAGCCTCTGATCCACAAGGACTCCCAGATATTTTGTTTGCGTGACCTTCTGAATTGTCGGACAGCTGCAGCTTCTAGTCATGGCAATATTTTTACAACTGTGTATCTTTATAGAAAATTCTTTAGGTTGACTATCATTATACATGCTGAAACAAATATAGTTCGTTTTGTCAGCGTTCAGAGTAAGAATGTTATTTGTTAGCCAACTATCTATGAGCACCATGCCACGTTCAGCCATTATCTTCACATCTTCCCATGAATCACCCGAGAAAACTACAGCAGTATCATCGGCGTACGACAGGATTCTGGCTCGGTCCAATTTAAGATCACACAGGTCATTGATATATATTAGAAATAACGTTGGACCGAGCACACTCCCCTGCGGCACGCCGCACGACACCTCTGCGTCATCGCTAGTGTAGATACCCATCTTTACTCTTTGTGACCTGTTTGACAGGTAATCTTGGAACAGAAACTTGATTTCGATTTACGATTGGTCAATTATTATTATATAGATTGTTCATACTTTTGATATCAATATTTTCGAATATAATAGAAGTATTGCCGAATGTCCATAATCGATTTAAGCGATAGTATCGATTATATTGTACGATTATTGGTCAATTAAGCCTCGGTCAGACGACGGAGCGAATACTCAACTCAAAAAATTCAATAAATAATAATAAATAAATAAATAAAACATAATTCGTCGCGATTTGGATTGAGTATGTTCAATTTTGCTTGCCGCGAGTGCGCATTTGCAGCGAGTATTCGCTCTGTCTGACCGAGGCTTAAGTATCGCTTAAATCGATACAAAATCGATTATTGAGCAACACTACATTCTTCATTCATTCATACATGACCTGTATTCTGAGACGCACTGAAATATGTTAAAGTACCCGTAATCGCGTTCCGAATGACTGTCAGCCATACATTTTTTTGCTTATCTGATCGATGACAGCGCTGAAAATCTGATTCAGAATACGCCCGTTATCAACCAAAACCAAATAAATATTCGTGATGACTTGTGTGAGTGTGGCGAGGTTGGTGATTTAAACCATATATTTTTTGCCTGTCCGTTACTTGACTATATTTCTTTCTATAATGATTTATTGTCCTTCAAAATTCCTTTTCCTACATCAGTTCCTATCCTACTGGCTACTAACGATCCTGTAATATATAAATCTATAAGTAGTTTTATAATTATTAATAATATTCGCATTTAATATTTTGTGTACATTGTTGCTAAGTAATATATTATCAAATTCTGTTTATCTATCTAAATCTTATGTATAATATTTCCTCTTTTACCTACTGTTTATTTTCCTATAATAATCCCTTCTGAAACCTATCCAAATTCTGATCCTAATTCAATATTTATAATACATTATACGTTTTCTCCTTTTTAACAAAATGACTGTGGCGATGTGCAAACCGCACCATGCCAAAAAAAAAAAAAATTTTTTATAAACTTTGTACAAGCAAAAATGCCAAAAAAAAAATAAAATTTTTGAGTCCGTATCTGAATACGGACTCAAAAATATCCTCTATGATTTTTTGTGGAACGTAGGCTGGAAAACGGGGCGTATTCCGATTCAGACTTTCAGCGCTGTCAGCGACCAGAAAACCAAAAAAACCTATGAGTTTTCACAGCTGACAGTAATTCGGAACGCGATTACGGGTGTTTTAATCGATTTCAGCGCATTTCGGAACGCAGGGGATTACGGGTGCTGTAATCGATTTCAGCGCGTTTCGGAACGCAGGGCATGTCTGTCAGCTCATCAGCTGTATAATGTACTGATGTACTCTGTGGTATACCATGGGAGACGACGAGTACATGTTTGCGTGTAATCACTAAAATGCAATAAAAATATATTACGTGGTGAGTAGGTAGTGTTTTTGTATTTAGTACACTTTATCTAGGTAAATATTTTGTGACTTACGTATGTTTAGGTGCTTATTGTGTTTATGTGACGAAACCTTCGACGAAACATATATTTTTTAGTAGGTTTTCAGCCCAGTGGCAGTACTTATAATTTAGATGATACCTACGTATTTAAAATATTAAAGCTGTAAGTTGAAGGTAGATTCCGCATGTTCTATCACTTTCGTAGACGTAGACGTAGTGGAGGCACAGTCGGTCAAGAAAGTTTTTATTTTATTTAGTAGCTACTAGGTAAGTACTGTTTGTTTGAAAATGTTTATAGTCATACTCTGAGTATAAAATAAATAGGTAGGGGAGACGGGGGCAGGTCTATGCGTTTTTTATACTTTTTGTTATAACTCATTTTTTTTTAGGTTAAAAGATTTTTCATGTTTTTGCATTATTAGTTATATTATTAGACAGTAAAATTGATGCATACTCATAAATGTCAAGTAAGAGTTAAAGGTACAATTTAGCTTTTTGTAGCTGAAGGAATTCATTCAAAGTTGTCCCAATAGTGGGGTAGATTTGAATACATATGGGGCAATTTTGAAAAATGGACTGTAAAAACAGAAAAATCAAAGTATAAGTTTTCGTTTTGAAGGATTTGGTATTTTTTGCCACGTCAAAAGGGTTGTCCAACATTTTACTTATAACATCTGATGTTAAAACAAAGTTGGGGTAGATTTGAATAATTGTCTTTTGGGATAATGTTAAAAACTGCATCAACCGTGTTCAAATCTACCCCACTGGGCAGGTTAGAACTAACAGTACATATAAGCTGACAACAACCCGAAGTAGAACGAAATTGAAATAATTTAACCCATGGAATTTTAGAATGTATCATAAAAGAAGATTGATCAATTATAGACTATCTAAGTTTATCCATATCTAATAAGATATTCATTTAAGTATTTTATCTGTATGGGGTAGATTTGAACAGTTACATGTACTGGGGTAGCTTTGAACAACTAGCTGATCATAACTGCCCCGTCCATTTTTTTCATAGCTACCCCAACAGGTAGTTTGAAAAATAACAATCAATATTTTCCAAAACACTAACAAATTTAAATTAATAGCACTTCGTCACTACATGTAATACATTGTTACATCTAATAAATTAACTAAAACTAGCCACTTCCTTGAATTCCAATCACAAATGTCTTATTAATATGTTGCAAAAACTTAAGAATTGAACACCTAAAACTAACGCAGCTTCTCCCTCGTTCATGTCCTGTCAAACTTAAAAATCGTCAAGTGACAGACGTCGGGGTCCATGTTGGCAGCATAAAATTTATTTTATTACCACAATTACTTGAATCTGGAGGGAAATCTGGATTTCTGAAAGCATTCATTCAAAACTGCCTCTTTGAAAAGGTACCCCTTTCTCCCCTACTCGGTAATCTGGCAGATTGATCTGCTAAATAATTTATCTTAATGCAAAAAATTGTCTTCGTAGTTATGTTATTTGTAAAAAAAAATTCATACAGTCTACAGAAAAATAAAAGATCTTGCATCAATAAAGAGAAAAAATAAGAATTTGCATCCAAGGAAACTGCCCACGGGTAGCCCAAGCTTATGATTTCAGTAGTAATTTTTTGTAATTAAGATAATTATATATAAATCTTGTCTTCTCCAGATGAAAAAATACAAAATGATTATTATTTTTTATGTTGTTCTTGTAAAGGGCATCACACACTGCAGCTATAATGCAAAGATATACATAATAGCACGATACATCTCATTACATCTTTCCATAGAAATCATTGGAGACAACACACGGCACCTATAATGTATATTTTTACATCTTCGTATCTTAAGATACTGAGTGATGCGAAAATATACATTTACATCTCGTTTTTGTTTCCGATAGGTATATAAAATAAAATAACACTTGCTTGGAGTGCATTATGAATTAGGATTAGTTTTTTCGTGGCAATGTGAAACCAGTAATATTGTGCAGTATATTTTTGCAGCAAATTATTGTGTTGCATGTTATTTGCTGTGTATTATTGAGTAGTTACATTTTATTGCAGCTTTCCAATATTACCATAAAATCTGGCGACATAATCAAATTTCCATTAGCTTATTTCAAAGGTAATTACAAAATAATAAAATAAGAATGTAACAATACATTGTTCTCCCTTACCTTGTCGAAATGCCTCTTCCATATTTTTCCACTTCTTTCTGTTCTTTGCCACTCTTTTCCATATATTTCCTGTGATTTCCCTTATTTATTTATTTTATTTTACTTTCTTCGGAAAACTTACAGCTAATTATTTACAAGATAGTATAAAATTTATACTACTATTTAATAGTATAAAAATTTCGATAATAGAATTAAATAAAAAGCCATTTACAAGTTTTCGCCTATAGAAACAATAAAAAGTAAATAAGCCTTAGCAACTCTATAAGAAATCCGAATAAAGAGGGTTACAATATAACAAACCAAGTGATATTTAAATAGGGAAATAATATGGTCTTAAAGATATCACATATAAGAAGAAGAAGAAGAAGAAGTAAGTTAGTTTATGTTGTCTAGAAGGTGTTTGTTGAGTAAAGTGAAAAATAAGTCCAGTGATTTAGTACAAACTTTTTACCAACTCGCCAAAGAAAATATTTCATCCTCCCATCTTCTGATTTCTCTCCCTCTTTCTTTTTCCATCTCTTGGGGTCATGGTGTGTCCTTAGTTTCAAGTACTTTTCTCCATGTTGTTTTGACATACTTGTAGCTTCTTTAGGTTATTTTTAGTTAGTGCTCATGTTTGGCAGCCATATTATTATGACAAACATGGCAGATACCTTAGTCTAAGCTGCTATTCACAATCATTTGTCTTGCCCAAACTAAATGTAAATTTTCATATCTCTAAACCTGTCTTTATTATTTTATACTATCTCGAGGGCTGATTGATAAGTTTCCGAAACGACAAAGAAAAACTTTAAAAATCTATTTAAAATAAATTTATTTCTCAACGTAGTTTCCTTCTACCTCGATGCATTTAGTCCAGCGCTTCTCCAATGCCGTTACACCAGTTTGATAAAATGTTTTCTCCAACCCCTCAAAATACTCGTCCACGGCAACAATGACTTCTTCATTTGATGAAAATCTCTGGCCACCTAACCATTTCTTCAGGTTTGGGAATAAGTGGAAGTCACACGGGGCCAGATCCGGGGAATAGGGTGGATGCGGTAGCAATTCGAACCGCAATTCATGGAGTTTGGCGACTGCAACCATTGACGTGTGTGCAGGTGCGTTGTCATGGTGGAACAAAACTTTTTTCTTGGCCAAATGTGGTCGTTTTTTCTGGATTTCTTCACTTAATTTTTGCAGCAAGCTTGCGTAGTACTCTCCATTTATTGTTTTTTCTTTTTGCAGATAATCCACTAAAATAATCCCTCGAGCATCCCAAAAAACAGTCGCCATCACTTTGCCGGCCAACAAAACCGTTTTTGCTTTCTTCGGCGCAGGTCTTCCGCTCTCAGTCCACTGCTTAGATTGTTCTTTTGTCTCGGGAGTATAATGATGTATCCAGGTTTCATCGACTGTTACATAACGCCGCGAAAACTCGTTAGGATCTCGGTTAAACAGCGCCAAACACTCCGATGAATCGTCCACTTGACGTTGCGTTTGGTCAACAGTGAGCAAACGCGGCACCCATCGCGCGCAAAGCTTTTTCATTCCCAAATGTTGGTGCAAAATATTAAAAACGCGTTCAGATGAAATGCTCACCATCTCTGCTATCTCTCGCAACTTCAAGCGCCGATCATTCAATACAATTTTGTGAATTTTTTTGGTCATTTCCGGATTCGTGACTTCATTTGGACGGCCAGACCTGTGGGCGTCTTCGCAGCTCTGTCTTCCACGTTTAAAATCAGTTACCCAGGTGTGAATTGTACTCAATGCAGGAGCAGAATTACCTAAAACACTGTCTAGCTTGGTTTTAATGGGTTGCTGTTTTCTGTTTTAAAACGTAAAACTTTATCACCGCACGAATTTCGTTTCTTTCCATTGTTAAGAAAATTTACGACAGAGAAAGTTCTACGTCCTATCAAACAAATTCCACCAGTTCGATTAAATTCAAATTTGGCGTTCTATTTTCAAAAAGATGCCAAAATATAATGTAATATTTTTTTTTTGCGTATAATTTTTTTAAGTTCGTCGTTTCGGCCAGTTATCAATCAGCCCAGGTACATCATGTCTACAAACACTGCAATGCAAATATTGTATCAAATCAAGTCCATAATAAAAATTAAGTGGCAGTGTTTTGTAGTGATTTCTCTTCTTCCAATATTAACTGTCTTTGTAGTATATGTTAACATTCACTGAAGAATACCAAGGTTCATGCATACATAGTAACAGATATATTAAGTTAAATAATTTATTAAAATATTACAGAATCATGTCGTTGCGCAACATTCGAAAGCTGTATGGAGGCAATGAGCTTCCTCCACCTGAGGATAACTCTGATGGGGAGTATGAGCCATTGTATGCGAAGGCATCTCCATCCAAATTCAAATATGAAGGTGTAAGTATACAGACATATATTTTTTTTATTATCTGGGTAACCTAACCTAGCTAAGCTCAGGATCATTAAACTTTAATATGTTAGATGGTGTTAAATTAAAATAGATGTTTTGGTAAAAATATTCAACCAATAATAATAGTACCTACCTATGAATAAAAGGGATTAATAATTGCTATAAGAAACCTCAAGTGAGGTAAGAGTTTTCTATACCATTGGATTTTGATTTTGCACTAGATTCAATTGGATTCAGATTTTAATACATGAAGATGATTTGCCTTTGTTTATGTGCGTATATGCCGAATCTGAACTCAAAAATATTGCCAAATGGGTTTAGTGAGTGCTCCTTGGAAGCCCGCTTAGGCACTGCTTACCGCTTCGGGAATATAAGCGTGATAATATGTATATATTTTGTAGAATTCATATACAATACAAATTATATTTTATTGACACCAAAACAAAAAAAACAAAAAGAAGTAGTTTTTCTCAGGGATACGAATCTTGTTCGTTTAAGCCACATTTCGTAGTCAACAAGGCCGTGCCGTAGCCGCGTGGTGACGGCAGAGTAGAATACATTTGTCACCAACCTCTACTCTTCCCGTGGGTGTCGTAAGAGGCGACTTAGGGACTACACATTAAACAGGGAACGCTCTCTGATACAGTAACCTTTTAATCTGCGATCTCCAACCCGCCTGATAAGCGTGGAGATTATGGCAAAACCCTCCACTTAAGTGGTACGACGTGACGTTAGCGCCATTTCAACGAGCAAACCGTATCGTGCCATCCATCAATTTCTTTAATAAAATTAAAATATATATAGGTGTTGCTCAATCAAATTTGATGGCTCAACGATAGGTATTATTTTGACTTTTTAAATATTTGCTTTTTTTGCTTCGGGGGTTTTTAAATTTTAATTTTTTTTTTAATTTTTTTTTTACACATTATAAAAACAAATAGAAGGTGCGCCTGTATGAGAGCGCGCCCTTCTGACTGAGTCACATCGTGGGGCCGCTCGGCTCTGGCGCTCTGGCGCGGAGAGGCCTGGTAAGAAATTCGGTACAAATACATAGAAAAATATTTCGATGAACGACGTTCAGAGACGAAGCTTAGGCAAATTTTAGCCAAGCATGCTAGAAAAAGTATCGAACTGAGCAATAAAGCTACAAAAACAGATTACATAATCAAATTGACACCCCACCGAGAAGTGATTTGATATTGTGTCACAGCAAATCTATTCTGTACTTTCGACACTCGATACTCGTAATATAGTACTTGCCAAGCGAAAGGAACATTACAATTTTTCTATGTATAATTATTATTTATTGCGTGCATTTGTGCAGATAAATTGCGAATAACTTGAACATGCATGAAATCATCATCAACAGCTCATATACGTGGGGACCTAGGGGCTCGAGCCTACCCTGAATTATGGCGATTAGGCCTTAGTCGACCACGCTGGCCCAGTGCGGGTTGTTCGACTTAACTCGCAGCATTTGAATTTCTTCGTAAGAGCGTTTAAATTCGAAGACATATTGGTACGTGGTGGGGATCGAACCCGCGTCTCTCTAGCGCATAGCACGAGATACATAATCTAAATAAATCTTCATAACTTTTTTTTTGCTTCTGATTTCTGATACATACTCTCCTACTACTTCTTCATCTACTAAGTAAGTAACTTTGATATTCGAACCTTTCATTTTACTAAGTTTTGCTGACTTTCATCGCGAATCGAGATGACAAACAGTGTTCACTTCGTGGGGAACCGACCTGTTCCACCCTCACACTATAAGCGCCCTCGCTACGCTCGTGCGCCAAAATACTTCGGGTGTAATTAATCACAATCACAATAACTAACAACTAACAACACAACAACAACATAACTACCGTTGATTTAAAGTTAATACTTTAATAATTATTATTTTTATATTTTTTTATATTATTATATTGACAACATGGTGACCAAAGCATATAAAGCTCTGGGGTATGTGTTGCGATCCTTTAGGGATTTTCCTCAAATCAAATCAAGACCATTATATATATATAATCCTATATATATATATATTTGTTTTGTTCGTATATACGTTGCAGATGTGGAGTCCCATGTATGTTAATCAAACCGTATTGATTCAAAACAGTTTATTCAGCACCTGTGTTTTCGAACGAAGCAACCATACTGCTCTGATAATTTATTTGGTCCTCTGCAAAAAACACCACCTTCTTCTTCAGAAATTGCAGATTTAACTCATCGATAAAGTCACCGTTAAAAAAATTAACTGTCTAGATTTGCTGTCCAAATTTCTAGTTAGATCCCCCCAGATTGAACTTGCGTAACAGCAGTCCTGTCCATTTTCCCTCAGTGTCTACGAACTACCCTCAAAACTCATTTCTATTGCGAGCGAGCAGCAATTTTAATAAATTGTGCCAATACTGGTTCCGATTTGGCGGGACGACGTTTGCTGTTTGCGAGCGATACCTATACGGAAACTGGATATTTGCACCTAAACGAAGAAATCGTACCTACAGACCTATGACACAGAATAAATATACTTATATATTTTCCTTTTTTTATGTTCTAGTATGGTACCTATTTATGGAGACCTGTAAATTACTTGATGGCCCCGTAGCCTAGTTGGTAGTACGCCTGCCTACGAAGCACAGGGTCGCGGGTTCGAATCCCGCCCAGGGCAAACATTCGTGTGATGAGCACTTGTGTTTGCCTTGTATCTGGATGTTGTTCATCAGCTGTCTGATACCCATAGTACAAGCTTTGCTTAGTTTGGGGTCAGATGGCCGTGTGTGAGATGTCTCCACATATTTATTTTTATTTTATTTTACTTTATGGCATTTATTATTTGTACTACAAAGTTAACTTTAGCGGTTGGTCTTCCTGTTATTAACAAATAAATAGACAATAAAAGTTTCTATGTTGCTGCCTATTTTGTGTAGCCTGGCGACTTATTTGTGTGTACTTTTTTATAGTGGAAAAAATATAATTTATGGCTACATTTAGGTAGCGCAACGAGTTATAAGCGCTGAACTTGAATGTAATAGTATATTATTTCAATCACTCATTTCGTAAATGCTGAACTGAGGCGTAAGGCAGATAGCCCCCATTGTTATAGCCAGGTGCTCATAAATGCTGCGCGTAACTTTGTTTCCATTAGCAATACGTACTACCTAGGAGTATATTATAATCTAGAATAGCATAAAAAATAAATCTGAATTGGGAAACATAATTTGTTTACTTAAGTAGACATTTCTTGTATCAGGCGCACATTTCTGCACATAAATTAGCCAGAACTAAAGGAAAGCAGTAAACATTACGATACGACGACGTATGGGAGCGTATTGACTTGCAGCAGCGGTCCAGGGGCCAGTCACTAGGGGCGCGCGTGTGCGATTCATCGTAGGATAAAATGAAGACGCGGAAACCTGGCACTCACCCCATTTATTGTCCATTCCAGTTGGTCGTAAGTTCGCATTCTGAATCAGAACATGAGTCAACTGATGCTATTGAAATTAACCACCCTCCAGAAGACAATCTTCCTAAGAAAAAAAATAATAAGAAGAAGAAGCAGCGTAACACTAAATTGAAGGCAAAAAAAAGTAATGAAGTAAGTAGTCATATAGAATATTTATGTTACAGCCAAAATAATTTACTATAGTCGGGTTATTATAGGATGGGTTCTGACAGCTTCAAAATTTTTCATACGACGTTAACAACTTTTTTTAATAATATTCATTTTAAAAACCATAATAGCTAAAATATAAAAAAGAAGTAACTTCATCTTTTATTTTATCATTAAACAGAGTTTTTTTAAATTTTAATCTATCAGAGCTCATCCTATAGTAACCCAAGTATAATTGATAAAGAAAGACAAAAACAGGACTGACTGAAATGCAGAGCCGAAATTACTGGGTTAAAAATATTTTTTTAGTTAGGTGGTATCCTATTTCATAGTAACATTTCTACTTATGCGATATTGACATAGATACAATGTATTTTTTCTCCAATACAACCGGGTTCGATTCCAAAACTAAAAAAGTTTTTTTTTAGTTTTGGAAAGAATGCAGTTTTTCTTGTCACTAAAATAAATGTCATGGTTCCTTAGAATTTATCTTTCCATGTCTTATAGTTTCAATCTAAATGAGTGACCTTGATCTTTATTTTACAGAGTGTTATGAGTATTTCTCCACTCGTTATACATACTTAACTTAAGATTGGTTAATGTAAATACACGTTTCTGGTGATAATATTTGGAATTGCAATTGCTGAATTAATTTGCAAACTAAATCTGTCTTTCACAGGAGTTAGACGAGATAGATATATGCTTGATGGAGGTGAACGCTATGCTAGGCACACCTCCCCCCGCGCCGAGCGTACCTAATGCGGACGAGTGGCTTGAAGATCCCCATTTTATCTTGTTCGGTGTTCAAACCAAGCATCTCAACTCTAATAATGAAATGATAAGGTTATTTGGACCCGAAGAACCTGGCACTAGGAGGTATGGTACCATAAGGCTCGAAAATGAATATCAAGTGTGAAATAAATAAAAATAGCTAACTAATCGCCACACGTGGCTGCTGACACTTAACTACTATGTGCACCCGGAATTCGAAACGTGAATATTTTTTTAATGAGCCGTATTTTCAAGGCAAAGAAAACTAGTTCTTTTGGTCTCGATAGATGGCGTTTTAACTGTCATTTTGTAAGTGGTATTCATGGTACAGTGTTTTATTTGTGACGTGTGGTTGCCGTATATTTTATTTATACAGCTTAATTTGTAATAGATACAATAAGCATTGTGTTGTGGTTCCTTGATGCATCTCCATATTATTAAGTAAAAACACTATTATTTTCACTATAATCAAGCGAACGAAACCAGTAGCATTTTTTAATGATTAGTAAATTAAAGTGGAAGTGATAATAACAGTGTATTTACTTAATAAAACCTCGACTAAAAGATGTCTCCGACCGAAAAAAGCTCCTTACAGGCCTACCAAGTTATCTGTGAAATGTAAGGCGACGCTAGTAGTAATACAAAATTGAATTTCAACCAATCACGACAGTTGTAAAATTTGTCATTTCCATACTAATCTCCGTAGTTCCAATTTTGGCCATTTCACAGATAGCTGCGGCCAAAGACTGTATGAACAAAGTATGATGAATCGGCTGAATTTAAAAACGAACATAAATAAAAAAGCGTGACCCGCCTCATGTCCGGATTGTCAACGATGATTTTTCATGGGTCAGCCTGCTCCTATTTCCCGTATGGTCAACTGTGCGCCGGACACTGAATACTATAGCACGCTCTGAGTCAGGTTTAATGACAGACATTCTAGTTTCTCTGGCCCGTGGGCTTAATGCTCAGATGTGCTTTTAATAATGTATTTTTTTATTCTCTCCAGCAAACGTGGTCGTCAACCTAATTTTAATCGTTTACTAAAACGGGCGGTGATTGTGCCAATTACGGATTCAACCATTTTCCAAAAGTCCGGTATGTACGTCATGTTCTGCCATATACCTACTACATTTCTTCATTTTCTTCACTAGCAAATGCTCAACCTTGTTTATTTGTTTTTTTTTTTCGAAATCACTAGATAATTATTATGATCTCCGACGCTTATAAATATTTACTAGTCTGTAATAGTAATAGGGAGAGCTCTGTTATTTTGGACTTTATAAACAGACAGACATTGACGTTTGCTGTTTCTTAGACAATTAGTGTTAGTTAGATGTAAAATTTAAAAATACAGCTCTGCGTATATGCGTTACTTTTCTGACAAACAACATGTTTTATGACTACAACTCCATCCAAAACATATTTTTCAAAATCCTGTACAACCTAATAATAATAATAA
This sequence comes from Carpatolechia fugitivella, assembly GCA_951230895.1. Taxonomy (NCBI): domain Eukaryota; kingdom Metazoa; phylum Arthropoda; class Insecta; order Lepidoptera; family Gelechiidae; genus Carpatolechia; species Carpatolechia fugitivella. Next base: position 20,195,074 of record OX579645.1, on the reverse strand, counting down.
GTAAATATTATTGGTTTTAGGTCTATCAATGTCAATACAACGTCGAGAAGATGGCTTCATATACTTCGTTTTTGACCACAGCAGAGAGTACCAGAAAATGCATAGTGCTTTTCTTGGTATGCTCTTTCAAAGTTCCAGAAATGATAATTTGGTTATATCTATGGACGAGGCGCAAAGAAATATGCATGTGGAAGCAATGTTAGAGGTAGACCTTTTTATACCAATTTTTTACAGAACTATTACTAACGTGTAAGCCTTTATATTTAACTGGTTTTATTTGTAGTACTTAATGTATATGAGGTGAGGATTAAAAATTGGTTCTTGTTGTTGGACCCTTACCTGCTATGTTAGAAAAAAAACTACGACTGATAGGTAAATTACAAAGTAAGTATTCTCAACACCGCCACGAGCTCGCAAAAAGTAGGGTTCTCATTAACCATGCGTTCCGAGACGCGCTCAAATCAATTTTAGCGCACTCAAAGCGCGTACCGAATTACTGTCAGCAGGCGAAACCCACACAATCTTTTGGTTTTCTGATCGCTGACGGCGCTAACAGTTTGATTCGGAACACACCCTAAATAAGGTAAAGTTTTCACTGACGCCTGAAAGGTTTCCACTTGCCAGCCAACATCGATGTGTTTTTAAAATTTCTAAGGCATTAATTCATTTCCTATAATAGTACATTACGATACAAGAACCATAGGTGGCATATTACAAACGAGCTGCTTTTGTAAGCCCGAGCCGCAGGCGAGGGTTTATAATGTCAAGAGTTTGTTATAAAATCTAAGATCCGTGTGTCTAATCTTGAATTTCAAAACCTTTATATCTCGGTCAATTTTAAAGATAGATCATAAATTATTTTAGTGTTCGATAGCATAAACTAAGAAATTTGTAGTTAAAAAAAAAAGTTGTCGGTAAAAAGGCTCTGGCGGACATTCAGCCTCCACGAATTGATTCTTTCTTAAATCGAGATAATTTTATATTTATAATTAAAATATTACTGGCTGATAATATTTTTGATACAATTTGTTGAAATAAAAAAATATAATTACTTTTCTCTTTGTATGAATCGATTTAAATATTTTTTATTGGCAAAATGATCCTGGATGAATAATAATTTTGAAGACCGTAGGATAAAAACAAATTGTAATAAAATCGCACTAGTGCGGTAAAACGCATTTACCGCACAGTTTACTGCCTTCGTAAGTTCAATTTTCGAGCAAGGTGTATTGAAAACATTGTAATTTTTCAGAGCGCTGATTCGTTGTTTAGATTCGAAGCCTATTCAGCAGCCAACACCCTTATAGAGCAAACCATCGCTTACATGCAGTATGTTGCGCATCCATCCTTCAATCTAACTGATGTAAGTTGTCAATATCACATCTCAATTATCTCAGCGATTTAATAGCACATTCCTGCCGCGGCCCCAAAATTAGTTATTGCCGGACGAGGGGTGGACCTTTATTGTGTACGAGTCCAGCAAGAGTTATTGCGGCCGAGGTTTGTATAGTGCTTTTCTCTGAAATATACGAAGAAATAATAAAATACTAAAAACATTGTGGTACCTTGGATTTAGATATCTACTTGTATCGTACTAAACTTATAAGTTCGAATCTTTATCACCTTAACATCTTTGATTTCTTGAACCATTTTTTTTATTTTTTATTTATTCGCAATTCCAACAGCTATAATACAATTTAGTTAATACATAAATATGGTGACTACAGAGCCAATAACAGGTATTCGCAACTAGAAACAAAATTGTGATGTCGACTTAACGCTAGAAACACTGGTTCGAAATACGTACATAACATAAAATTTAAAAAAGCACCAACTATAAATAAATAATAATTACATAGCATTAATTAGGCATGGGATGTTGCTGCGCTCGCGACGGTTATTGTTATAATATGTCCCTAATTCAATGATTAGTTAACTCCATCATGAAAAATAAGTAACAAAATAAATACAGGTTTTTGAGTCTTTTTATAGCATACTCTTTATGTTCTAAATTCAAATTTTCATATAAATCGTACACGGGTCGTAGTAATTTGAGTTGGCTGTATGCTCTGTATGATACTGGCACAAAAAAAGTGCGCAATATGGCGGTTTGTAATTTTCGTCTTTTTTATTTTTATAGTTCTATGTATGTAACTACTTATTTAGTTATTTTTCATGATAGAGTTGACTTACCATTAGTATTATAACTAAGAATAGTTTAAGAAGTCGAAGTGATAAAGATTCAAATCTTCTACTAATCTATTTATTTATTTATTTATAGCTTATTTCCAGGTTTAAAAAATACATTTACTTTTGTAAAAAAAGAATCACACTTTCCCTGGATTGTCTTTTCCGACATAAGCCTCCTCCAGGGCTTTCCAACTATCTCTGTCACTTGCCCTTCTTGTCCACGTCTTCCCTGCCAACTCTTTTATCTCGTCTTCCCATCTCCTTATTTGTCTCCCTCTTTTCCTTTTTCCTTCTCTTGGGTACCATGGTGTTATTCTCTCTGTCCATTTATCCTTGCCTTCTCTAATCATGTGACCTGTCCATTTCCATTTCAGTTTTCGTATAGTTGTAGTGATCCTCATTACTTTTGTTCTTTTCTTAATTTTTTTTAGTCTTATTCTTCTGTCTTTTAGTTTTAGTTCTACTAATCTATACTAGTTAAATACGATACAAGTAGACATCTAAATCCAAATATTATCATTATAAATTCCTAAATATATGTTTACAGCCCAAAGTCCGTCTGGATTATGAGATTACTGAAAACCGTCCATTCCACGTGGCAGTAATGAAGTATATGTACTTTTTGACAAACCGAGCTTGCCATCGTACTGCGCTAGAACTGGCGAAGCTGCTGCTAAACCTGGACCCGACGGACCCGCTGGCCGTGTTGCTCGTCGTGGACACGCTGGCATTACGCGCGCGCGAGCACCTGTGGCTGATTAACGCCGTCCAGCACTGGTCCTTGGAGAGGGAGGCTGGCTATCTTTTCAATATCAGATATTCCAACGCCATGGCGCATTTCCATGTTGCTACAAAATATAAAGGTGAGCATTTCTGGATGCATAAATTATTAATTGCTTTTCTCTATGTATAAGGTTCTGTTTTTTTATGGCAACTAGCAATGCGACCTCGCCCGCGCGGCTGCTTCATTTAGAAATTAACGTAATCTGTAGTATGGACTAGGGGACCAGTGTATCATTTGTGTTTGGCATTGTGTTTGCTTAACCACACTAGGCGTCACCTTAAACTTCAGCGGAGCAACATTTTGGCAGCGCCTGCGAATTATAAATATTATTATTGACTCTTTCTGTCGTACCACGTGTGGGGTCGAAAGTGTAGCAATGTTGAAGAATGTCACATATACGTTATGTCGAACGGCGCGCGAAGGATACCTATATTTTAACAAAAACAGAAATTAGCCAACAGAGAAAGAGCGTCGGTGGTGTATTGATGAGGACCGCTGCAGTCGCACGATCCCTACCACGTACCAATGTGTTTTCACATCGTTATGTACGTTTATTCGACGCACTTACGGTAAAGGAAAACATCGTGAGGAAACATGCACACGCTTGCGAACAAATTCAAAGGTTGTGAAGTCGACCAACCCACACTGGGCAAGCGGAGGTCGACTATGGCCTGATCGCCTTATTCCAGCGTAGTCTCGAGCCCCTCGGTGGGGACGCACATGAGCTGTTGATGAGAAATTGAACTTTACACAATACATCTAAAATTTAGTGCCCATGGGACATAATGAAAGTTTGCACTGGCGAAATCACATACAGATGTTTTGTTTGAAGACTTATCTTTATTTTTAAGAATTTACGTCTTTCGGCGGACTGGAAAACATTGCAGTCTGTATATTATAGCCGATGTATGTATTATGGGGTATAATAACATAGGTAGTACTGCATCCCTGTATGTGTTGGTCTTATAAAACCGCGGAAATACCTCTAGAGCGAGCGCCAGGGACTATCTCACAAATAAACTCTACGCTGAAAGTCAAATTATATAGTCAAATCACTTAGGCGTAGCCAATTTTATCTCCCGTTTGACACAAATAAAACAAGGCGATCTGGTTTTTCTGTCTGCCCCAGTGTCTCTTGTCGTATGGACTTTTTGCGTAGACAACACATAAGTTGTAGGTAGATGAGATAGGCGATGTTGGGTTCGGCGAAATTACGTTTTCTTTGTTTTTTTGTTTAGTGTCTACAACAGTTTTAGGCTGGGTAGACTGCGACATGTTGCCTCCCCCAAAGTACGTGGGGCAGTCCTAGCTGCAAAGCTCGGACTTTTTTACAATTATCTTGTTAGTCGCATAAGTTTAAATAAGTGTTCGCCTTCCATGTTCAGCGCGGACGTAAGGTTGGGTTTTAGGGGGCTATTTTTATTATTATTAGTAATTCTCAACATGCTGACAGCGTATCGTTGAAGTAAAAATTGCGGTCGTACTCTATGGATATGTGTCATGCAGGCATGTCGAGTGAGATGATGAAAGCTGACGTGCTGCTGGAGAAGGCCATGCTGGCGTTCCCGGGCGTCGTGTTGAAGCTGCTGCAGTGCATGGGCGTCACGCCCAGCGCGCGTCTAAGGGACTGCGCGCTCTTCGCCAAGGCTGATGATACGTCAGTATACAAATAGTTTTCATGTAATTTTGATAGAAATGGTTATTGCTTACAATCGGAAGCTCCAGTATATCCATTTTAGGTGTAGTTTCTCATAAATTATGTCGTTTTTAGCACCAGCAAGAACTTGTGCGAGCTGATGGCGCTGTACGCTAAGTTGACGTGGTCGAAGTGGCGCGAACCCGGCGTCTACGAGTGGTTCACCAAGAATGCTGAGCGTCTAGCCGAAAATTACGACAAAGATACTCGTTTACAGGTAAGAAATATTATCCACAGTTGCCCCACCCCATTGAAGGGCGATTACAAATCGACCACGGCCCAATGGGAAATCTAGTATAATAATACCAAATAATACTGAACTTGTGATAACCCTCCAGGAAAAAGTCAGTTGCGCACGCACGCGTGAAAACGTTGATAAAGCAAGGCGTTTTGCGCAGTGTAAGAATTCCTAGGATAGCTATGGCTTTTAACACCAAAAAAACTTTCCACTCCCTCCTTTGCAAACGGTCGAAGCTCTCCCTACGTAGTAAGGTCCATCCTTAGCGTCCGTCCCGTAATGACATACGCGTGTCCGGTTTTTGCTCATGCGGCTCGCTCCAATTTGAGTCCCCTTCAGGTGATTCAAAATTGTTTCATGCGCAAGGCCACGGGCTGTCCCTGGTACGTGCGTAATAGGAATCTCCACATTGACCTTGAAGTCCCTTCCATTAAAGAGTATAGGCGTCAAGCGTCCCCAGATACGATGTCATAAATTTCCTAAGAGGTACGAGCCTTCTGCTCCCCCACAAGTCCGCGCCCGCTAATCGCTAATACGGACCTAATCGCTATTTCTACCAGAGTGGTAATATTACCACTCTGGTGGGGTCAAAAAAAAAAAACTTATTAAAAACAAAAATCGCCAAAAAGTTTCGAAAACGGTTTATAAAGGTAAAACATCTGGAGCATAGTTGTTGTGTATTTGAAGGTAGAATTGAAATAAGGTTGTGGGTAGTCAGGTTTTCCAAAAATAAAGACAGTGTGAATTGGACTGACGGTCGTTTTACTCGCGCCCTTGCATATTAATTAATGGCGACGAGCGAATTCACGTTTCACATTAGTTTCAATAGTCACCAAAATGTTATCAACATCAAGTGCGGGGTTGTGGTCGTGTTTCGACCACACACCACAAGATTGGAAGACGTTTATAAGGCGACTTGAACAAGGATTCATGGCAAGCGGCATTAGCGGTGAAAGTGACACGTCAAGTCAAAAAGGAGACAAGGCAGGCATGAAGCGTCGCGCTATTCTACTGAGCACGCTTAGTGATGTTACTTATCAACTGGCATCTAATCTGGCCCTGCCTGAAGTGTTAGAAACGAAAAATTACGAAGACATCGTGAAAATTTTAAACGCTCATTTTGAACCCAAGCGTTGTGTTTTTACGGAGCGTTATCATTTCTACCAGGCGGTGCAAGGGTATGATGAAACCCATACACAATGGGAAGCGCGTTTGAGGGGCCTTGCAGTACACTGTAATTTCAAGCACTTAGAGGACTCGCTTTTGGATAGATTTGCTATTGCTATGCGACCTGGTCCTGAGCGTGAAAAAATATTGTGTACGTAGTGCGGGGTGGCGGCCCACCGCTTTTAGGTCGCAATTTTATTTCTCGTTTTGGCTTACAATTAACTTCAGTTAACTTCTGTGAAAAAATCAATGTTGAGGATTTAATAAGAAAAATTCAAGCAGAGTATTCTGAGGTATTTACAGATAAGTTAGGCTGTTTTAACAGATATAAAGTAAAATTGACGCTTAAGGATGACGCTAAGCCGACGTTTAAAAAAGCACGACCAGTGGCTTTTGCTTTGAAAGAAAAGGTAGATAAGGAAATTGATAGGTTGTTGCACCTCGGTATACTCACACCTTTGGAACACTCGGAGTATGCTTCACCAATCGTACCGGTCCTTAAGACAAATGGTAGTCTTAGGCTTTGCGCAGATTACGCACATACCGTAAACAAACAGTTGTTAATAGAAACTTATCCGTTACCCACGGTAGAAGAGATGTTCTCCAAGTTACATGGTGGTGAGCAATACAGTAAATTAGACATGTCTATGGCCTACAATCAGTTCCCATTAGATGATCCTCAAAATATTATTTGCATAAACACGCATCGTGGACTATTTAAATTTACTCGTATGGTTTTCGGTCTCTCTTCAGCTCCGGCAATTTTTCAGCGTGCTAAAGCGGGTGTCCTAGCTGGTATTGAGGGAGTTCAATGTTTTTTGGACGAAATTCTTGTAACTGCGCCTACAAAAGCACTTATATTTTAAGATTGCGTGAAGTTATGCAACGGTTACGTGACTCAGGTCTAACCTTGCAAAAGGAAAAAAGTTCTTTTTTCCAAGACGAAATCACGTACCTCGGGTACGTAATAAACAAGCAAGGCATTAAAAAAACGTCGTTGAAAATCAATGCGATTGTAAATGCACCTGTTCCATCAAACGTAAATGAACTAAAATCTTTCCTCGGGCTGGTAAATTACTACAGAAGTTTGTGCCCGCGGCGTCATCAATTTTATGTCCTTTATATGAATTATTACGAAAAAATAAGAAATGGACTTGGAAAAAAGAACATGACACGGCTTTTAAAGAAATAAAAAAACAGTTGGCATCAGATAAAGTGCTAGCTCATTTTAATCCACATGCTAAAATAGTATTGACAGTGGATGCGTCACCAAAAGGATTAGGTGCTATTTTGTCTCAAATAGACGCAGACGGCTTCGAAAGGCCGGTGTCGTATGCGTCGAGAACTCTGAATACAGCTGAGAGAAATTACTCTCAAATTCAAAAAGAGGCTACCGCTATTATTTTTGGGGTGAGGCGATACCACCAATATTTGTATGGTAGGGCTGAGCCATTTATATTACGTTCAGATCACAAGCCTCTAATTTATATTTTTGGAGAACGTCGCAGAATTACTGAAATATCAGCGAACCGCTTACAGACATACGCATTGTTTTTGGCCGCGTATAACTACAAAATAGAATATGTAAAAAGCGAAGACAATTGTGCAGATTACTTGTCACGTGCTTCACTACGTACAAGTGCGAACGAATGGCGAGCCGAGCGGGCGACGACCAAGCCTGTTACGTAAACTTTATTATAGAAGGTACCTTACCAGTTACTAAAACAAGTTCGTAATGAAACGCAGAAGGATCTCATTCTTTGTAAAGTGATAAAACACGTAAAAGAAGGTTGGCCACGTAAGGTTAAAGATAACAATTTGAAGCCTTATCATCTTTGTAGGTTACAATTAGCATACGAAAATGAGGTCTTAATGAGAGGACACAAAGTGGTGATTCCGTTGTCGCTACAAAAATTTGTTTTGCAACAGATACATAGTTCGGATCTAGGAATTGTAAAAAGTAAAAATGAAGTTCGTTCAAGATTTTGGTTTCCAGGTGTGGACAAAGCGCTCGAACAGTTAATTGGTTTATGCAAAACTTGTGTAAGTTTACGGCCAACCCATCCCCGCGCTCCGCTCGCGCCGTGGTTACAGCCGTTTTATAGAGTTCATTGTGATTTGGTGGGACCTATTAATAGCCAAATTTTTTTAGTGATAGTAGATGCACATTCAAAATGGGTTGAATGATTTGAAAAATAATAGTTCTAGTTTGAAAATCATAAGCATGTTATATGAATTTATGTCTCGTTTTGGTGTACCAAACACATTAGTAAGCGATAACGGAACATACTTTACTTCAGGAGAGTTTAAACATTTTTGTCTTTTAAATGGAATAGTTCACGTGACGTCACCTGTCTACCATCCTTCGAGCAACGGGCAGGCGGAGAGTTACGAGTATGTCAAAATTGCAAAACGGGGAACAAGAGCTCATTGTTGTCTTGCAAAAATAAAAATGATATGCATAACAAGTTATTAAAATATTTGTTTGATTATCGTAACTCGGTGCACAGCACGACAGGCTCTTCTCCTGCTCAGTTGGTGTTTTGAGACAGTGTGGGGAGACAGTTGCGTTCGGTTCTAGATTTAATCAATCCACATAGTGCGGTATCAACACCGTCACCTTCGGTCACAGAATTGGCTAATTTTGTAAGAATAAAACAGTCTTCACAGAGTAAACAGAACGGTGGTGTGAAACGAGCAGGTTTCGGTTCAGGAGTCAAAATATTTTATAAGAAATACATAAGCAAAGTTAGATATGTATGGAAGGAAGGCACGATTATCAAACAGATCGGAAACGTTTTGTACCTAATACAAGACAAAGAAGATTTGGATTTAAAATTAAAACGGCATAAAAATCAACTTATTTTAAACGAAGGCAAGGAATTTGTCGAAGAAGGAAGGAAAAACGAAGGAAATTTAGATAACATACATGGCCTGCCAAGAGGTTTGCAGTTCCCTTTGTCACTATTTCCGGTTCAGGACAGTTTGCAAGATAGGGGGGGGGGGGGGACCATGATTGGTCGCCTCTGGGTACCAGAACCCGATTCTGCTGCTCGGCCACCTGGAGAACTCGCGGGACTCCGGCTTCTTCGTGGACTTCAGGACGCTGCTGCTCCTGCTGGGTAACTGGCGTCGTCGGTGTGGGGTCGGTTTTCTTTTTTAATATATTACATATTTTTATAACTGTTTTTTTTCCTCTCTCATCCTTAACACTCCTCTGTATATTCACTTTTAAACTGTTTTTATTTCTATTTTATAGTCATTTTGAATTATTTTCTTCACGATTCACTGTTATATAAAGTCTATGTGTCGTGGCATTATTTGTAGTCCATTTATCTTCACTTTTATCTGGTTCGTAATCTAGGTTCATGGAAGTTGCTAATTTACACAAAATTACTTTTAACTTTAACAAGATCTCCCATGATACCCAGCCTACCCTTATAGGGCAGAACTGGCTAGGGTCGCCATGCAATAGAAGCAGAGTCTAGGCGATATTGGAGAGAGAAACACAGAAGTGGTTGGTATGTAGTATAATAAACGACTAAAGTAGAGAACCAAGTACAGAGTACAGAGAGCTATTCTAACTTATGTAATTGCTTAAACTTATTGCTAACACAAGCAATACGCATCATGACGTAGTCAGGGTGTCGCGAGCACCACTACAGTATTGTATTAAATACATTTTGTATTAATAGAATATAACTGTTTATTAAATGATGATTTTTATCATAAATAAATCAATGAAAACATTAAAGTGTCTTTTTTCTAATTTATTAGGTTTATAAAACACATGCAAACAGTAAACATAAATAACAAAGGCTGCCATACAAAATGGATATATATATTTTTTTTTATATATATCGGATATATATCATAAATATCCGATATTTTGATATTTTTAATAAATATCGGATATTTTCGAATCCTGCCAGGCAGCTCGGACGACGAGGACGTCGAGGACCCTTCTCTCGCTGATGAGAACCCCATGACGGCGAAGGCAAATCCAACAAGTTCTTCTAGAGCTTTACGAAACAAGTCTAAATTCGACTTTCGGCGTTACTTTTAAGATTACTTTTTATTATATAAATGCTTATATTTAATATACAGTTCTAATATTAGTAGTTAAGAAACTAGGTGGAGGGATTGTTGTGTATTTGAAGATAGAACTGAAATAAGGTTGTGGGTAGTCAGGTTTTCCAAAAATAAAGACAGTGTGAATTGGACTGACGGTCGTTTTACTCGCGCCCTTGCATATTAATTAATAGTATTATACGCAAGTGAGACGAGGACAATGACCCAGAGGGACACGGAAAGGTTAAAAGCATTTTAAATGTGGTGCTGGAGAAGGATGTAGTGTAAAGTGTAAATCAATGCTAGAATTTGTATGAATTAAATTGGTGATAGTTTACCTTTTTAACTACTTTTGGGGAGAAGTTTTAATAAATCTTCACTTAGTGCAAGCCTACGCTAAATAAGTAATTCCCGTGCATTTACTTATCTAATGTTTATTAAACAGAATATGTTTTGGTTTTCTGATGACAGGAGGAAGCGAAGGTAAAGGCCAACGTGCGACTGAACCTGTTCCAAGTGTGGCCAGAGGAGATTGTGCGTCATCTGAGCATCATTAAACCTATGTCCAACTTTTTGGTAGATGGGGTGAGTACTAGTACTATCTTAACGCGCGCCGACTAGTGGAGTTGATAACATCTCCGTCGCACGGCAAATGTGCGTAATTTGCTGGTAACAGGTATTTTTGGGGCAATCTCGATCCACCGTCGCGGTGCGTTGTCGGCGGCCTCACCTTGCCCTGAAAAATCATGACCGACTGGAAAGCCAATAAACCCTTGAGTAAAAGCGCTTTAAAGGGCTGCCCTATGTGAATTTGGTTGTTTTAGGTCTACAATAGCGTAGCCATTTATATACTACCAATAGGGGATCGGCCAAATTTTCAGAAAGTGTTTTAAATTAATCTTTATGGATACTTATTCCCATAAAAAATAAAATTTTATTTATTTACAGCCTTTTAGGTTCTCAAAATCACGTTTTAATATTGCTTGTTTAAAAATCTCGCCAAAACGCCACGTTATGTCATCTGAGAGCGCGTGACGTCATTTGTGGTCATACAGTGGTGTACCCGTCATAGCCGGATTACCCGTGCAGTCAGTGATTGTCTACAAATTACGTCACGTACTGTGATTGGTGTTTCAATACAGATTACAAATATTGTAAATAACAACATTTTATTTCTTCAATTAATAGTATTTAAATTAAATCATTATATTAAATCATTATTAGATAAATAATCGTAAAAAAGTTTATTTATTTTATCTAAGTACATTTTAGATTTTAATCTGATTACTGTCCGATCCCCTATTCTGTCTTTGGGAAATTAAAAAATTTGATTGTTCCTCCAGGCGCAGTACATTATTATTCCATGGGGTAGCCCAATCAATGATTTACAGTGAATAGGGTAGTATCTTATCCCATTGAATTTAGTTTAGATTTAATAGTAACGTTCTTTTAATTTAATTTGCCATAATGATTGACCCTATCGATTCATGCTTTCTGTGATCGAAGATTCATGCCATAAAAGTATAGGATGTTATTTTTGTATTTCAGCCGGTTCGATTCTCGGGTGTGGCAAGCGTATTTTCAAATAACTTTGAATATAGTTTTATATCTATTTAAAAATAAAGGAAAGTTTCCTTTGAGCAAAATTTCCTATCGTCAAGTACTTTCCCTCGCGTTATGTTATAAATTTCCACCCTGTTATATTATATAACAGCATACGGAACTTACCGCCCAACCAGCAAAATAGTCGAATAAGAAATGATTTACTCAGCCTAAACTTAATTAAGCCGAAAAAAAATTGTTGCGCAAGAGGTGTGTCTAAGGAAGACGGCGCGGGCAGCGCCCCGCGTCGGTCAGCCGCTCCCCGCGCCGCCCCGCACAGACCCCGCTCTAAAACATCGAGGCGGGTCTATGACCTCTGCGACAATGATAAAATATTATATTTGTTTAATTTGATGTAATCGCGCAAAGTATATTACTATGTATGATTCGCTCTTTGAGTATATATTTTTAATTTTATTTTAATTGGTCTTTAGTGTAGTGGAGTGTAGGGTAGTAATGATTATAATTTCACCTAAAAATAAAAGATTTAGTATTTCAAGATTCCAGACATTTTGACATTGTAATAGTAAGTATAATTTGAATTACTATAATACGGTCCGCCCGCGGCTACGCTCGCGTTGTGTAAGATTTTCCCGTGGGAATAAGCCTTTTCCCGTAAAAAGTATCCTATGTAAGTGTCCTATGTGTTCCAGGGTATAAACTAACTTTATTCCAAATTTCTTTCATACCAATCCGTTCAGTAGTTGTTGTCTTCTAGTATCTTCACTTCAAAATTATATAGGGGACAAGGGGAAAATAATTCCCGTTGTCACCACTTTAATTTATTTATAAAATACCTACAGATTTTCGAGTATTTTTATTCCATTGTTTCCAAACTGAAGTCAATTTATTAATTGGATGCATAAAATAAAAATGTGATGTTTATTTACGATTTACAATACAATCGATACGTAAATTACGATGACTGCAGCCGGAGGACTCAAAAAAAACCGAAATTAATTTATAATTAGGTTTATTAAAAGTTCCACAATGGATACTTATAAGAATTACAAGATAAATGAACTATAACTAAGAACTTGACTCGACCGATGCAAGTATCGAAGTGCCGAGCTGACGTTGGGTCCTCAGGTCGATGGCGAAGGTGGCACGAGGCATCGACACGAGGCGCTGTGTCTGCGGTTTACTTTTGGTTGCGAAATTTGGGGCAGCGACATGCGTTTGGTGCCGTGTGCAGTGTTGATTCGTAGTCAGCACTTTCCTATTAGGATGACTGCGTAACACGTATCTACTTATTTCTGATACGATCAATATTGTGAATGTTTCCGGAAATACATAATGTTTTCTTCGTGTCTATTTTTTTCTTTGTGTTAGATTAAACAGGATGATCACTATAAATGTCTTTATAATATTTTTATCACACACACGTCACTTCAACACATCAATTATTTTTTTCTTTTACTGTCATTATGATGAGTAATTGGTACCAAAGAAATCTTATATCAAATATTTGGTTCAAATCAAGATCAAAAGTTTCTGTTTTGTCAATAAAATTGGGTATGCAAAGTTTTAAAAAAAGTATGCTAAATGCAAAACCATTTCGAGATATAAGGTTGGTTCCTAAATATATTTTGCATTTCTTTTTGCTCAAAATACTACACGGTTGTTTATTTTTTTATAAAATCATTTAACTTCCAAGTGCCCTCCAAAAAGTAACCTGTAGCCCATCCATGGTAGCTTTTACGTCGAAAAATGATTCATAAAAATCTTAATTTGAATAAAATATTTTTATTTGATTTGATATACGGCTGATTCTCTGCCTTGACAAACGAGATATATAAAAAAATTACACAAATGTCAAACTTCATCTTTGAATATGGCACAGAATCTTGCGCCACGTGTAAAGCTTGATCTGCTATTTAAATATATTTAATTGTAAAACTTTTACTTTAGTATTATATCAGACTGCCCACGCCACGAAATTTTATTGATAAAGCATCGACTATTTGTGTTTACCATTGAAATTATTAGGGCGCTTGGTCTGGCATCACTAAAACACATTTGATGACATACGATGACAGCTAACTTCATACCTAAATTTTTTGCTTGTCACTAGGCAAAAAATGTATTTTATTCAGCCAACTGTAGTATATGTATGACTCACTTCAACCACATCTAGATAGATATAATTTAGCATCTAAGTAGCTTGTAGTCAATATGTTTGTCTGACGCACAACACGTCTTTCATTCTGACACGCAGGAGCGTGTCAGAATGAAGACACAGGAGTGTCTCTATACCTCATGCATGGTGACCCTGCCAACACTGCCTAGTATGGACAGTCCTGTGCATCGCGATTCGCTAGTGATAAAAATATAACGTGTTCGTTCGTAAAAATTGTAATAATGTGTTAAAACGAGGATCTGATAGGATGTTTACGTGCTAAAAGTGGGTCTTTTTAGATGGGTGTGGAGTTCTTTTTAATAATGTGTTAAAACGAGGATCTGATAGGATGTTTACGTGCTAAAAGTGGGTCTTTTTAGATGGGTGTGGAGTTCTTGAGGAAGCTGCGGCGACTCTTGAGACGGGAAAGAGGAGGGTTGTGTCGTAAAGGAGGTGCCTGCTGTCTTGAGACTGTTTCGCTCTTTCAATATCGCAAGTAACCTCACGTCTCACGCTGGGTGGAACAATTCCTGCCATGGAGTAAAGCTTTCTCAGTGGTGTCGGTTTCAGGGTGCCCGTGACTATACGTCATGATTCGTGGAGAGCTGTGTCCACATTTCTCGCATGGGCTAAACAAGCCCAAACTGGACTCGAATATTCGCCTGCTGAGTAAGCGAGAGCAAAACAACTCGTTCGAAGAACGCGTGCGCTGGCTCCCCAGCGGGTAGTGGTAAGGCGTCTCAGGATGTTGTTCCGGGCACCAACTTTACTCTTAAGCTTGCGGCAGTTCTCTCTTTATGTCAGAGATTGATCCCACGTGACACCTAAGTACCGTCAAAAATGTTTTTAAACTTTCATACAAATTAACTCGATCAGCTGATCACCTTGTTTGAAAAAAATACGAGTTTAAAAAAGTTTTGGTACGAAAGTTGTTCAGTTTCATGGGCCGATTATTACCACACGAGAGGTTTTACGTTATTTTGCTAAGACGTTGACACGTTTTAGTTTTGATTTGTCACGGCAAAGCTAACGATATCTCTATATAAATTCATTAAGTATTTTAGAATTTCTAAAGTGTGACAATATTTCCTTATATTTATTAGAGGTTCTATTTTGTCATAAAAACTAAGATTCTTGGATTTTTTTTATTTTTAACATTGCCTCATTGTTTCCTTGGCAAAATAGTGCTCTTAACCGAGTTTCATCAAACCCATTAACTCATAGAAAAAAAAATTGTTGTTTTCTTAATGGAATAGTCCACTAACCCAAGTTTTATCGTAATCAGAGCACTAACAAAATAATAAACTGTCAGTTAAAAAATATATGAGTTCATTTTGTTCATTATTATAATTATTTTTTTATAAATAATTATTACTCATCCAAAATATCATTTGAATAAAAATACTCGTAAATCAGTCATTCATTTTATAATTATAATTTGTAACGTGGGAGAACGGTAATGTTTATTCCCACTGTCCCCTGTTTTTTTTTTTTCGAGTGAACATACTGGGGTACAGCGGGAAAAATCCTTAGTTGTTCCCCCGTGAGGGATATAATCCTTTGACTGGAAATAAGACTTGGCCCCGCACACACTTGGCTGGTTTTTTGTAAGCTAGGTATAGGCTATAAAATTACGTAACGAGTATGCAAACTTTACTTTTGAATCAATAAATAAATTCTATCTTACCTACCTAACACAATAAAAATAATTCTAAAAAACCGCATTTGGTTGAATAATAGAAATACCTAACTATTCCTCTCGCGCCTGCCTGTGTTGTACTATAAAAATAAAATGATCGACATCTGTAACTAGGTAGTATAATAATAACATCTAATTTGAAAAAAAAATAAAAAAAAATGTATACCTTGATGTGCCGTCCACTGTACATACACATATACCCTTTGCGTAGTGTACTCGTATTATTAGTGTCGACCTTGAAAGTGATAGTATCACAAACTTGACTAAACCTTACTAAGTATACAAGCAGCAGGTATGGACCCAACCTATATTTATTTAATTAAAAATCGATTTAGAAATATTGTCAATGTAACGGATCGGACGGACGGATGTGATGGACCTACTCATAGTACGTCTTCTCCAAATAAAATTATTTCGTGAGCCGGGCGGCTTGGAGCGCCACCGAGCGCACATCCGTCGTCGGCAAAGATCATGGGCGACTGAGCTCAAGAAAGGAAAGTGATGACGCTAAGCTTCTCCGCACGTGTTTAACAGAGAAAGAAATAATGTTCGCGCGCTCCAAGTAAATGGCGTAAGTGCCAAATTTACTTTCTCAGTTTATATAAAAAGTACTAATTTGATTTGTAAATTTGCTTAGGAAAAACATAAAGCAGTCGGAGACCTATCTTGTAACTAAATTTCGGCGACCAATAAATTACCATTTACCTCTCAGATTCAAATAACGAGAATCGAAGACGCTGCTTTGGATAACATTTGTATCGAGAAGATTTTTACCAAACATGTTTTGGCCTTAGTGTAAGCGTAGATAATAGAGTCCAATAACATATTTTAGAAAATCAATACATTTACTGACGTAGATAATGAGATCTGATTCAACAAAAATCTTGAAAATTCCCGGACTAGCCCCTTAAAAGCTGAGTTTCTAAAACACTGAAAACTCCTCTAACAGTGATTAACTCG
>OX579645.1:17934812-18223698 GCA_951230895.1 Carpatolechia fugitivella | reverse complement strand
ATCTGATCAGGGTAATTACTCGCAAAGTCATATACATGCAAGCGTATTCTGATGATGGAGTAATACTAGTGACAGGCAAGGACTTGAATATGATGAGGAACATCGTTAATATGGGCCTTAAAACTGCACTAAAATGGTGCAGAGAGAAAGGACTAAATCTCAACCCTGAGAAAACAAAAATCATCATATTCACAAATAAGAGGAAGGACACAATGACCAACCCAATCACAATAGATGGGACGGCTCTGGAAACAGTTAAGGAAATTAAATATCTAGGAGTGCTTCTTGATAGCAAACTGCAATTCAACTCGCACATAAAGACACAATGCACAAGGGCTAAGATAGCCATGATGCAGTGCTGCAGAGCTATAGGGAGGACTTGGGGTCTGAAGCCACGTATATCACAGTGGATATACAAGGCCATTATTCTCCCGAGGCTTCTCTATGGGTCTATAGTATGGTGGCATAGAGCAAGCATCAAGCAAAACTACAAAGAGCTTGCCCAAGTTCAGAGATTAGCAGGGCTAATGACAACAGGGGCAATTAGGACCACTCCGACAGCAGCGCTGGATATGATACTCGGTCACAATCCACTTGATCTGGAAGCAAAAAAGAGAGCACAAGAACAATACTACAGACTAAAATCACACGGAATGTGGTGTCTTAAGACCAATGACACAGGACATTCTGTGGTGGCTAAAGAATTTGAGGGAAACATGTCGATGATTCTAGCTAATAATGATCTGATCAGGAAGCAAAGAATATTCGACAAAAAATACAGAATACACATAGGACCAAGAACATCATGGGAAGTAAAGCATAATGACAACGCGCTGATATGTTTTACGGATGGGTCAAGGAAAGAATCAACAGGACTCTCAGGAGCAGGCATCCTCGTCACTGGGCCTGAGCGGTCCTTAAAGACTTCAATAGAACTAGGAAAGTACGCGAGCATCTTTCAGGCGGAAATCTTCGCTATACTAGAATGTGCTCATCAGATCAAAAATATGGGAGATCTACAGACTGACACTGTAGTAATATACAGTGACAGTCAAGCAGCCCTTAGGGCATTAGATAAACCAGTGACAACATCGGCGCTGGTTAAAGAATGCAAGTCAGCACTTAACCTACTTGCAAATAAAAGAAGCGTTACTATCGCCTGGGTGCCTGGACACCAAGGCACCGAGGGGAACGAAAATGCAGATGAATTGGCCAGAAAGGGAGCGGATAGTACCTTCACAGGTCCTGAGCCCCGCCTACCAATACCACAAAGAATTACAAAAGGAGTTATTGAGAAGAAAACAAGAGTAGAAACCAATGCCAGATGGGAGAAGGCCACCGGATACCGGCAGTCGAAACTCTTCATCAGGACAATTGATCGCAGACGAACTAAGCACCTACTTCAACACAAGAAAAAAGACGTCAGAGTCATCACAGGTATAGTGACAGGACACTGCACGCTACAGAGACATCTCAGCATCATGAAGAGAGCAGAGAGCCCCTCATGTCCAGAGTGCGGCGAAGATGAAACAAGCTTACACTTCCTGGCAGAATGTCCGATGTACTCACTGCCGAGATGGGAAATACTAGGAACAGACAGCATCGAAAAGGAAGAACTGAGCAATCTGTCATTCAAGGACATACTGAGATACTGCAAAGCAACAGGCAGATTTGAGGGGGCCATCACGGAGGAGCTACAGTAAAACCAGTACTCCTTCGATGGGTGCTCCGAGGGTGGGCGATGGCAGGCCCGGCCGATTGCGATCTCACGGGGGGAGAACAATCGTGTGGGGGAACCCGGTATTCTCGAAGCTTAAGGCGTGGGGGGCACCGGGGCTCACGCGGCGCTCGGGGGGGTTGGCTGGTAGTAGCAATAGCCGTTGCCAAGCTGGCTCTCCTTGAGTAGTCGCCGGGGCCACTGGGTCACCCTATGCCAGAAGCGGAGAGAACAAGGGATAGACCTAACACTACTCACCTACCACGAGTATCACGCGATACGGCTGAGCTGATGCGGCGCTATCATGAAAGGAGCATCCATCAAAACTGGGATTAAGGGTGAAATAGTTCCTGTATATGGAGCAGGTCACCCGTCTGCGCTCCTCGCAGACGTCCCCCTTATACATACATACATACATACATACATATCTACAAAGTATTTATAATTTACAACTAAGGCTATTAAAAGCTATTGTTCCTCTAAAGATCAAATATAAGTACAAAGATAATAATTATGATAACTTATTCCAGTATTCCAGGGTTTTAAATATATTCGATAAAGTGAAATTCACTATTGTATCCGATTATTGTTCAGAAGTCAAAAATTTTGAAATAAAGTCCAGGGCTAAAAACTTGCGGAAATTGTCTAATCTTCCTCTGTGTTGCATACCTAAATTTAACAACGATTATGGTAGAAGGGTCGGGAGGTGCATCCTACCTCAGATACTGAATAGTTTACCAAAAATTGTAGCAGAAAAAGTAGTTAATGAGACAAATCCCAAACATATCAAAAACATTGTCTAAACATATTAATTAAGGGATAGATCTTTAGTGCTGTCTGAGGGGGATGCACCCCCGTCCTCCTAAATTCATGGAAATCCTTCATGGAAAGTATTATTTCTAAGGCAAAAACTTAAAAATTGTCATTTAGACTAAGGAAAAATAATCGTTTGACACATCTCATTTTTTTGAAATCCTTATTTTGAAGGAAAAGTAGGGATAAGTTTTGTTTTGTCATTTCTAAAGGTAGGATATTGAAAATTTTGATTAAGACTGAGATTAGTAAATAATTTGATATGTGTTTAAGCTTTTTACGGAATTACTATTTTGAGGAGGAAGCAGGGATTAAATGTTTGTATGGAAAGTCTGTAATTTCTAAAAGGTAAAAACTTAAAACATTGGTGTTAGACTGAGATTAATAATTCATTTGATACATGTTTTAGCATTTTATCAAATTCACTATTTTGAGGGGGAAAGTAGGGTTAAATGTTTCTATGGAAAGTCCAGTTCTAAAGTTAGAAAATTGAAAATTTGGATGTAAGCTAAGATTAGTAAATGATTTGACACGTCTTTTAGGATTTTTTCGAAATCCCTATTTGAAAAGGGAAGTAGGGATTAAATTTTGTATGGAATGTCAGCCATTTTTAAAGTTAGGAATTTAAAAAATTATATAATAAGACTGAATTATTCGGTTCGAGTTCCAAAATGTTTTTGAAATCCCGACTTAAAGGGTCCCCTCCTTAATGAAGGTATTTAAAAAAATTATAAAAAACGAGCCTCCTCCATTTTGAAGTTGGTTAAAAATGTGTTAAAGTATGAATTAATCTACCCGTGCGAAGCCGGGGCGGGCCGCTGGTACTATATAACATGTGTTATGCAATAAAGAGTTACTTACTTATCATTTCCTAAAAAAATAATGTGAATGTAATAAGTAATATGTATATGTTACGGTTAAAGGTAGGTGTGAACATAAACTTAAGATTAGCCGGCTAAACCTAGGTTTATCTTCGACGAGGTGTTAATGTTAGTTTGTTCTATCTTTAGCCGGCTAAACTTAAGTGTAACTGCAGGCCCTTGGCTAAAAATGTAGAAGGAAATGGAAAAGGAAACAATGTAGTAATGTTTACTATTTTGACAAGAAAACTTTATTAAAAAATAATCACTTTCATTACACATACTTTTATGTACTATGTAGGTATTCAAAATAACAATTATTACAATTACAAAATTTTAATTACTTAAAGCAATATCAACCTAATCATTAAAATAAAATAATAAGGAACCATTTGGTCATTACAGAATCTTCTGTAGGTATTTAAAATTACAAAATAAAACTTCTTCTTCTTAATTACTTAAAACAATATCAACCTAATCATTAAAATAAAATAAAAAGTAACCGTTTGGTCATTACAGAATCTTCTGTAGGTATTTAAAATTTCAAAATAAAACAAAATTACAAAATAAAACTTCTTCAATGTTAATTACTTAAAACAATATCTAGTCACAATTGTTAAATAATATGAGGCTATTTGTTGGAACATGATAAACTAGAATGGCATTTCGAATTACAAAGAACATTATTTATTCGGCAGCGGCATTTGCGTGTACCACATTTTGTCTTGCAATGACATCTTTGAAAGCCTTGTCCACCTGATGTTGACCCAGCGCGCCCATCGAATACATTTTTAGCCGTTTCGTTTCAGTTAATGTGCACATTAACCGGCTAAAGATGGAATATCACGACGCAAACTAACATGTTATCGAACTTTAGCTGCTTCTCGAAGATAAACCTAAGTTTAGCCGGCTAATCTTAAGTTTATCTTCACACCTACCTTTAGCCGTAACATATACATACTTAGGGCATACTGAAAGTTTCTGGATTCTGAAAAATAAGACTAGATATAAGACTTACGATACGTTTATGGTTTTTCAAAGTATATTCCCTCGCAATCAATGTATTTTTGCATTCGCTGAAACATTGTACAAAGCAGTTGGACCAGTCTTCCTTAGGGACCTCTTCAATGGCTTCATGGAACGCATTCACCGCCGATTCAGGGCTCGTAAAATGTATGTCTCTAAGTTTGTCTTTAATTTTTGGAAACAAAAAGAAGTCGCAGGGTGCAGTGAAGTGCAGGTCCGAGCTGTAAGGCGGATGCTTCATCAGTTCTACTTTTTTTTTTTTTTTAGACGGACCTGATCACTATTTATACCAGAGTGGTAATATAGTGAGCGCGGACATTTGAAGTCTTCAAATAGACTTCTGTTACTTTAGCAGAATGTGAGGATGCGTTATCGTGGTGAAGGAGGACATTGCTTCGAGGACGCTTTTCGCGAACATTTTCTAAGACTCTGGGCAAGAAAGTGTTGACGTAACGTACCTACCAATTTGCAGTCACTGTCTTTTGATCTTCAAGCGACAATGTAGATATGTGATTTGGCGAAAAAAGAAGCAATAATTTTTTACTAATGCTTCGACTTTTCTTAACTTTCGTCGGCAAATCTTCAAAAGGAAAGACCCACGCTGCCGACTGGCTTTTTCTTTCGGTTTCAAAGCAGTACACCCAGGTTTCGTCACCTGTCACGATATTATAGACAGCCAATAACTGTTAAACTTTTTTATCATTTTACGGCACCTCTGGACACTCTTCTGGTCCTCCTTAAGTCATACGGTATGGCCATCGAGTGCAAAGCTTCCGAACCTTCAGATGCACGTGTAAAATGTTTTGCTCTTGGTAGATCAATTACACCCCGAGGTATGTTGGCGCACGAGCGTAGCGAGGGCGCTTATAGTGCGAGCGAATTGATCAGTTTCCCACGTGGTGAACGAGTGTTCGCCACGTGGGAACGGGTATTCACAATCGAGATGAAAAGCAGAGTTGCTTTTCATCTCGATTGTGAGGAAAGAAAACAAGTCAGTTTGTAAAAAAATAAAAAACATACCACATTGACATCATACGTGCGACACACACATCAATGTACCTATTTCACAATTAAACTGCGAAATTTTCAGTTGGTTTTAATGACTCCATGTATATTAACTTTTGAAAAGTCACGCACAAGTCTAAATTAACCTAATTTTCACTATTTCATCGTTAAAATTGACGTAAATTAATAAAATATGTAACAAATCTCAATTAAAACAGATAAAACCAAAGATAAAATTTTTTTTTCGGCAAAAATTTTCTACCGCCTGTTTTTTTAGGGCGCATTCGCCAGGCATTATTTTTGTCAAAAATAAAAAAAATATTATGGTTTATTTTATTATTTTTAATCCTTATATTGTTATTTCTTGGTAAACACATGAATTTTGTATTCATCTTGCGTATATTCAAGCGATTTTTTTTTATTGAAATTAAGGGCGTATTCCGATTCAGACTTTCAGCACTGTCAGCGATCAGAAAAGAAAAAAAACGTATGAGTTTTGACAGCTGACAGTAATTCGGAACGCGATTACGGGAGCTTTAATCGATTTCAGCGCGTTTCGGAACGCAGGGTAAATTAATTGTGGGCTGTATACGTCTATTCTTTTGCCATTTATAGTGTGCAACTTTATATGAAAATAATAAAAAGAAAGGTTCGAATTTCAAAGTTACAACATTTGAACTTACATCCTTTCTTTGGGGTCATTATTGGACTACTTCAGAACATGAGAGATGAAAAAGTAATCTGATGAAGTAGGTACTGTGAACCTGATTTGACTAACAACCTCATGTCGAGATCTCTAGAGTTTTAAGTTCAGACTGAGGTAAGGGCCTTGTCGAATACGACAGTAACATAAAACTAATGTAAGTACTTTGTATCTAAGGGCCTTGACCAAGTTTTTACTCCTCCACAAGTCGGCTAGCCTTGAGCAGTTCCTAACTCCGTGTGGTACTTGCCTACTTATCTACCTATATATCTCTATGTATATGTACGTATACCACGTGTAGACACACGAAGTCACACAATCATGGACTGCCTTTTATTACTACGTGATAAAGTTGACGTTCGTTTGAAGCAGCTGGTTTATCGCTACCACTACACGGGCTCGGCTCGGCTCGGCTCTAGGAAAGAACGATAAATATATTCAACTGAGTAATTTTCCGTGTACTTTTGCCATTGAGGCAAGTAATTTCTGTACTAAATTGTATAACAGATTCGTATTTTAATTGACTACTTGTTTTTAAACACCATTTTCTCCAATCCTTGAAACAAGTACTTAATTTAAGTATTTAATTTTCAGTAAATGGATGCCAATAAAAGATAATTTTTAAGATTTTTATAAATTTATAAATAACTAGCCTAGATAAGGTAGTTAAAACCATATCATTGTGCTATGTGTTCTGTGGTAGGTACCTACAATATAATGTCGTCAGATTACGCCGCGCGTGGATAATGTTATAAAGCGTTTTCAGAATTTTCTCTGGTAATGAACTCGACTAGTCCTGAAAATTATATACCTATACGATACACGCAAACAAAAATTACTCGTCCAAACTAATTAGTAACGAAATTAAAACATGAGATAATACCCACCCTAATTTCGGCTGAGATGATGACGAATTCTAGCCGATGCGTTAACTAAAGGGGAATAGCGACTAACTCGAGTGAATACGACAGTAAGGTATGCTAGTAGGTACGTGCTGACCTTGCCAGCTACTCGCCCGTCATTACTAAACGTCTGACTCGCCTAGTCTCGCATTCACTCGCTTGTTATTAGCGTAGCCATTATATTACCATCTAAGCCAACCAAAACCAAAACCTTCCCTAAAATAACTGACGTGGTTTGGCGGCCCACATTAGCTATTTTAGTTCGTGAAGGTATAGCGCAGTATTTCTAACCCGATCTATCAGTTTGACACCCAAAATACTACGCTCTATATAGCTCTCTGACAAACCTGTTTGTGACCCGGGCAAGATGCACATGTCGACTAGCTTGCGTTTTAATGAGAGAGGATTAGTTCTCCCTTCAAAAACTGATTCAAGGACCAGAAGATCTTTCTGGCGTTCTCGACTCGATGGTAGATTTCCTTCGACTGCCTGTTTTCAAAGGAGACTATCTGGTTTTCTTCGTAGATCAACTCCAAAAACCTTCCGTACGTTCCGTTATCTTGGCTGCGTAAAGATGTAAATATAGCAGAACAAATGTGTTAGACTTATCGTCGTTCTGTGGCTCTATTATCAAACCTTGTACACCACGTAAATATATAGTAGGTACCTACTTCTTAAAGAAAATCAGAGAAGTCCAAAACAAGTAAGATATTATTACTGCAGGCCAGTATCCTAGTCCAGACTGGACATGGGCTCTTCGAAGCCATTCTTGCGACTCATGTCAATCCAGTACTACCTTCGATCACAGAAAGGGACAGTGCTACTGGCATGTCTGAACTGGACGCCTTCGAACAGTCGCTACCTGTTTGTTGTCGAGTTTCCTTCCACGCTCCGTAAAATTAATTCATTCGATAGCTCAGTTTCAAAGTGTAACAAATTTGAAATTCAGTGAGTTTTAGATAAGTATGAGAAATTGTTCACAAAACGATTACGCACCATTTCTAAAGAGTAACAAGTCGATAACTGAGTGTAGTGTGGCCCAGCAGCCCCCACGGAGCCGCTGAGCACCACACGAAAGATGTAGAACAAGATAATATTTTAGGGTGTGGCTAAAGCCAGGGTCCAGACCTGGTAAAGGTAATGATAATAAATTTAGATAGACAGTAAAGATATTTAATTATGAATTTATATAGAATATTTTATAAAACTGAAAGATAATAACCTGGTCACGTAAGTAAAAGAATAACTGAGTTCTTCACTGCAAGAGATCAGGACAAGATGTGTGAATTATAGCGGAAAAAAGACAAAATCGAAACGTAAGAAATCTAAATTTGAAAATGAATTTAAAATGAAAGATAAAGCTGCCAGCAAGAAAGAAAACAGGAAAGAGGACGAATGCCTCGTTACAGTAGTTTGATTGTTACACCCAATATTTTTTCATAAGTCTAGATTATTTTATTTTCATACAACCTCTAAATAATGTGCTTACCCATTCAAGAGCATTCATAAAAATTATATATTTTAGATATAACAAAAGTATCACATGAAAACCTGTTTCTTTCTGAATTGTACATTTTGGAACTGAGGTATCGCAAATAGACTTTCATTCCACGTTTTTGTACAGTTCTCATTTTTGGTTATCAACGATGAGACGATGATTAAAATAATACTGAACTGAAATGAATTCAAGCAAAACTAAAAACTACGAGTTATGGAAAGAAAATAATGTATTGACGAATCGAATCATGGAAAATAAATTTTTGACTCTTTGGATGTTCATTCAGTCATGGAATCGCAATGAAGCCAGCGAAAAAGTCTAATGTTTCTAATGACCAATCCGCACTAGGTCAGCTGCATCCCGAGAGGACGTATAAACTGAAAACAAGTCCAGTGAAAGATGTACCTACTGTACAATGCTTGTTTATATATTTCTTTGTGACCTGTTTGAGTTGGCAGCACTGCAAGTACGACGCAGCACTGTCCTGCTTCGATATAATATCTCCTATCCTAATAGGCGTATACTGTGCGCATACGAGTTCAGCTTTGCTACTGTCGTCGGTTACATTCATTGTACATATTGTGTTAGTACTATACTGTGGTACGAGTATGTATCAAAATTGATTCATTTTCTTAGACATTTCGTTTTATAGCGTCGTCAACGATCTTAATTTCGAAACTTATACCTTGGTATAATAATAATAGATCTTTATTTCAGGTAACTTAAACAATACAATAGGTACAGCTTTAGACTATCTTTCGTTATATCTATGGGATATAACCCACAGGTATATTCCACCACAACCTCACTGTCACAATCAGAACGTTCAATTCGATCCATACTAATTTTTTACTTGACGTACCCACTTGCCTACTTCGAATATTTAGTAAGGTTGGTTATAAATTGTGATAATATTATAATGTAATGTTAACGGCCGGCACGTTTTATAGAGGCCCAACTCTCTGTGTCGCTACTCGCTATTTATGCTCAAGGTTTAGAATATCAACAGCTGGTAAACTATTGCGATGCGGCATATCATTTTATAATAGTTCTATGTACATTGTACACATAATACACATAAATTGAAATTAATCTGATAACTTATTATCATTATGTAATACATGACTGGATGCGTAAGGCACAAAATCGCCTAGCATGAGGAGAGTTGGAAGAGGCTTAAGTTATGTCCGAGACTGGACAACAAATGGCTGACGACGACGATGATGATGATGATGATGAAGGTAATGTGTTCAATATTAAATTGAATACCCAACATACTTTTTTTTTTCAAATTCCTATAGTCCTTACGTGGACGTATTGTTATATTTGGGACCACTGTAATGCCTGCAGTAACCAAACAAACACATTTCATACTTTGAAACACTTTTTATGTCAACAGTACCTATACAAGCTGAAAACAATAGAAAAAATAACAAAATGAAAATGTAATAAAATTTATCAAAATCGTGAACCTCCGGAACGGTGCCCTCGGGGATAACCCGAAGCTACGATGTGGAATGCGTAAACTTATTTGGAGCGTCTCGAGTACGAACACTTAGGCAATGGATCCAGCCTCCTACCTACTTGACAATTTGGTAATTTGGATAGATATCTAATCTAATTACCGAACGAGCGAAGCGTCTCTATTTTAGCTTTGCCAAAATTGCTTTTGTATGTTTATCTGTCTGTCCATCTGTCTGTTTGTTCCACTCTACAGGTCGCGTTTCTCAACCGATTGTCGTGAAATTTTGTGAGCAGGTTCGATAAATTAATAAAAATTTTTGTCGAGTAAGTTTTAGATCATTTAAAAAATATACGGAGTTGTGGGGGTTGCCAGCTTACAAGGTCTACCGCTGAAGCTGTTTTCCTCTACAGGTCACATTTTTCAACCAATAAAATAAATATATACATATTTGAGTTAAATAAATTTCAAGGGTGTGGCTGGCCAGTGGCCACACACACAAAAAAGATAACTGTAGCAGGCTGTCAGATTTTGACGTTTGTTTGGGTGACAATAAAATGCGCCAAATAATGTGCACCAAATAATTGAGGTCAAAAAAAGCGCGCCAAATAATATGCACTGAATAATTGAAACGTCAAAAAATGTTTACTTTATTGGTTGTGAATTATTTACTGCATTTTGTGGAAGCGCTTGAATAAAATGCAAGGAACAAAAACGTGCAGGAGATAATTCAGTACAGAACAAACCCCAGTTCTTGGCGAGCTGCAACAATGCGCACTCAATAACATGCAGGCAATAATACAGGTCAGGGTCATGGACACCTCTAGAGAGTTGACACATTTCAGACCGATTTATCAGCTGTATGTCGAATCGATTTTGAAAACATTTCGCCCAACCAATGTACAGCCTGATAAAACGAAGCCAATCCACAATGAATGCCAAGTCAGGGCGGGTGTGAGCGAAGCGAGCACGGGAGTTTGGGGCACCCCGACTCGGTTAGATTAGGTTAGAAGGGGATTTCGGACGGGAGCTAGGCGAGCGAAGCGAGTACGGCTCCCTCCGCCATACCCTTTGGAGTTAGGTTATCTTGTGACCCCCATGCCTGCTTGCAGGCATGCCAAGAGCTTGTCACATAATGTACTTGCAGACTTTAAAAAAAATGGGCGTTAATATTTTACGCATTAAATAACGTGCAGTCCAATAACTTGAGCTAAAAACCTGAACTATTTGCTGCAGATTATTTGTTGCGTATTATTTGCTGCACGTTATTCACCGCACATTATATGCACCCGCTTCAATGGTGCTGCCAGATACTTTTTTGTTTCCTACTACCAATTTACTAAAATAATTATTGCAAAGTAATGGTGGGAAATAAAAAACATTTTCTAATTCAGACTCGTAGTTAATAATATACTCTTTCAGCCTATATACTTCAGTTCGCTGCTAAAAATATCAAATATTAAAATACCACCTTCCGTACGATTTCTGAAGATTTCCTTTATTTTATCACCTTCAAAGTATGCTCCTTCAGTAACGATACACTTACGCCAACAAATAATCCAATCATCAAAACATGCTTTTTCCGGAATGGTGTTCAGTTCTCGCCGCGAATTCTCCTTTATGTCTTTAATCGAATGAAAACGGGTGCCACAAAGTTGAGTTTAGTTTAAAAATGGCAGGACAATATTTTTCATTTGAATTGAGTAGGTAGTATGTAAATTAAAGAGTCCATAATAATAGGATTTTTGTTTTTGACGTTGATATACCCGCGCGAAGCCGGGGCGGGCCGCTAGTATATTATATAAGAATCTCGGAAACGGCTGCAACAATTTCGATGAAATTTAGCATTTCAGGGGCGATAAATCAATCTAGCTTGGTTTCATTTTTAGTAAAACGGGATTTCTCTTTGTTTTCAGGCTTAAAATAATTGTTACGCCATATCATTATAAATAGAAAGGTAATTTCGCCATCACTCGTAACAGCATAATAACTCAGTCGGGAAACCGCGAGTCTACAAAGTCTATTCTGGTTGAGTCCTGAGTTCGAATCTCGACAAATACTTATTTTTAATTTTGTTTATGTTTCTTTTTTATCTGTTATTTTATTTTTTATTCTTTCATTTAAATACAAAAATGAAAGAAATTAAAAACTCTTCGTGGTCCGAAAGTTTTCCAACAGCTCGGTCGCCCGGGTACTTATTTACGAGAATACTGTAGCTTTTAAGTGCACAGCACTACGGTCCTTATTGTAGCACAACGGAAGCAGCGAGGACAGTTGATTGCCGGTCGGAATACTAAATTGGTCCTGATTGAAATACTCCAGATTTCAAATGGTACCCCCCGTTTTACTGTACCTACCTCAGAGTGAGCATGGAATAGTCGACAACCGCAAAAATGCTCATTCTATCATGTTGCGACAGCTTACAATGAATTTTATTAAAGCACCTACTGACTGAGAGGCTCAACAGAAGTAAATAATGGCAATAGATAAATTGAAAAGTAGATCAATTATATGTCCTGATTAACTTGTTTTTTTGACTGTACATTCCTAACGTTTGTACTGTTTGTGGGTACCTACCTAATGATATAATGTGTGGAAAGATCATAAGCCCACATTGTAGGTTATTTTTCCCAAAAGTGTTCTTCGCGTCATTTCCATGGCTTTTTAGAAACTGCGAATTGACGACAAATAATTAAGGATAATTAATTGCGGAACCTTAATAAGCAAAATTTTCTATTTTAGACAAAAAATGGTTTTCCGGTTAAACTGTAAAAAAAAATTTAAACGTTTTGTGCCATGGAAATGATGATAAGGCCCATGGAAATGTTTAAATATGTTGTAACCATGTCATAGTAGTTAAGTAGAGGTTGGCAGAGGTGGATGTTCGGTTTTAGAAGGATATTTTATTTGTTTATTTATTTATTTAACCATTTTTGCTATACGAATCAAATATTAGTAAAGACCTTTTTTCTGATATTTGCTTCGGAATGATAAATTTATATTAATTATTTCTGACTTAAATTGAATAAGTATCATACAAGTACGACAATATATTCTTATGGAGGCTCTGTTTGTAGCAATAAAAGATTTTGGCCCTACAAAAATATACAAGTCTTAATAAATTTTTATAAACTAATTCTGCTTGACCTTAACGCGCATATTAAATGCTTATAAATGGAAAATGACCGAAATCGTGAACTAAAAATATTGAAATTGAAGAACTCATCCTGACGCTTGAGCGTGAAAACAAGAGTCGTGCGTCGTGCACCACGTCTGATAGTCACAGTATAACTTGCGAAGCGTAGCAACCAAATAATCAGCACCGCTGTATGTAGTGCTTGCTATACAAGTAAGTATAAAATGTAACATCTAATGCGCGCGACAAAATTTCGCTTCGTGCGCCGCCGCCGTGTGACATAGATGGCTATAGATTTAATGTTTTGGCTATAATTCAAGTACGAAATACATAGTTCGGTGAAAGCATTCACGTTATTTTAATTTTTGTACGTGTAATTAGAAAAAAACTATTTTAGCAATTCAGCGGAGCGCGTGTGACAGCTGAAAATCGTATACAATCTCCCCGTTTTTAACCTTCCTTTTAATAATCGAGCTGTTATGATACACATTATTCGTATATATTATTTATGTATGCAACTTGATGTATATTTGTTGGGCCGTGTATTTTTAAGTGGCCTGTGACACTTAAAAATACACGGCCCAAGAAGAACCCTAGCTAGATAAAGGTCGATCGCCGAATGCTTTGTACAGAAAGTAGGTCAAGATGATTTTAGAATCAATACTTGGCGCGGCCCTCCTATACGAATTTACTCGGACCGAACACTCGATTCGCGGTCGCCAAATCTCTTTTTGTCCTCTTCCACTTTTGGCCTTTAAGACCGGAGGGAAAGAGACCGAAGTGCCACGATCGAGATGAATGTACTCATATGTTAAGAAGTTTTGGAGTAACACACCTTTTCGGATTATTTAAATAAATAGGTACAATCTACGAGGAAGGTACAACACCTATAAAGTGGGTTGCTTACCGAACATTTTCTGGCCATTATTACAAAAATAAGAATTAGGCTGCAGTTAGAAGACACGAAAAGTTTCATGTCATGTAAACGTACCGTTACCATTCGTCACCAACCTATTTCACCAATCTACATCATCGTTATCAGCTCATATAACAACAACGTGCTTTATTCGATGCATGATGCTTCTTTAGAATAATTCTTCCACCTATAAACAATTTTGTAAGGTTTCCCCTGCTCATGCTTGAAGAAGGTGCAAATAGATGGACACAATAATGGTCTTGAAAATGAAGTTGCCTTGGGGCTACTTTACAGGAGCAATACATGTTACCTAGTCTAATACGAATCATGTCAACGTGGAATACAAAGCCAGCGCGCCTGACGCCCGACGCAGTGGCGGCGGCGGCGGCGGCGGCGTCGTCGGCCGACTCGGCCTTCGGTTCTGACATCAGCGCATTACGTCACCGCGACGCTGCTAACTGCGACCCACGAGAACGCGTACAGCGCTCCACGCGGGTGCTGCTCATTCCTCCCTCAGGCCTGTTCACGTCGCAGTGGTGCCAGATAACCTCGTTTCTTCCGTTAGAGCTACCTTGTCGTTTCAATGGCCCTGATCTATACTTTTTACATTCTACGTGGTTCTACTAAAACACTGAATAAAAGTACAGGTTAATTGATTTAATTGAGTAATATTTACTAAATATGTTTTTCTTTTTGTGTGGATTGAGGGACCATAGTAAAAGCCTTGTGTGTTATTTTATTTACCACCTTGTGACCTGTTATAATAAGTACATAAGCTATTATTACTGTTTACTAAAAATATGTAATTAAATCTACTTAACTTTCAAGATCCTCTGCAAGATCTCACCTACAGACTGCGAGAAGAGAACTGAGGGGCCAAAGGGTTGCCTCTTTTTAGGGTTCCGTAGTCAACAAGGAAGGAACCCTTATAGTTTCGCCATGTCCGTCTGTCTGTCCGCGGCTTCAGAGACTCTTAGTACTAGAAGGTTGTAATTTGGCAGGGATACATATTAATACATACATATTAATCATGCCGCAAAGTTATAGAATAAAATTTTAAAAATATATATTTTCTAGGGTTCCTTTGTACACGAGTGCGGGTTATTTTTTTATTCACGACTACCTTATAGTGTTAGGTATCATTAGATAGGGTTTTTAAAATAATGTGAACTTGCTAAATCAGAAATATTTCATAATAAAGTGTTCCTTTTTATTAGAGCGAAGCCGTTATAATAAATTGAGAGGAAATAAAAATCACTTGAAAGATGGAAATCGCAAACAGCCCCATATAATAGAAGAAAATTGACACATAGATTTCACGAGTTTTTTGCCGTTGTATTTGGAAATGTGAAAAAATACACGGTAGTAGTATAAAAAGACCAATTTATTAAATGTACCTACTTGTAAAAGTAAGAAATTCGGTACAAATATCATAGAAAATTATTTTGAAGAACTGTCTTAAACAGGTAGGTAGCAGGACAATGGTGAATGTGAAATAGGATATTGAGGAAAAAGATTAATACATTATCTACAAGTAGCGTTCCCTCTACGACATCTGGGCCACGTGGATCACCCCGAGAGTAGGTACCTAAGATGTGTTTCTACCTAGCGGGGCCCCTCGAGCTGGACTGAACAAACTGGTGTCAATGCTTTGCTTGTTCAATGTACCTCACGAATTTATTAATTAGATCCAACGTACCTCAACCATTTTGATAGAAATTAGGATTAATCGCCTCGTCCATCCAGCGGGGCCCTCGGCTGTTTTATGCACGAAATACATAAAAATAATACGGATCGTAACTTGTCCCAATGTACCTCTCGATTCATGTTTAAACAAATCTTTAATAGGACTGGAGAAATTCAGTAAGAAAGTTTTGTCTATCCAGCAGCGGGGCCCTTTGTAGTTTTAATAAATACGTGAAGAAAATGTGCAGCACAATGTATGTATACCTCACAGTTATTCGCGTTTTATAAAAAATCCTGTTTTTTTTCTATACTTATTATACATACAAAATAACGAAATAGTAGGTAGTAGACGCTTGGTAAGGTAAGATCAACAAAACAGATTTATATTTTTGCAATGAGGGCAGATATGCTAAACTATTGCTATTGCGTGATTATTATCAGTAGGAAATGCAATACTGTTATAATAATTGTAAATAAATGCTTGCTTACATCTTCTGTATGTATTCATCAAAATTACAAAGGGCCTTGCTGGAAAGACAAAACTTTCTTACTGTTACTGTTTAACTTTCTTTCTTAGTGTTACATTTCCTACCAAGTAGTTGATATCGTCCAGAAGTGTAGCAAGCTGATGTGGCAATGGCTGGCCACGTCTGTCGCAGAACCGACGAGCATTGGAGCAGACGGGTTCTCGAATGGAGACCACGTCTCGGGAAACGTAGTGTGGGACGCCCCCATGTCAGGTGGACTGATGACCTGAGGAAGGTCGCTGGTGGTGGCTGGATGAGGAAAGCGGGTGATCGTGCGCTTTGGCGTGCCCTTGGGGAGGCCTACGTCCAGCAGTGGACTGTAATAGGCTGATTGATTGATTGAGATATCTCCGCCAGTTTTAAACAGATCTTGATAATTCTTTTTTCATTCGATAGGATTTACTTTCGAGGTGGTCCCATATACATTTCGTCAAGATCTGATGGTGGAACATGAGGTAAAACTTGTAAATTCCTCTACGGAATGTAGCACTATCATCGTTATTCGTCTATTCTTTTTAACCGACTTAAAAAAAGGAGGTTTTCAAATCGGCTGTATTTTTTTTTATGTATGTTATTAGATGACGGCTCCGTAGCCCACGTGGTAGTGTATTGCCTCCGACGCACAGGGTCGCGGGTTCGAATCCCGCCCAGGGCAAACATTCGTGTGATGAGCACTTGTGTTTGCCTTGTGTCTGGTTGTTGTTTATCTATATAATATTTTATATAAGTATGTATTTATCTATTTATGTAATTTATATCAGCTGTCTGGTACCCATAGTACAAGCTCTGCTTAGTTTGGGATCAGATGGCCGTGTGTGAAGTTGTCACCACATATATTTATTTACATAGATATTTAGATATCTCCGCCAATTGTAAACCAATTTTGATAAATATTTTTTCATTCGATAGGACTTACTTTCGAGGCGGTCCCATATAAATTTTTGTCAAGATCTGATGGTGGAACATGAGATAAAACTTGGAAACTCCTCAACGGAATGTCAAAAAAAAAGTCAAAAGTAAATTTTTTTTATTCGAATTAAGATTTTTACAAATCATTTTTCGACGTCAAAGCTAACATGGATGGCACAATGTAAGATTCGCATTGTTATTTGTCAATTTTTTATTACCCGACTGCTTTTTTTTTACCTGACTGCTTTAGAAGGAGGGTTATGTTTTTCGAGTGTATGTATGTATGTTTGACGTTTGTATGTTTATTTCTGTGGCACGCTCTACAGCCTAAACGGCTTGATGGATTTTAGCTAAAGAGGTGTCTTTAGATTCGTCTTACTTGTGAGAGTGACACTGGGTACCTACATCAAAATAAAAATAAAAACTGAGATGGTCGATTTTTGGCACCAAAACATAGACTTCAAAAAATGTATCTCTCCAAAACCTATCGAGTGGGGTATCAAAATAAAGGGCTTTATGAATTTTTTTCAAAAATATAGACAACTTGTATGTTTTAATGAAGTTTGGAATGAGAAATTCTACAAAACATCAAGAATTTCAACGTTTCAAATTGAATTTTTTGTTTTGTTTTGAATTATCGTGTTGTTCACAATAGCAGTCGGAGGCATCAAATATTTACAATATTATTATGTTCCATCATAGCGTTTTTATGAATTATGAATATTTTGCTGCCTCCGACTGCTATTGTGAACACTCATTCAAAACAAGACAAAACAACTTGTTTGCCTTTTCAGTTCATTTATTAATTACTTTGAAAGTTTAAAATTTTCACGCAGTCGGGTTTTTTTAATAATTTTTCTTTTTTTTAATGGACCTAAACGCTATTTCTACCAGAGTGGTAATATAGCGGGCGCGGACTTGCGGGGGAGCAGAAGGCTTGTACCCCTTAGGAATTTATGACAACGTATCTGGGGGCGCCCTCAGACGGCTCGGACCGCGGCCCAGAACGTTGCCAGGGCGAGAAGCGCGTCGGAGAAGAATGACCCCTACCTGGGTCATACTGAATTAATTCTACTATTAGATCCGCATCCCCGCCGGCGGCGGCGGGTGCGGTTACAACCTGCATTCTGTTGTAGTGTTAGGTATTATTTTGTAATTTGTTTATATTTAACCATGAAATATGTAATAAAAATAAGATGATTTAGGCTTGTACGGGAATTTCAAAAATCAATACACGGAGTGATTTCATTAAAAACCAACTGAAAATTTACCAGTCTTTGTGTCAAATAGGGTGCGGCGCACTAATATGGCGCGTAATAGTATGTACCCCATATCGTCCCTCGCATGACTCTCCTATCTCACTTTTGTTCTTTCCTCAAAAGAACCGTTTTTCGGTTAGGAAGTTTGTAACTTTGATTATATTTTAATTCAAGGGATGTCCTGAATAATAATTTTGCTACATATATCTAAAGTAAAGCATATGCTTTTATTCTATGTATTACATTTTTACGTTATTTATTTTTTATGTTCATTATGAATTTTTAAAACAGATAGGAAACTTCGTGATAACTTTGTTTTTCGATACAATGATTATCCGTTTACTTATGATCATATGGTTTACGTGAGATATGAAATTAATCGATCAAGAGTAATCCTTTTAAGGAAGTTTTAATATGAAGTAATAGGTTTCTTCGCTCCTATCATATCCTTATAAGATCCTAATAAGGGTGATCTATAGTCAGCTAACAATTACCGGCCGATATCACTAGGTCCCGTAATTAAAAAGGTTTTTGAGAGGCTGTTGTAACCCGAGCTAATGAAAAATATTGTGATGTTAGGTTTCATAAGCTGAACTATCTAAGAGAGTTTGCGTTATTTAGGTAATATAAAAGAGTTATAGTTATAAATAGAGCTACAAAGGAAGACAAAGGCCAGAGAGCCGTTCTGTTGGATCGATGGCCTACATCCGCGGCCCTCGCAGTTCGGAGACACGGCGATCGGCACCCGCCCAAACTCAACCAGCAACGTACCTATAGTCCCATAAGTCCTTCATAATTCGTTACTATTTAATAAAAAACTGAAAATTTAATTTAATAAATAGGCCTTAGGCCTTGCCTTACCACGGCCCGGCCTCGATGTCAGCGGCGCGGTGAGCGGGGCGGTGACAGGTGGGTGACCAGTGACCACGATGCCTGCCAGCAGCGGCGGTGCGGCGAGCAGGGCGGTGGTTGATAGATACGAGAGCTGACTGCAAAAACCTTAGGTCATCGAGTACCACAATCGAGTTCCCGTTTGTAGTGATTTTATTTATTGTAATTATTCAATACCAATATTTATTAATATTTCAGCAGTTTTTTTGCAGTCCGCTCTCGTACTAGATTTTTTTTCGATGTTGGGTGTTATTATTGAAATATTAGTATTCTGTAAACGTAACATTTAGTTTTTCTTCAATTTAACAAATACCATTGTATATTTTTATTCGAAATATCACTCAATCCAATTTGATTATTTCAGTGTTATTATACCTTTTATTGTTATCGGCCCGGCCACCCCAGTGAAAATGTATGGAATTTGACACATTTCTCGCCGCTCGCCCCGCCCCGCTCGTCGCCCCGTTCCTCTCACCGCTGCCATCGAGGCCGGGGCGCTTTTAAAGACCAGTTACACAGGGCTAAATAATGCTATTTACACCTTCACATACAAACAAAATTCATACATTTTCCCAAGGACATGGGTCGGAAAAGTGTTGTTTTATCTTCCTAACAAGTACGACCACGGACGGACTACGAACGATATTTTTGAAGTAGGTACCTAGTTCTATAATACATTTAGACACTCAAAATATTTAGGTACTAAAAACAATCAAGATACGTAGGTAGGTACGATATTTTCGAATATAAAGTATGAGTGGAATACAAGAGCCATCAAAAACATAACTTGTAAAAAAACCAAGTCTCGCACGCAACTCAGTTCTTCTACCGTAAAAAGTTGTGAGATCCATGTAATACCAAGTCGGTTAATTTATTCAGGGTCCTTCTGTCTAAAGTTATTACGTAATTAGCTAACCTAACAATATCTTATAGTGACCATCATCAACGGCCCGTTACAGTCCACTGCTGGACTATGAGCCTCCTCCACTTAAAGTGGGAGGTTTTGCCATAATCTCCACGCTTGGTAGGCGGGTTGGATCGCAGATTAAAAGGTTACTGTATCAGAGAGCGCTGCTGCCCGTTCCCTGTTCAATGTGTAGTCCCTGAGTCACCTCTTACGACACCCACGGGAAGAGTACGGGTTGGTGACAAATGTATTCTACTCTGCCGTGAACATAGTGACCATATCAATATTAAAAATCCTTTGTGTTTTAAATAAATAGATTACCTTGACCATCGCATGAAAATACAATCTCACAAGTAATTCTTGAGTTATACATATTAAATTAAATTAGATTATTTAGTGCGGGTAGTGGATCTCACAACTTTTTACGGTGGAAGAACTGAGTTGCGTGCGAGACTTGGTTTTTTCACAAGTTATATTTTTGATGGCATCTCATTTCTTTTTGTAGATAGTCCTACTTTTTTTTCTTTCTGGTACCTTCTACTTCTTGAATACCAACAACGGATTTTCTTTAAGCCCACTATCTGTCTTATGAGCTTTTCTTATTTTTGTAACTCTTCCTCTTTTTCTTTTCCGATACTAATTATATTTAGGGCCGCACTCATCAAAGTCGTCAGCTAAAGTTAATCCTTATGTAAAATTGTTATCTCTCATTCACTATAAATACTGTCCAGAAAATAACAGCATCAAGCTTAACAGAGGATTAACTTGAACTAATGTACGGCACTCACTGCCGAACTCAAAGTTTATTTAAATTAATAAAATACGTAACCCATTATTTTTCTATAGAATTAGATTTATAAAAAGATTTTTTAAATTTTTATACTGACTGACTGACTGATACAATTTGCGTAACGTGGTTTATGTGTATACCTGCGATATCGCAGTAAAACCCAAAGGTTGCCTGGAAGAAAGTGGCCGCCTTTCTGTGACGGACGGGAAGCGTGGAAGCCGCGGCGTGGACAAGCCACCTCCACCGGCCACGGTTATAATATTATTAGTGATCTTTCTTTCATGGCAATTTCAAGTAATTTAGTCTACTTAATACTTCGCGGGATTTTGGTACAACTTCATAAGACATGTCCCATTCTTGCTTTTTCATTCCGTTGACTATTTTACAAGTTACCTTGAATCTGGTAATAATATCTAGGTACCTATGTATAATGCAATACAGGTACACTGATTCCTTCACTGCAAAGTAACTTTGTAATCCTATATATTTATATCGGATTACAAAGTTATTTATACAGTTGGTGTATCTACTAGACTGAAATTGCAAAATATTTTAGTTTTTCCTTGATTAATACACTAAACACTAATTGTATTCTAAAATTGAAGCTTCTATGTCTGCTAGAAGTGACTTTGAATTTTGATGATCGGTGAGTCAGGCAGTGATTGAGTGACAAAATTACGAAACTTTCGACTAGTTATTTCTTAAACTATTAGTTCAAATTGAATGAAATTTGAAATATGCCGTGCTTATACAACGCCTGCTTAGTTACTGAAAATTCAGGCTTCTAGTTTTATCCACAACGAAGTTACAGGGGGGTCGAAAATGGCCTGAAATGATTCTAGAAAAGGATATATATAGTACGGCCGTGCCGCTTTTTTGCTCGACTTGGCGGGGACACTGCCGTGCCCCCACTTTTGCCCAGGCCAAGGGCAAAACTTAAATACTTATAACTTAATTTAAAACGTTAACGATGACAAGCTCATCCAGGACAACGGGAACAAAGAAACACAAAGGCTCAGGTAATCTTGAAAAGATATTACTAGTGGCTCTGTGAGCTGTATGTAGACCTCGCGAGTCTGTATATCTCTTTATATTTATTTTAATTTTTCTCCACAAATTTCCCTTTTTAACGCAAATATATATATTTTAACTAGCTGTCCGCCCGCGGTTTCACCCGCGTTGAATGAGTTTTCCCGTAGGAATGAAGTATATTCCTGCGGTAAAAAGTAGCCTATGTCCTATTCCAGGACCTAACCTATATGTGTGCCAATTCATCCCGATCCGTCCATTGGTTCAAGCGTGATTCGGCAACAAACATCCAAGCTTTTGCATTTATAATATTAGTAGGATTTAATTTTTTTTTTGTTTTTTTTTTTAGATGATTGAGAAATGTGACCTGTAGAGGAAAACAGCTTCAGCGGTAGACTTTGTAAGCTGGCAGCACCCATAGCTCCGTAATGTTTTTAAATTTCCAAAAACTGACTCGACAAAAAATTGGATTAATTTATCGAACCTGCTCACAAAATTCCACGAGAATCGGTCGAGGAACGCAACCTGTAGAGTGGAATAAACAGACAAATGGACAGACAGACAGATGGACAGACAGACAGATGGACAGACAGACAGATGGACAGACAGACAGATGAACAGACAGATAGACATACAAAAGGAATTTTGGCCAAGCTTTTACGCTCGTTTCGCTATTTAGGGTTAGCCGTCACTTAAATTAGCTTAAGCTCCGGAAGTAGAATATCCACCTCATAAGAAACATTTTGATTACTACGCAATGAAAAATAGTACATTGTTATATAGGAGGGGTGAAAGTAACTTATTTAGCGCCGAGACGGGGTTTGGAGCCTGAGCGTAGCGAGGGCCCTAATAGTTCGAGGCACTAAATAAGTCTTTAACCCGTGGTTTAAAACTGTGCGAATACAAGGAAAGTAAAAATAAAAACACGAATTAGCTAAAGAAAAATGAGTGACTTCCATATCTGAATCAGATGAACTCATTGTAAACAAAACCCTACAACTCGAGAAACAAATTATAATCGGATTGTTACTTTCCCGCCTATTTTTATATTTTGCTGTGGCCCGGCCAGCTTTTGAGCTATTATTTTTCATTTTCATCATTGAAAAATGTTAAATATTTTGTCCAAGTCTATTTTATTTTTAAGAAATAGTTGAAAGTTAATTATAATAAAGTCATTTAAAAAATATTAGTACGAGTAGATAGTGTACGTGAAAAGAAATAATGCGTACAAAACTTTTTACGGCTCCGCCGCCGCCGCTACCAGAGATCTCTCCGGCGACGCCACGCGGTATCCATACCTCCTGATACATTTTGTTTAAAATTTTAAGTACATTTTGATGTACGAACGCTGCTTTGAGTGTACGCAAAAAAAAAAAACAGTTTTGCAAAAATATAATTTAGCCTGTCAAACCCAAATAGGGCAATCACAGGGCAATGGCAATGCCTAATATATTTCTTTAAGAACATGTAAAAAAGGATTTGCTAATACTCTTTAGCAGGCGCCTAAACTATAGCGACTAAACTTCGAATCACACAATGTTCATGCATAGAGTTTGCTATTGATAATGACTATTATATTATTTTATTTATAATATAGGTACGTGGTCGTTTGGCTGATATTGTGATACCTGCGATACTAGTTTTATATACTTAGTACAAGTTTTATTCTTTATAGGATGGAGACACAAATAAAAAAAAATACTGTAAATACTATTATTTTATACAATTGTGATTTTATACGAGTTCCAAAATGTTTTTAAAATCCCGACGAGTAGGTATTTAAAAAAATGCTGAAACACGAACAGAGAGCCTCCTCCATTCTGATGTTGGTAAGTATGAATTAATCTATCTGTACGAAGCCGGGGCGGGCCGCTAGTATAATTAAATTTGTACTGAAACTGTTAAATAACAAAACCTATAAGGAGCTATGGATAATTAGGAAAAATAATAGGAAAAGTGTCGAGGTTAGGATTAATTACTAATGTAAAACATATTGAATGAAACACTGAAAACCGAAAAATATTAAATAATTTTAACAAAAAATAGAAACCTCCTTCAAAATACCTTATATGGTTATCTTCACTAAAAAGTAACAAATAAAATAACATTTCAGATGGAACATAACAAAAAATAGCCAATAGCCAATATCCTCATTAAAATATCATTTATTTCGGATTTCTCCATAATATACACAGGCGAAAGACAATTGGTACCTAAGTACTTAAGACTAAACTTATTTTAAAATTGTTTAAATATATCTATGGTTTAAATAGACCAAAGCAGTTGAAATTACAAATAGTCATAATTAGTTTATTACGACAACCTAGCACACTTTGTCGTGACGGATCAGTGCATCAAGTCCAGCCAGGTGGGCCTCGGCAAACATCTGAGAGGCACTACAATACCCTGGCAGTCGAAAAAGAACTCTAAACGCGTTATTGTATTGAACCTTTATTTAGCGTCCGATACTCTTCTTTTCATCCATAGTTGTGGAGTGTATAGCAGTTGGCAGTAGGCCGCAAACAGCTTCAGTTTAGCGTAGTTCGAGCACTTACAGAACCTGCGAGCGATCATGTTACCCGTCCCACAGGTCCTGGCTCAGCACATGACCCAGATATTATAACAGATTCTACAATTTTTCTTGGGTTAGTTATAAGAAATAAAGTTTAAATTGTTGAGAATCTGTTATTTTTCAATGTATCTGGTTAATTCTTTGCTCGTGTTAATTTAGAGGATATCCTAAGTGATTATTAAAAGGTTTCACAGAAATTAATTTAGTCGTTTTTAATTTACGGTAATGCAAAATCAACTCCTAAACTAGACGTTTTCAATGTTTTTTTAAAAAAATGCTTCACCAGTGAGTGCTGATATGACAACATGTTATATTATTTGTAATCTACTCAAGACGCACTTTCGTTTGATACCCCACATGGTATGCATTTTTTTTGGCGGCCATCTTGTATTTCAGGCACAAGGAGTAATATGTCGAAGTGCTAATAGGGATTTTTAGATTCAGCGATGTGCAAAACCCCAGAAAAGGTCTCTTAGCAACTTGTTACATCATTTGCTTCTCACCATGAAAAATAGAAGGAATTCTGAATTCGTATCTCAGTCTATACCTTCTACTTGGATATTGGCTATTGGCTGTATTTACTTTTATGTTCCATCTGAAATGTTATTTTATTTGTTACTTTTTAGTGAAAATAACCATGTAAGGTAATTTGAAGGTTTCTATTTTTGTTAAATTTTTAGTGTAGAATGTAGATAGAGATAAGATGACAACTTTTTTTTTATGTTCTTTGGACAAAGTTGACACAGTTTCATGGACCATTTCAAATTACAGAAAAAAGATACATTATTATCTATTTATTGGTTAATCAAATGCAAGCAGATTTATATATTATAATATATTCAATATCTACATAATAACTTTTAACAAGATACACTAAATGTTAAAAATCTGTAAAAGTATCCAGTAGCTTTTGTTCAAACCATTTTAAACGATCAGAGTCATCACATTTATCAATAATTGGATTTGGTGGAATGTTAAGAATTGACCAAAGTAAATTTAGCAACCACTGAACAAAAGGATTTGAGTACCTCAATTCAAGATCTTTTCTAGTTACTCTATTAATAACATCTAATACTGATGTATACAAAATTGATTGTCTAGTGGCAGGTTTACAAATACTTAAATGATCTAAAGGCATTTGATACAATACACCACGGCCAATATCTGCAGAAGCAGCTTCAACAAAATGAATAGGAACTTTGAATGCAGTTACTAAAGTAGGCAATGACTCAACAAAACTGATAGTTTCCCACAAGTAAGTATCAGCAAATTTTAAGAATTCTTCATTGAGTTTCAATAAGACAGGCGAATTTTCTTGCAACTGTCTGACGTCATTTGATGGCCAAAGGATAGCCGCTGCAGGTCGGGGCATTGCAGCCATTGAACTACCTTTATGTGGTGTGCTATAAAATATAACAGCTTTTGTATTCTCACAAAGTTTTTGCATGATTGTGTTTTCAGATTTAGCAGCTTCAATGAGCATTTGTTTAACAATTAAGCCACCCATAGAATGTGCAAGCCATACAACTGGTAAATCACCTTTTCCAACACCAGCATCAAGTAAAGTAGGTGCCAACTCCTCTGCTCTTACTGATATTTCAGCTGTTTGTAAAGGGCATCTTTCTAACCACTCTGACAGTGAACTCCAGTAGTTTACACCTAAGATTCTTAAGTTATCACAGTCTTTTGGCAACCAATCTTTGGGCCAACAGTGTGTGTAGTTACAGCGATCTTGATTTTCTTGTAGCAAAGCGGAATACCTGTTTGTTGCTGTGAATTTTGTATTAATATTTTCCCTAAAAGAATCAATTGGAAGATCATGCAATACTACTTCGAAATCTCTTAAAAGAGATTGTTCTTCTAACTCTTTTAAATCTTCCATTACTTGTTTTAATTCTGGATCTAAAAAGCTGGAACTCAAAGGTGTTTTATTTTCACAATGATCACAATCAGGGTCTGATATGGTTACTTCTATAATTCCAATAGGTTCTGCACATTTTTTGTCTCTTTGTCTCCAGGTTACAAAAACACCGCCTCGTAATCCATGCACTAGAAGAGTATCACAAGTATGGGGAGTCCTTGTTCTATATAAAGGATGCAATAAATAAAGACCCGGTCTATAGCAAATCTCACCAGATAAATTTGTTAGACACACCGCAGCAGAGCTTGCTAATCGCACATCTTTGGCCCTTAATAGTCTTGATAATTCACCAACAAAACCATTTTCAAAAAAGTCTTTTCCTAGATTGCAGTGAACACTTAAAACAGTAAGAATTCGAAGCACTGCATGATCCATTTCAGTATCTCCACGGTAGCGGAGTAACAATTCTGCTAACTTTGCTAGCAAACCCATTTCAACTAAAGTATGTATGGAGACATCCTCTTCATAATCATTTTCATAAAATAAACTAATGTGATGATGTAGTGCATCAAGACAAAGTAAACAGAGATCACGTTCACTAATACTGTCTGGTTTGGTGGGAATACTGTCAGCTTCCATAGCCTGCTCCTGAACATTGGCAAAATACTTACTAAGGAAATGGTCGATGCAGCTATGAGGATGAATATTTTGAATAGCATGTATCAAGTCTCGAAATTTAAAAGACAAAAGTTGTGAAGTGAGTGCTGCTCGTCGCACATGTATAGGCGGCGGCAGGAAGTAGCGCAGGTCGGAGCCACGGGTGCGCGCGAGCAGCACGGCGGTCTGCTTGTCCATTGCTTGCGCGAGCTTCAGGCAGTCCCAATGCTTGTTGTTTTTGAAAGAAGCTAGCTTTTCTAACGCAATATTACGTTGTTCTCGGCTTCCATGTCGACATAACCACAAAAGCCGCCAAGCCAAAGAGTGCTTCAAACTCTTTAAAAAACGAACCAGGCCGAATGAACTTCTACTCTCTTTGTCCTGTTCCATTCTTAAGGTTGTTCCGTATGAAGGATCATTGATGTAAATATATTCAGGGTTATATTTCTTTTCGCTTTCGAGTACACGGGTATTTACTACTTTGTCTACGGAACGACAGGTGCGGTTTATATGATATGTAATGAACAAAGCGCCACTACCCACATAAAACACTTTTTTTAATTCAGATTTTATTTTATCATTAAGGGGCATAATTTTTAATTGCGTCTATTATAACGACCTTGGTTGTGAGTGGGTGGGATTTGTTTGATATTGTCAATTTTGTAAATAAATTGCTTGAGCCACTGACTGGGTGACAATAAAATGCTCCAAATAATGTGCACCAAATAATTGAAGTAAAAAAAAGCGCGCCAAATAATGTGCACTGAATAATTGGCGTCAAAAAATGTTTACTTTATGGTGAACGCTACAAGCAAGATTCATATCGTGATCTGTCAATATATACTGTCGGATCAAGATATTTATTGACGTGTAGGGTAGTGTATTGACGGATCACAATATTTATCGCTGGATTTCTGGAAATCCTGTGATCTGATCCGAGATCCAGACCGTGATATTTATTTTGCGTAAATATTGTCGCGCGTCAATATTTTATCGCGATCAGTACGCAGCGAGACGGTAGCGATGGAGGACTAATCACACTAATATTATAAATGCGAAAATATGTTTGGATGTTTGTTCCGCTTTCACGCCTTAACTACTCAACGGATTTGGATGAAATTTGGAATAGAGATAGTTTGTTGGTTTGTAATTATATTTGCGTTTTAAGTACT
The DNA here is from genome assembly GCA_951230895.1 of Carpatolechia fugitivella. Taxonomy (NCBI): domain Eukaryota; kingdom Metazoa; phylum Arthropoda; class Insecta; order Lepidoptera; family Gelechiidae; genus Carpatolechia; species Carpatolechia fugitivella. The sequence goes on along the minus strand of OX579645.1, from coordinate 18,195,400 downwards.
TTATTAAAAAAAAAGTTTAATTTCTAGAAACAGGTCAACCAGACGTCGTGATATATATGTCGTGGCCATATCGTAGAACTGACCACATCATGAAATTTTCGATAATTTCATGAAATGGTCGCAGTTCATGATGTGGCTTACTAAATTTGACCAGATCATTAAATCGTGAACATTTCATGATTTTGTCTTCCACGATTGGCCATATCGTGGGAAAAGTGCGTCCATGAAATATTTATTAAGAATCTAAATTGTGTTTGGAGTCTGACAAACATTTTAAGAGTAATTTTTTATCATAAACTCTTTTTTTCTTCCTCGTTTTAATAACGAATTATTCACTTTTTCACTGCGAGAAATAACGCAGCCGCCATGTTGGTATATAAACAAGGCGTTTCCAGCGCCTCTATCGGCAATTAATGTAATAATTTTACGATATGATCAAATATTCTTGACCATTTCATGAAGTAGCTGCATTTTTAGTTTAACATATCGACAAACGATTTTTTATCATTGATCTGGCCAAGGCACATCATAATGTGGCCAATGGACAGTGAAAATTTCTTGATGTGGGCCATTCTACGATATGGCCACGACATAAACATTACATGACAAAATTTATTTTACGGCTGCCAATGCTTAAAATCTAAAGAAATAATAATTTAGACAAAAATAATAAAAAATAAAAAATAATAATTATTAATTTTTGATATGTAATTATTTTTAAGTTTTTATTTGTATATTGACGGATGAATAATCAAAATATATTTGTAGTAGGTCTGCTGGAAGATATTTCTTTAGAAATAAGTAGGCCTGTTGTGTCGTTTTTCTTTGTGTTATTGTCATTTTCTTGTTTAATGTGTACAATAAATGATTAAATAAAATATATTTGGTAGTATTATTATTTGGGTTAAGTCTTTTTCGATTTTCTGTAAGGGTATTATTTTCTGAAGAAAATAAACGCCCTGATGATTTTCTCTCTTTTGTAGCCAATTCTTCATCCATCGCTTTCTTTTTACTCGTTTGTTTAAAGAAAGGGCTGCAATGCCTCCAATTATTGCCACACAAGCTCTAATTTTCCTCCGTCTAAGGTCCATCGCATCTGCCTCGTACAAAGAACGTTTCAGTACTGCCGCGATCCGTATTGATGGTGTAGGGTGTGCTGTGATCCAGCCCAAGATACATCAGTAAATATCACGATATTTATCACGATATATATTGACGTGTAGGGTTCGCCTATTTGTTGAAGCGCTTCAATAAAATGCAAGGTACATTGTGCAGGTAATAACGCGCAGTTCAATAACGTATAATTATGTTCAGTACTGAACAAACCCCAGTTATTGGCGCGCTGCAACAATGCGCACTCAATAACATGCAGGCAATAATTCAGGTCAGGGTCATTGACACCTTTAGAGAGTTGACACAATTCAGACCGATTTATTGGATGTATGTCGAATCGATTTTGAAAACATTTCGCCCAACCAATAATATATAGCCCGATAAAATGAAGCCAATCCACAGTGCATGCCAAGTCAGGGTGGGTGCGAGCGAAGCGAGCACAGGAGTTTAGTGCACCCCAACTCGGTTAGATTAGGTTAGAAGGGGATGGCGGACGGGAGCTAGGCGAGCGAAGCGAGCACGGTACCCTCCGCCTTACCCTTCGGGGTTAGGTTATCTTGTGACCCCCCATGCTTGCTAGCACTGTACTTACAGACTTAAAAAAAATGGGCATTCTCGTTACAGGCGATAATGCACAGCTAATATTCTATCAGTTTGATAGATCATCACTATCACTCAAAAAGAAAAAGACATTGGTTTATACGCAAAACGTCAAAAGAGCAAAATGACAAGTGGGTAAAAATTGTTAAAAGCGCACAACGTTAAAGGCGCAGAATGACAAAAGCGAATCATGTAAAAAATCTACTTTAACAGTTCAACTGCTTGGATATCGATTTTTGATACCTACTCAAATTAAATATTCATTCGCGATTAAAATCACTAAAAAAAGAGATATTATTATTATTTTGGATTAGGTATAAATATTTTTCCTAAAAAATATGAACATTATATTTCTTTTTCCACTGAGAGTGTGACACACTTCATCTTCACACTAACAAAAGGTAAAAATCGATATCCAAGCAGTTAAACTGTTTAAGTACAACTTTTGACATTGGTGTCAATTCCCGCAGCGAAACTTAAATTTAATCTTAGTCTTGTCACTTTCTGACCAACGACCATGAAAAAGGACGGGAGGGTGTCGGCTCTTTTGAATGTCAAATTTTATGTCACAAACGTCAATTTTAAGCAGGATCCTAAAACAAGCCGTTTCAAATTACATGGCACACGTCAAAACTAGACATTTGCGCTATAAAATTTGGCGCTAACAATGGTTGACAATCTTCTGACCTTTTTCATCGTCGTGGGTCAGAAAATGACAAGACTAAGATTAAATTTAAATTTAGTTTCGCTGCGGGAATCGACACCATTATCCACTTTTGTCATTCTGCGCCTTTGACGTTGCGCGCTTTTGACAATGTGTGCTTTTGACGTTGTGCGCTTTTGACAATTTTTACCCACTTGTCATTTTGATCTTTTGACGTTTTGCGCGTAAACCGACTGCATTCCAGCGCACGAATAATTTGCAGTCGATAATACACAGCTAATATTCGCGTTATCAGTAATATTTGACGCTTATTATGCGATGCTGAATATTAGACGCGTATTATTGCCTGCATATTACGAAGTGCTCATTGGAGCGCTACAATAAAATGTATCTACAGTGTATCTCTTTTTAGATGTCTTATTTGGTAAACAAACCACTTACCTCGACAAAATCTCAAGTTTACGGGCTGATCACACTATAGAACTAGCCCAAAATATTAATACACCTGAAACAAACACTTATCAAGCATTCACTCACAAATTCTGTTAGAAATTAATCATCGAAAACTTAAGTTTTTCGCAAAATTATCAATAAATCGTTCTAACCTCAAACCATATTTCGATCGGGTATCTCTACATTATCTTTGGATTTTAGAGATGAGGTATATCACGCACTCATAGACAATTCAATTATTTAATCGGAATAGACTGGTTGAATCTTTAAAAATATAAGTAGACAGAGAAAAATAGATTCGACAAATAAGTGGTCAGACGTGACGTCTCTATCCATTGCAATTAAAAAATGTATGTTAAATGTTATAATGAATGAATCACGGGCGCGTTCCGATACACGCTTAAGTGACTTTCGAATCAAACTGTCAGCGCCGTCAGCGATCAGATTGTATGGGTTTCGCCTGCTGACAGTAATTCGGTACGCGCTTTGAGTGCGCTAAAATCGATTTCAGCGCGTCTCGGAACGCAGGGCACATCGATTCCTTTATTTGCGCGACCCCTTATATCAGGGCTGCCAGAAGAAATTTTAGTGTGCAAACTATGTTCTTGTAATTACAAGACAAGTATGTGGGCAACATAACAACAATCATAATTTGGTATCTTGTTTAAAGCTGATCTGATGATGGAATTGCGTTGCGAATATGCGCAGTGTGATTGGCTCATTATTTAGTCGAGTCGACTCGGCGTAGATATTTTGTCTTGATTCGATCGAAATCGAATAACGTGCGCGCGCACTTCTAGCAATCCTGCGTTCCGAGACGCACTGAAATCGATTTAAGCACCCGTAATCGCGTTCCGAATTAATGTCAGCTGTCATAACTCATACTTTTTTGCTTTTCTGATCGCTGACAGTGCTGAAAGTCTGATTCGGAATGCGCCCCAAGTCGCACTCACGCGCCGCGCCGCCGCCGCCGCCCGCCTCGAGTTGCGACTTGAGTTGGCTACCATTTCAACTCGACCTACTCTAGACAAAGCGAGTTAACCCATCACTAAAATAAATACGTCAATGATGACAAATTAGAGTAAGAGATATTTACGACGTAGGATATTCCGAAATGCTTGTAATTACCAATTACAATTAATCACCAATTCAATTACATTCAATTAAATCAATGAAATCTATTATTTGGAAGCACTATTTTGTGCCTATGGTCACCTTATCGCCATGTTTGTTTACCAAATAAGACATCTAAAAAGAGATACAGTTTAATATTACGCATTAAATAACATGCAGTCCAATAATTCGAGTCAAAAACCTGAATTATTTGCTGCACGTTATTCACCGCACATTATATTGTCTATGCATTATATGCACTCGAGCCACTTAGGTGCAACGTCAACGTGCACTGAATAACGTGCAGCAAATTATACGCAACAAATAATGTGCAGCAAATAATTATCTGACAATGGCGGACGTGTCTTCGATTTTTTTTTTTAATTTTTGTTTCATGGACGTATAAAAAAGGGCGGGCGGAACCTTGTAAACTAATATCACTGAAGCACCCATAGTAAGTCAGCTCGCTAATACAGACAAGCGTCCACGCATACATTCACACCATAGTAAGTCTACCGGCCGCCATAACGTTCTGAACCGCGCCCGCGTGATGCCGTTTGTTTTGTCTGACAAGAATGCAAAAGATGCCATCGTGCGTAGTAAAAAAGTGTAAAAACCATAGTGGTTCAATTAAAAAAAGTCAGGGGATCACCTTTCATATGTAAGTAGGTAATTTTTCTAGCTTATTCCTCGTTTAAGTACTTAGATAATAGTTGTATTCAAAATTGGTTATAAAAATAATGCAAACCGGTGTTGCCAGTACTTAAATGGGAAAATTACCTTAAATGCGGGAGATTACTATGCTTATACCCTGATTTTTAATTAGATGGACTAAAGTGACAGCTGCAAAAGGTAGTTTTTTTTTAATGTTGCTAGCTGAAGATCATAGGGATGCGACATGACTCATTGAGCTAATTCGTTGTATCGTTGCAACAAGACTTCTGGATTTAAATTTACTTGACAGACAGGTCTTTTATCTCACTGGGTAATTTATTAAAGATTCTGGGTGCCATGGCCAGGACACTTTTATGCATTAATGATGTTCGAGTTTCAAGTAAACACAAGCTATCTTTATATCTTAAGTTGATACAATGTTTTTCGGATACTTTAGAAAATAAGTTAGGGTTACACTTCACAAACAGCGCCATTTCGTAGATGTAAAGTGAGGTCATAGTTAAGACTTTCAATGCTTTAAAATGTGGTTTGCAGCTGTCTCTTACGTTAAGGCTGCAAATCGACCGATTGCAACGTTTTTGTGCTCTGAGCACTGTTTCCTTTTCGCAAGTTTCCCCAAAAAATAATTCCAAATCTTAAAAATAATGTTTGATATTTATATTTTATCAGATTGCCTATGATATTATCTTATGTATATATGTGCCTGAGTCAAAACTATCGTAATATATATGTCGTGGCCATATCGTAGAATTGACCACATTATGAAATTTTCAATCATTTCATGAATTTCGCTCTGGAGCATGGGCGCCGTTAGCGGAAGATGGTGGCGGTCATGACGCAATCCGTGACGTCACAATGTATGGTAGTGGTGGGGTTGTGTACAAAAGAGAAACAATTATTTAGGGAGATATAATTTACATTTATTTATGATCTATTTTTGTACTATGTTAGATCATGTCTCTCAAGGGCTTCTCAGATTAGACTCAGTCAAAACACCTTTCAAAACCGGCATGTTTCGAAAACGTTTAAAAATACGATTCTAGAACAAAATAAAGCTGCCAGTGTGCATTTATCACATGCCAGCATTTTCAAATAACAGAGTAAGGAGTGTAGGTACTGCTATACCGAATACAATGGCTGCCGTAATCCCAATGACAGTGATTCGGTAAGCGGTTTTGGGTACTCAAAGTGATGTCAGCGCAAATCGGAACGCGGCCAAAGGGTGTATTCCGAATCAGATTTCACGGCTCAAAGTACTGACAGCGATTACTCGCGTACCGATTCAGAAATCGCTCATGAGCGAAATCAAAACGGAACGGCGTTTGAGCGCGCTGAAACTGCTTATAACTCAGTCTTGCCAGATGTTGATTACCGTACCAAAACTGGCAAAATTTAAATTATTATACGTATTAAAAAAGTACCGTACAGCTGTGAAAACAGCACTTTTCGCATGGCTAGTACCCAAAATAAGAAAAGGTATGCGAATTTTTAAAAATGGAGATGTAAATAGGCACATGAAATTAAAAAAATACAAAAAATAATGTTTGATATATATTTATATTTTATCAGATTGCCTATGATATTATCTTATGTATGTATGTGCCTGAGTCAAAACTATCGTAATATATTCATAATCTACTCGATACTTTTACTATCAAACATCTGGCAACCCTAACCTACAAAACTGATTGATTTTAAATATTTCAGTAATTTATCGCCATTTCATAATTGAATAACGTGTTTTTAATTTTATTCAACCAAGACACGTTTATTTTAAACATTAAACATTTAACTTTTAAAAATAAATAAACAATATGTCAAAGTCGAATTTGACATTACGCTTACGTGAATTTCGCTCTGGAGCATGGGCGCCGTTAGCGGAAGATGGCGGCGGTCATGACGCAATCCGTGACGTCACAATGGCTGCCGTAATCCCAACGACAGTGATTCGGTACGCGGTTTTGGGTACTCAAAGTGATGTCAGCGCAAATCGGAACGCGGGGTAAGTAGAGTCCGCGCCACCAAAGAAGTCCCGCGAAAAAACTGTGAACTAAAAATGACAGCTCCGCCATGTTGTAGTCGTTTGGTGTTTGCACCTGGTTGTGTTGGTTCGAAGTTTTTATTACATTTTTGTGTTAAATCTATCGTTTACAATGCCCAAAGTAATTAAAAGTGTAGGAAGAGAAATGATTCTCAGGGTGAAAGAGTTTTGTGAAGCAGAAATGAAGAGCAAGAACGTTTTAATCCCATTAAAAAATGTTCGGGCACGAGTTGCAGCCATGACAGGTATGTTTTGGGGTTGCCCTGACGTTGTAATTTCCCTAATTGAATGGAATATTTTGCATTATGAGTGATGTAATGTTTTACTATTCAAAATTAGCGTTTAGCTTCATGAATACGATTGAAGTATCCGCACATTGTTGTTATTTAGGTAATGATTTAATTGTTGTTTCAGGTGTTTCTGAAAAAACCGTCACCAGAATTACTAATGAAGGGCAAGTTGCAGCAACAACATCCAAAAAAATTGTGACTCTTGGAAAAAGCAGACCACATTTAAAAAAAAAATGATTTGGATGATTTTGATTTGTCTGTAATACGTCAAAAAATACATCACTTCTATTTAGTTAAAAAAGAATTGTAGTGACAATGAAGACATTGACAGTGATTGCTCTATGAGCGGAATTCATCAACTATACTTGGGTTACTCTGACAGATTAAAATTTTAAAAACTTTTTAATTTTATTTTGTTTATTTATTTATTTATTCAGTAACATTACATACTGTTTAATGATAGAATAAGAGGTGAAGTTACTTTGTTTTAAAATTTTAGCTTTTATGGTTATTAAACTGAATATTATAAAAAAAGTTGTTTACGTAGTATGAAAAATTTTGCAGCTGTCAGAACTCATCCTATAATAACCCGACTATAGATGATCACAATTATTTTAATAAAATATAAATAATAAAGATATTTAAAAGTTATTTTACTTGTTTTATTAATAAAATAAGAGGTTGTCTTACAGTATATTATGGTATGTATGACATCAGTATTGTCTCGTGTGTTTATCCATATTTAGATGTGGTAAAATATGCAGGCCAAATTAAAAAGCGATGCTGGCAACATTATGCACTGCGATTGCAGCGCTGCGTCTGCGGGACTTATTTCGTGGCGTGGACTCCGATTATTTGACGGCTCCGTAGCCTAGTTGGTAGTACGCCTGCCTTCAAAGCACATGGTCACGGGTTCGAATCCCGCCCAAGGTTTGGTTATCTTAACTTTCTTTATAAAAAAAATGCAAAATAATATCACTATGGAAGAAAAGCAGCGTATTATTGCTCTGCATAATATCGGATATAATTTGTCATTTCCCGTGAGATGGGATTAACTGTGAGTATTTTGTTTTGTGCTCGGATTATTTTAAGTGAATATAAAAATCTCAATTCATATTAAATATTTTCAATGTTTTCTATTTTGTAATTTTGTTTTAGTGGAGGACTTTGAAACGCTGGGTTACCTGTTACCTGCAGGAGGGTAATATTACAAATCGCCCGCGAAGTGGACGCCCTTCTCACCTAAACGACATTCAGCGGCGGCTTTTGGTGAACGCATATGAAAATAACGGTTTTTTGCGGGCTAATGAGATTTCTAACTTATTCAATATACCAGTGCATACTGTTCGTCGAGCACTACATAGCGAAGGTTTTCACCACAGGAGGCCAGCAAAGAAGCCTAAAGTAACTGAAACTCATAAACAAAATCGATTAATCTTTGCAAGACAATATTTAGATTTCGATTGGGAGAACACCATTTTTACCGATGAAAAAACGTTTATGTCATCACAGCACGGCAGATTACATTTGTGGCGTAGAAATGGAACTAATATGATGAGAAGAATATTGTTCCGAACATGCAATCTGGTCGCATTTCAGTAAATTTGTGGGCATGGATGTCTTCCGCTGGGCCAGGCGAATTAATAGCACAAGATGCAGGGCGCGCGAATGCGCATAGTTATGTGAATATATTAAATGAGTGTATGCTGCCGATGACGGTAAGAGTGTTTATCCTGCTGATGAATTATCGAATATTTCATTTGTGCATTACAATTGTCCAGTGCATCGAGCTCACATTGTTGATGAATGGTTGAATAAAAACCCAAGTGTGGCCGTTATACCCTGGCCAGCCAAATCCCCGGATTTAAATCCAATTGAAAATTTGTGGGGTATAATGGTCCAAAGATGGGAAATGCGAAACGAGAGAACCACGGAGGCATTTGAGAGGCACCAATATTTGTGCCAACATGGTGGGATCAATGCGGCAGCGATTACTGAAAGTAATAGAAAATAATGGAGGCATGGAGGTTATACCAAATACTAGGTAATATAAAAAACGGGATATTTTTTTTATTACGTAAAACGAATAATTGGTATAACCTCTTTATTTATTTTAAATTATGCTTAATTATTTATTTATAATATATATTCTTTATTGCAATAGTACAACAGAAATGATATTATTAATAGCTGTAGCAGGCGAGCTTATCTCTAAAGAGAGATCTCTTCCAGCCAACCAATGTGTTGTGTGAGACACTTAATTAAAGTGGGATGACAAGAACGTGTACTAGAATTTAACATACTTAATTAATACATACGAGGAGGGATAAAAAAGTAGTGAGAACGACATACTCCTTGGTAAGAAAAAAAATATACTGGCAGGCATAGCTCAGATACATAATATTTGTAATATTAATAAAGAAAAAAAGTCTTCGATTCTCTTTTGTTTTTTTCTGAATGTAGTCATTTGTTTGCTTCGTGTCGGAACGTGTTCTCGAAAATGGAGAAAAACGAAGTGCGAGCCGTTATTTAACAAACTCTGTTTAAAAAAGTTAACGACTCAAGAGATTCATTGCGATTTGGAGGCAACATTAGGAGAGTCTGCTCCGCCGTATTCTACTGTCGCAAGGTGGGCTTCTCAATTTCGAGTAGGAAGAACGAGCACGGAAGACGAACATCGTTGCGGCCGTCCATCGACGTCAGTCACCCAAGAAAATGTTGCGAAAGTCGAGAAAATTGTATTGAGCGATCGAAGAGTTACCATCCGATACTTAATTCAAGAAACGGGGTTTCATATGGAAGTATTCAATCCATATTGAAACAATCTTTGAATATGAGAAAAGTTTCCGCAAGATGGGTGCCGAGAATGTTAACCGACAGTCAGAAACAATATCGACTTGACATTTCGAAGATATTGTTGGATAAGTTTCAAGAAGATTCTGAGAACTTTTTGTCTCGTTTTGTAACAATGGACGAAACATGGGTATTATGGTATGGTATAAAGGGCTGGTTTCCGCAAACCGACGTCTGATGCGCCTATTTTGCGTGTGGGTGGGGTAGCTCACTACTTGAGCCACCCGATCTCCTCGAGGAACTGCAGCATACCACCGATGTTACCCAGCACCTCGGAGATCGTCCCCGGCGAACCGAGATACCTTGCCCGGTACATTGACACGCCCTGACACTCCAACAGCACGTGGGCGGCCGTCTCTTCCTTCTCCATGCATCCTCTGCATAAAGGGCTGTCCGTGACACCTATATTAAACAGATGCCTGTTAGAAGAACCGTGACCAGTTATGGCGCTGGCTGCGATTCGTAGTTGCGGCTTCTTGAGTTGAAGCAGCGTACGTGTTACCCGGGAGGGCTTCCTTTGCCTGCCGACAGTCTCCGCACTGGGTCCAGTGTGTTTTATGTTGTTCAGTAGTGCGGTCCCTGAGCATGGAGCGATACTGACCTGCCGGGATAGGCACGATAGTTTCAGGACCAATAGCATCCTGGTCAGAGCCCTTCCCGGCTAGCTCGTCCGCCTCATCATTACCTCTGGATCCGCTGTGCCCTTTAATCCACTGTAAGGTTAGGTGGTTGTGCTTGCATACCTCAGTCAGTCGACGATGGCATTCGTAGATTAGCCCTGACGTAAAGACGTTACTATTCAGAGCTTGCAGAACTGCCATGCTGTCCGAGAGGATTCGAATGGGATATTCTATTACCTCCCTTGACAGAATAGCTGTAGCCGCCAGAACGATTGCCATACTTTCAGCTTGTAAGACTGTATTGAACCGTCCCACAGTGATTCGTCTAGAACAAGCTGACTGGACAAAAACCATGTCTCAGTTTCCCAGAAATTTTTATTCCTAGTAATAGTTAACACATAGGTAACAACAATCCCAGGAATAATTAGAGTCTACCCTCATTAGTTAATGAGCATTGACAACGAGTATGTCAGGTAAGGGGTATTTTTGTATGCAATTACTTGCAAAAACGTCTTGGTCTTGTTAATTTCTCTCTGTTTTATGGTGCTTTGTATATAAATTTTGTGAAATGGATTTGAATCTTGAGGGTGAGTAGTATATTTTGATACTAAATTAATTGGTATAGCTTACTATTATAAATTGTTTAAAAATATGTATTTAAAAAAAACTTGTGATTTTGCCTTGTTTTCAAACTTTAAAGGTCAAAAAGTTACATGTACAAACCTGTACAAATTCTACGCAATATTTTTTATGGTACCTTTAAGTGTGTAGATTCTTTCCATAAAAAAATCCATTGCGACTTTTTTGCACAATTATTTTTTTTTATTTTTTTTTTAGGTCGCGTTTATAAAATCACAAGAAAGGATTTTTTCGAGGAATGGCTAAGACACCCTAAGGACAAACGCAACGAAGAGATATTTCGTTTAGTTTCCCTGCGGAACGATCTAACTGGTGTGACTGAGAGTTCTATACGTGAAATGAAGCTCACTATTGCCAAGTATGGGTCACAAATTCTGAAGAAGTGGGATAGCTGCGCAAGGAATCGCGACCGTTTCCTAGCCAAAAAAAAAACAATGAAGAGTGGCTGGAAGGTCCCGATATTTCATTTGATATCTTCGTTCAGCCTTCAGTACAACCATCGACCTCAACAAGCGTTCCTGCTGGTCCGGGCCGACCACATTTAGATTTCCATGAAGCTAGCACGAAGACCAAACGGCGAAGGACAGAAGAACTCGTGTATGCAGCAGAAGTATCGACAAGGCTATCGGGGCAACGGAATGTAGCTCGGGTTATCAAAGAAGTGACCAGTAGTGATCTTGATAAGTGCAGTGAGATTTTGAAAAAAACTGAAAGTGACGAGGCAATGCTTAGGTGTTTGAGCAATGAAGAAGCATTAGCTTACTATGTAGACGCAAAGTGCACAAGTCACGCTTATAAACAGACACGAAAGTGGAGCTTCAAAGCGGGTCACAAGGTATTTCCGTTGTATTATAGTGTTAGAAAAGCAAAACTAGCCTCTAAAAGAACAAACTGTTGTGAATGAAACTCGTGCTGAAATCAAATTGCAAGCAGTTTTAGATAAAACTGCTCAGCGTTTGGTAGCAGCACTACATGAAGTTTTCAACAGCTTGTCGTGTTCTTCTTTCACGCTCATTAGCAAATGGGGTTGTGATGGAAGTTCAGGTCATAGCACTTTACCGATGCAGCTAACACCAATGAGTTTTTTTTGTATTTTCATTCGTTCGATTACTTGATGAAAAGAACAATATTGTGTGGCAGAACCCTCGTCCATCTTCAAGTGTGAATTGTCGGCCAATAAAGTTTATTTTTGCCAAATAAACCAAAGAGCTTACTGTTTTAGAAACCAACAATATTTTAGAAGAAATAAACAATTTATTGCCGACAGTTTGCAAGTTTCAAGAAAACGAGTTATCTGTCACACATGAATTGCTTTCAACTATGGTTGATGGGAAAGTTTGCAATGCTATGACCGAAACAAAATCTACACAGACATGTTATATTTGTAATGCAACTCCTAAGCTGATGAATGATGAAGGCAGAGAGTTTACGGTTGACAAAAGTAAGCTCTGTTTTGGTTTATCTACAGTGCATGCTTGGATCCGTACCTTTGAATGCTTGCCACATTAGTTATCGACTTGATGTAAAGCAATGGAGGCTAAACAAAAATATTAAAGCTAGTGTGGATCAGCGTTCAGATGAAATAAAACATCAATTTAAAAGTAGAATGGGGTTGATTGTTGATAAACCAAAACCAGGCTACGGAAATTCTAATGACGGAAGTACCGCTCGCAGATTTTTCGATAATGCTGAACTAAGTGCTGAGATCACAGGGTTAGATGCCGAATTGATAAAAAAAAATGATATATTACTCCGTGCTTTGTCTTCGGGATATGATATAAATAAAAAAAAAAAAGAAAATTTTGCCTTAGAGACCAAAAATCATTACTTGAATCTTTATTCGTGGTATAACATGCCTGTAACTGTTCACAAAATACTTCTGCATAGTTCTGAGTTTATCAAGACGTTTCATTTGCCTAAGGGACAACTTTCTGAGGAGGCACAAGAAGCTCGTAATAAGGACTGCAGAAGATTTCGTGAGCATAATACACGGAAGTGTTCGCGTATTGCCACTAATAAAGATTTGTTAAATATTTTATTAATTACATCTGACCCTGTAATTAACAGTTTAAGAGAAGTGCCTCGAAAAAGGTAGTAGTAGTAGGTAATTTTCGTTCTTATTTAATTTTAATTAGTTTCTATTTGTATTATGACTTTTTACACTAGTTTACAGTTTATTATGTGTGTATGTATCTGTCATTCACTTTTTTATACCTATATATTTTTATATACATGCCGATAATGAACTTCCTTCTATATAAATAGATCTTTTTAAATCAAGTTATTTTTTTATTTCAATTCTTAATTATTTTTATCTTGTTAGAATCCATAAAAATGTGAAACTGAATAAAACAAATCATGCAGAAACTAAAAAACACCAAAAATTAATTAAAATAATTTTGTCCAGTCAGCTTGTTGTTGAGGTTCTTATATTTAGGTCTTCTGAGAAGACCCCAGAACCCGTACCTGTCCCCGTCTTGGAGCCGTCTGTGAAGACTCTGAGTTCTCTCACGTTGAGGCCCTCGTACGAGTTGTCTTCGTGTAGCTGTATTTTATACTTTTTGTCAAATACAAACTGCTTGGGTATCCTGTCACACGTCGCCTCCAGCATGGGAATATCCTCGAAGGCCGCCGCGAGAATGCTCGTGTGGGGAACCGTGTTTTGCCGCCAAAGTTTCAGAGACCTGAGTCGAACCGCCGACGTTGCAGCCTCCTGTTTTATGAACAGGTGTAAAGGCGGTAGTCCCAACATGGCCTCTAAGGCTGCAGTGGGGGTCGTTCTCATGCAGCCGGTGATCGCCATGCATGCAAGTCTCTGAAACTTCTGCAGTTTGTTTATGGCTGTGGTGAGTTTGCATCTGGTCCACCAGACTACTGCACCATAGCAGAGCATGGGCCTGATTACCATTTTGTAGAGTAAGTAAGTAAGTAAAAACACTTTATTGCACACAAAAGGAATATAAAAACAATAAAACAAAAACATAGAGCCACAGAATAATCTTCGGCGATAGACCCCACCGCTTACCTATCATCCTGCGGCACTGCCAAAAGACAACGCTAGCCCTGTTTATCTTCTTATCAATGTGGTTGCTCCAATTCAACTTGCTGTCAAGAATTACCCTTAGATACTTTACCTCAGGGGAGAGTTGGAGTTGTGTGCCGAACAACTTAGGCAGCCGATAGTTACCCAGTGCTCGCTTTAGGGTGAACATCACCAGTTCCGTTTTGGAAGGGTTCACGGAAAGGTCGTACTCGGTGCACCATCTCTCCACGATGCGAAGAGCCGCCTGAGTGAGGTCACAAACCAGACCCGCCGAGTTGCCTCTTATTAGTATGGTAAGATCATCAGCGTAACCTATGGTGTAGAAGTGGTTCGCGTTCAGTTTTACTATGAGGTCGTTAATTACAAGGTTCCACAGAAGGGGAGAAAGAATCCCTCCCTGTGGACAGCCTCTGGCAACGACTGCTGCTGAATCCTCCTCGCCGAATCTTACCGTTCGTTTGCTTAGCATGTTTTTAATCCAGTCGATGATTATGGTGTTGGCGCTGTGCCTTGCAAGCGTGTCACCAATGCTGGAGAAGTTTGTTCTGTCGAAAGCTCCCTCTATGCCGATGAAGGTGCCTAGACAGATGCTCTTATCCCTGATGGCTTCTTCTTTGCGACAGACCACCAGGTGTAGCGCCGACTCTGTGGATTTACCTGCAGTGTAGGCGTGTTGGTTAGCATGCATGGGCATGTGTATGAGCGTATGGTCCCGTAGCTCCCTCTCGCATAACCGCTCCAGCGTCTTAAGCAGGAACGAGGTTAGACTGATGGGCCTAAAGGACTTAGCATTAGTATAGTCTCCCCTACCTGGTTTAGGTATAAAAATTACTTTTACCTCTCTCCAGGCTTTGGGGATGTATCTATGCGCCAAACAAGCCCTGAATATAGGCAACAGATTGTCCAGTAACATGTCCCCGCCCCATTGGAGTAGAGCTGGCAAGACGCCATCAGGTCCCGCTGCCTTAAAGGGTTCAAAGCTGTTTATGGCCCACCTTAGTTTGTCCAGGGAAACTACTCCTTCGGCATATCGCCAGCAGTTCTCCGTGGGTGCGTCGATTGCTTCATCCTGCCATAGAGCCACATTTGTCAACCTGCAGACCGGAAAATGAGTTGCACGAAACATGGGTCCATCATTTTGATCCTGAGACAAAACAGCAATCTTCGCAATGGAAACGGCCATCATCACCGACCCCGAAGAAGTTTCGTGCCGTGGCATCGGCTGGCAAGGTTATGGCCTCAATATTTTGGGACTCAGAAGGGATATTGTTGATTGATTACCTGGAGCATGGAACCACTATTACAGGCCAATATTATGCAGCTTTAATTCCCAAGTTGAGGAATGTCATCAAAGAGAAAAGGAGAGGGAAACTTCGAAGGGGCGTGATGTTTCATCACGACAACGCACCCGCGCACAGGTCGGCAGTTGCGATGGCTGCCATTCAGCAAGCTGACTTCGAATTGGTTGACCACCACCCTTATTCACCAGATCTGGTGCCTAGCGAATTTTATCTGTTCCCCAAATTGAAAGAATACTTAAGGGGAAACAGGTACGAAGACGATAACGAGGTGATGGATGCCGTGGAGAGCTTTTTGCAGGACCAAGACAAAGCTTTTTTTTAAAGGGATTGAAGCCTTGGAAAAGCGCTGGACTCGGTGTGTAGAGAGACTCGGAGACTAAGTAGAAAAATTAATTATTAAGTTATCAATAGTCATTATATATTCTATTTCATTCTCACTACTTTTTGATCCCTTCTCGTATATACATACATACATACATACATGCCAATAGACTAAAGTTTTAGTATTTCGTTTTTTTTTATTGTGTTAATTATTATTTACTGCCAATTACATTATAGCTGCCGTGTGTGGACCCCTTGAGGTTATGATGACGGCCTGAGCCAGAGATTACCTCTAGTAGGGTTGGGCTTGGGGTAGGTAAAATGAAATAATAGAAAATATTTTATTTCTTGTACTCATGATTATTTACTTGTTTTATAGAAACAATACAATAGGTACTCTTTACTTATAAAATCTATCTTTGGAAGTAATTAAGTATATCGATGTTTCTTACCTAATTACTTTGCACAAAAGTAATTTAGGTAAGTATCTATTATTCTTGGATAATATGAAAACATACTGTATAGTTCATTTATCTAGCACAAATAGTAATAAGTGGAACACTGTTTAATAACAGAATACAATTTCGTTTTCTTTTTCTTTCGTTTCCCTTAATTATAGCAGATATTGCCTGCGTAAAGAAAACGAAATTCTATTTTGTCCGTCAGTTAGGTAATACAAAAATATTAGACACGTGTTTTTGTTTTATAAAAAAAAAACTTTTTAATAATTTACCTGATAGAAAAAAAAGTAGCCATCATTCCTATTACAACGCTGCTGGCATTAAAAAGAGATAAGATAGATATCAACAACACAACACAAGTTTAACAAGAAACTGGACAAATCCGCAGCCGCCCTTTGCTTCTTTTATATTTTTGTAGAGAAAAAAACCAATCTGAATAAATAAACTAAATGGCGTTAGCGAGTCCAATTCCATGGGACGCTATTTATTTACTTCACTTCGCCCGCCCGCCCTAACTTGTTCAATAGTTATTTGTTAGGTAAGAGAGGAATGTTGATTTTTCCTCAGATATCAGTTGATATTGAATCCAGAGCATGCGAAGGAGTCTATAATAGAAGCACGATCGAAGCGAGTGTTTCTAAAAATAGACTCCTAAAGCTCGCGACGGATTCTAAGGTTCGAGGTGAGAATAAGATTCCTCCTCATTATTTTTCATCTGTTCCGGCAAGGAAATCATTAACTTTTACTTAACTAGTTACGTAAATATTGGTAAAAATGTACAAGAGTTCTCTTATTTTCGATATAATTCTATAAGTTGAGATTTAATTACTGTATTTTATCATAATACTTTTAAATGTTTAGAATAAGATACCAAAACAATAAACAAACAACCAAAACAATAAACAAACAAACTTTTTATAGGTTATGTTTTTTTAGGGTGCGTTCCAAACTTGTATGAAAATCTATCCCTCCCTGCGACGCGCTAAAATCGATTTTAGCGTACTCAAAGGCAGGCGAAACCCATACAATCTTTTGGTTTTCTGATCGCTGACGGCGCTGACAGTTTGATTCGGAACACACCCAATAAAAAAAAATATGGCACACGTCAATTATTTTACGCGCGGATATACGAAAACTTCCGAGGTGGAGGTGAAAAATTGATTTTCTGTTTCTGTTATGTCTACCACCCTGCCACAAAATGAATAAAACCTTGACTAATTGTAATTTAATTAAGTAGGTATCAGTATCTGCGGGTCTGTAGACTTCTTGCATGTAAACATAAGAGTTAAAAAAAAACGCATCCTCTCGTTGTTGTTTTAGTGCCAGGCTGGCAGGCAGGGCGGGGGTGCAAACCCGGATGTTTTTTGTAAGATCCGGTTCTTCCGAGTTTTATTTAACACCAGATTACTTGTGTGTATTTTATAGGTTTCCTTACTACCCACACGATGAAGAAGACAGGTTGTATAATGTCACGAGTTTGTTATAAAACCTAAGTAAGATCCGTGTATTGGTGTCTCGATTTTCAACACACTTGTGAGAAAAATACAAAAAATAATTAAAACTAAATGTTTTTGAATGGTTAAGAAAACTACGATACTACATGTTACGAATTGTTCACGTGAAAGTTGTAATAACCTTTTCATTACTCATACTCGGAAAGTAGGTCTGAAGTTGCCTGGGGAGCGGATTGAAGGTAATACTTTTCAGCCCGGAGAATCGTTTTCAACTGACAGCTGTCAAATTATAAAAAAAAACTATATTGAACTATGTTCCGTCTTTCTAGCTACTCAATTACAGCGCAATGTTAAATTGAAATAACATAAAGTTAAGTATTAATAAATTAAAGGATATATATGTTTTTTAAATGACTTTATTATAATTGATTTTCAACTATTTCTTTACAATAAAATAGATTTGGGCAAAATATGTAGGTACCATTTTTCAATGATGGAAATGAAAAATAATGGCTCAAAAGCTGGCCGGCTCGGCCACAGAAAAAAGTAAAATAGGCGGGAAAGTATGTAGTGATTATCACTTGTTTTGTTTTTTCTCGAGTTGTAGGGTTTTGTTTACCAATGAGTTCATGTGATTCAGATATTATGGGAAGTCACTATTTTTTTCTTCAGCTGATTCGTGTTTTTATTTTTACTTTCCTTGTATTCGTAATGAAAAGCAGTGTTTACCTCTGGTTAAAGACTTATTTAGGGCCTGCAATGTACTATTTTTTTTTTCTTTTGACAACAGACAGCCTTATACTTATAGATACTGACTCTTAATACAATTTTCGACCTTGAATGCCAACAATAGTTAATATGAAATAATAAAAATACATCAAGACAATCTCGGGAAAACCGTGCAACATGTAGTACATCTAACAACAAAGAGCTTACCTATTGTATCTACGTATAACAACATATATCTGATTACATAATGTAATGTGCAATAAAAGGTCATAATAGTAAGACATTTCAAAGTACAAAAACATATGATATGATACCTTAAATTAGTGTCATCAAATGGTCGAATTGAAAACTATTACTATTGAACGGATCAACACAAGACAGTTGTTTATTATAGAAAATGAGGCAGCGACGAAAAAATGCATTAGAGGTAGTTATTATTATAAAGCGCGCAGTTTTAGTTGCTATACTATTCATATTTATCATTTAATATTAACACTTGATCACTATTAAAACAATATAATCAATGTAAGTAACACAATTAAATGGAAATTTTACTAAATTACCGCCAACCTCAAAACGATCTTTTTTATAAGTAAGTAATTAATTACGGAGAAAAGGCTCTCGCGAACATTCAGACTCTCCAAATCGATTCGTTAAAATCGAGATAATTGAATTTTCACAATATATTATGTACCGGCTGATAATATTTTTGAAACTTTTTTGAAAAAAAAAAAAATTATTGTTAAAATTAAAAAATATTAAATGATTTTCTCTTTGTAAGAATCGATTCGATTTTTTAAATTATTATTAAAATTATCCTAGCTGAAGCATAATAGGCTGGTTCACTGTTCCTGAGTCCCTTGTGTCCCTACACATTTTGGCATCGCCCAGGCCGAGAAAATATGAGTTTTTGTCATTGATACGAAGAAGAAGAAGACTGTTCCTAAATTTACAACTTTTTATGAATGAACATAAAAATATAGATTAATAGCAGACGATTCACAAAGAAAAAATAAACAAAATCGGATGAAAAACAAATCTACAGTGATTTGAAGTTTCAATATGTCTGTCTCTTTCTGTCTGGCGAAAATTATTTACTACTGTAAGTAGCAGGAACTAACAAAATTGGATTTATGAATTTAAAAATAAAATAAAAATACCCTATTATGGAGACTGTAGAAATTATTATTCAGCCATGATCATTTAAATAAAAAAAATTATTAAATCGATTCTTACAAAGAGATAAGTATTTTAAACCTCTTTATTTCAACAAATTTTATCAGACAGTAATATTTTATTAATAAAAATAAAATTATCTCGATGTTAACGAATCGTTTCGTAGAGGCTGAATATTCGCGAGAGCCTTTTCTCCATAACTGTGGTTATAAAAAATAAGCGGCCAAGTGCGAGTCGGACTCGCCCATGAAGGGTTCCGTAGCAGCAAGTAACATAAAAGTTCTTGTAGTTCGTTGTAACTTTGATCGATGTTTTTTAATTTACTTGTTTATCTACTTAGGGTTAATCTCGCGACAAGCGTTTATTACATAATAAATTGTGTAATGACGTTTTTGGTTGATAGTAAAAGTTTTTAAGGTAAAGTTTATTTTATTCTTTTTAGCGCATTAAAATAAAAGCTTGTTTTTAAAAATGTTTTTTACTTTTAATTTTTTACATTTGAATTGGTTGATTTAATGAAAGGTAAATCGCGGTTCTTCTTCTTCATCGTGTGGGTTGTAAAGTCGACAACCGACCTCACAAACCCTAGTGTCAGTGTTATAGAACCGCCAAAGGCCACTAACTTGGCTCGTGTAACGACTAGATAGTAGCCGCGGTTTACGATTTACGATTTAAGACGTATTAAAAAAAAACTACTTACTGGATCTCGTTCAAACCAATTTTCGTTGGAAGTTTCCATGGTAATGTACATCATATATTTTTTTTAGTTTTATCATTCTCTTATTTTAGAAGTTACAGGGGGGGGGGGGGACACACATTTTACCACTTTGGAAGTGTCTCTCGCGCAAACTATTCAGTTTAGAAAAAAATGGTATTAGAAACCTCAATATCATTTTTGAAGATCTATCCATAGACACCCCACACGTATGGGTTTGATGAAAAAAAAATTTTGAGTTTCAGTTCTATGTATGGGGAACCCCCAAAATTTATTGTTTTTTTTTCTACTTTTGTACTAAAATCTTAATGCGGTTCACAGAATACATCTACTTGCCAAGTTTCAACAGTATAGTTCTTATAGTTTCCGAAAAAAGTGGCTGTGACATACGGACAGACAGACAGACATGACGAATCCATAAGGGTTCCGTTTTTTTGCCATTTGGCTACGGAACCCTAAAAAAGAAACCTAAGCCTTATAATTTTGAGGTTGGCGCCAAGTTTGTAAAATTTGTTTTACATTGAATTTTGTTTTATAAGTGATCAAGTGTTGATATGTTATATGTTAATATTACAACTAAAACTGTGCGTGATATAATAAAAGCTAGTTTTTACGACTTTTACATGAACAATTTTACTTGTAGTATCGTAGCGTTTGTAGGGTATATTTCCTTTTTCATTTTAATTATTATCACAAGTGTACTGATAAACGTCATACGTCACACGGATCTTAGATTTTATATAACAAACTCGTGACATTATAATCCCTACCTTGCGGCTCGGGCTTACAAAAGTCAGCTCGTTTGTAATTTGCCACCTACGATCCTCGTATCGTAATGTACTAGTAAAACATTTTTAACACATTATTTTAATGCGTTCCTTACAAAATACGTAGGTAAAAATAATATAAAGTAAAAAAATAGTCGCAAGTAATTAATAATAATTATTTGACTTTAAAATTACAATACAAATAGATATCTAGTAAAACCAAAAGAACAGGTTTTTATGACACGTAGAACCGGATCTTTTTATTACCCAGAACGGGGTTCTTCTGGTGTTTATGGACCCGGTTTTATGTCCAGGATATGTTCTGTGTCCAGGCCCTTAGATCAAATATAGTGGTAGATACACGTTCTCATACAAAATCTAACGCAAATCGTGGCACCGCGTCAACTATACTTTATATAGATATTATACCGCTTTAGTTATATGCAAAACAGCTGTTAAGTTGTGTACCCAAACTTGAATATAGACCTTAATACTTAAACAATAACGTTTACCACAGCGTTCTAGGTTTTTTACTTATCGCCTTTTGCTACTAACGATATGCAACAAGTATTCTATTCAGAAATTAAAGAACACATTTAAAAATTACATTTATTTTAATACGAACTTTTCATTGCAACAAAGTACACAATTGCCAAATAAGATAATATGCGCGTTATGTTATTTTAGAGCTGCGCATACCTTATCTCTGTGCTCTAGAGTGGCGCCTGCAAGAGTGAAAGGGATAGACGCGCGCTGGGCAGATGATGATAATTATTACAAAAAATATGCACTTGTTTTGATGGCGCCGTTTTTCGAGCAGCGTTCGTGTATCTACCACTATATTTGATCTAAGTCCAGGCCTAACCAGCAGCGCGGCGTCTAGCTACATCGTTCGGTAAATACAAAAAGACCTAGCATTTATCTAAGTATCAATAGAATTATTAAAATATAGTGTTCAATAAGCTTCTTTATTTAAATAGGTACCTACGTTGTTTTATTTAAAACTAGAATTTCAAAATAAAACATTACCATCTTAAAACATTGTTAATAATTGTTGCAAGTAAGTACCATGGAAAGCAAATTCTAAATATTTTCAAGTAATTTTCACGGAAAACAGGTAGCTGAACTATTATTTTTAATAAGAAGGTAAGTATGTTGGTACTTTATCCTTATTACTGATATTTTATTATTTGAAATAATGCCATGTTTTCCTAAATCATCACTTGAACTATCAAAATATAATACTAAAATATCTACCTACTCATATTAATCATCTTGGACCTCCTTTCCGTGCCTTGTTTTTAAGAATGTCAGGCCTTCAAGAGATCAGATGTCTATAAATGTGTCCCATCCTTAGGTCCCATCCCACGTCCCTTACCCGCCACGAGTTGTACTTCAATTTCAAAGACATTAGATAGACGTACTAGTGAGTATCTACTAGATGGGAACTATTACAAAAAAATGCGTACCTGCGATTTTTTGAAGTCACTATTTTAAACCATTGTACTCGAATGCGTACCATTCAAAACAACTTTTTTTTATTAATATTCATTTATAAACAGATGAAACATAGACTTGAAGTTGGCGCGTACAGAGCGAGATTTGAATAAACAGAAATCTACGCGGCCCTGTATGGTAGCCGACTTGAATTTACTCGAAGAATTATAATTTATTTAATTGCTCAATGAATCCTACGAGTAAAATCAACTTTAATATCTTTCTATGATGTAATATAGAGTAAAGAAAGTCCTAGAATTGGCTGCGTTTTTATATCGCTAAGGTATCGTTCAGTGAAGAATTAGGGGTCTTTTATTGCCAAAACATAGAATTACAAGATTACAATTGCGGTCTATTCGCGAAGGAAAATTCAGAATCGGTTGTAAAACTAATTTACAGTGATTTTTTAAAGTTTCAATATATCTCTCTTTCAAAATCAATTTTTTGTATGGAGGTTATATGGCGTTACTAACAAATGACGTCACAAGTGGGTATGTGCCTCTCTGTCTATTCTTGAATTTCAAACCTTTATAACTAGGTCAATTTTAAAGATAGAGCAAAAATTCTTTTAGTGTTGGATAACAGAAACTGAGAAGTTTGGATTTATAAAATAAAAAAAAAGTAGTATTGGAGTTTACGCGAAAATTAAATAGATTAGATCCCAGCTAGTACTCATTAGTAAGTCTATCTAATGTCTTTGAAATTGAAGTACAACTCATGGCGGGTATGGGACGTGGGACACCTATAAATAAAAGACAGAGCGACTGTATGACATCATGACACAATGGTAATGTGTTTCAGTCCGACCCGAGGTTTTAGTATAACAAAGGACGGCTTTACATAATTTTAGGTTTATAATCGGCGGCATTAAGACGTGTTGCATGGCCCAGTATAAAATGATTTGCACTTACTCTATTTAAGATAATAATTGTAATATACCTTTTTGCTACCTACCACACTGATATAGTGAACCAAACAATTCGCATTCGCAAGGAATGTGAAATCTTGTTCACCACACACACACAAACATACACACACGCAACATATATTTATTCTTCTTTGGTGGTCTTCACAATAAGTACCATAAAATATTTATAGTGATTTTGTGTTATCATAAATTTTAGGGACGATTTCCATAGCCCGCAAAATATTTGGCATGTGATTGGGCCTCGTCTTTCTTCTTTTTAATTCCTGTTTAGTAAGAGTTGAGTTTGGGAATATTAGACTTAGTAACCGAGATAGCTTTATCAAGATTGTACCTGGAAAATATTTTGATCTTTGAATCCCATTCAAAATTGCCTTGCGTCAACGCATCACCTTCACCCTTTTGTACTCGTATATAATGTCCAAATATTAATGTTTAATAACACAAGTTATACCACTATCTTGACTTGTTAGATTAAGCGGTCACGCGTTCAAGCGTTCGGCGTTCGCGTTCTGCGTTTGTTGTGTTGTATAACGTTTCATAGACATCATAACCACACAGAAGGCAATCTGACCGCGTCGGTCATCTAGAACGGACGCATTCACGCGTTCTGTGCTGTTTGGTGACCAAATTGTCTAAAAACATTCAACCTTAGGGTGGTAAACCAATTTATTGGTCGACTTTACATAGGAAAATTGACACAAAGGAAACAGTCCCTTATTTCTAAAACATTGCTTTTAAATATTTACGACAATACACTTGCCACACCTGTAAACTATAAAATCTTTACTAATAAATGTAAGATAAAGCACTTTTATTCTTGCAAGGATCCGTCGTTATAAGGTATACCTTTGACGTTATTTATTAATTATTAAAATGATGACGTTTATTAGAGAGTTTTGATCCTTAAAATTGATGCCATAATGTATGTATAGGTGTTATCATAGATGAATGAATAGTAAGGTGTTATGTTTTGTGTTTCAGCCGGTTCGATTTCCAGGTGTGGCAAGCTTCAAAAATATAATATCAGTTATGTCTTTCCAAATAAAGGAATGGTGCCTTTGAATTATTTTTCCTATTTTTTGTATTTAGACCACTTTCTCTCCAGGTGGCGTCAAAAACTTCCATCTTGTATATTGTGATAGAGACTAGACCCAATAATTGCTTAACATGTCTCAGAGGCAAATTATAACGATCAAAGGAGTTTTTCATCAGGTCATCTAGAACGGACGCATTCACGCGTTCTGTGCTGTTTGGTGACCAAATTGTCTAAAAACATGGTGACCGCGTAGATCGTCCAACAGCGGGGTTCGTGAGCAACTGAACGCTCGAACGCAGAACGCGAACGCGGAACGCTTGAACGTGTGACCGCTCTCTGTCTGATAGAACCCGTTCGCGCGCGATCTGAATGTAGCTCTGATGTATGAGAGTGACCATAGGGTCACGAATGTATTCAGATCACGCGCGGGATGAACTTCGGTTGTATCAAGTATAATTTTGGAATAGGATAACTAAAACTGAATTATTTTCATAGTTGAAATGTAAAAAGATCTTCTATGTAAGTCCATCAGACCTTTCTTCTTATTCAGCTTCTCTGCAATAAAATAAAACTAATTAGAAATTATAATAAACTCATCAAGTATTTGCTTACACACGTTACACTTGCCTTGTGTGCAAGTTATTTACACACAAGGCAAGGATCAGCTTAGAATAAATTTTGCTTGCGTAGCACACTGATAAATAAAACAAAGCGCCTGGCCTTGCTCTATCAGGTACTAAATCGGTCATCAAGTCCGCGCCCACTATATTACCACTCTGGTATAAATAGTGATTAGGTCCGTCAAAAAAAAAAAGATCGGTCAGAGTTCGCTGCTTGCTCCACACTACTGAGCATATTATATTTTTATCACACTCTTGGATACTTTTTAATTACTAGAGATTTTTTTGTTATGAGCACAAAACGTAAAAAAGGTTATCGCTTCACATCTGGATTGACTTGGTTACAACTTGGTTACCATTTTCAGCGTTTGCTTTGCTACTAATAAGGCTGGCCGCACACGCTCGGTTTTCTGATAAGGTTTCCTGATCAGGAATTCAGATTTAGAACTAGCGCAAACATCCGTTTTATTGACCGAAACGAATTCAGGTTTTTTTCCATTCGGAAATAATAAGAACGTGTGCGCTTTACTGAACATTTTGTATGTAAGCGGAGCATTCAGGTTTCCGAATCTGAATTCCTGTCTCCTGAATATTCCTAATCAGGAAACCGAGCGTGTGCGTCCAGCCAGTCCTTTGTTTTTCTCGCTTTACACTTATGTTTATTCCGTGGCCTAGTGGTCGAGATTTCGATGCTCATTACAGAGGTTCCGAATTCGATTCCCGGTGCGGTGTGGTTAGGACATTGCAGACTGAATCACCTAACTGATTGTCCGAAAAGACAGATGATTCTGTTTTTCGGAAGGCATGTTAAGCCGTTGGTCGATACACGAGCCATGTCAGTGGCCTTTGGTGGCTCTAGAACTCTGTTACCTCGGCTTATGAAGTCGGTTGTCGACTTTACAACCCCCAGCATGAAGAAAAATACTCTTATGTAAGTTTTATATATGTATACTAAATGGTTAATTATAGTGACATGGACTTTTGGAGGGAGTGGATGGCTCAGACCCCTAGGGGAGCCCTTAGATGGGCACGGACTTCGGCCCAGGATGTTGTCAGGGAGAAAAACGCGACGGAGAAGGACTAACAGGTTCGCAGAACAAAAGTTTAAGATTTAGATTTTACCTACCTAATAGAGGTTGTTGCTGTAATAGGAGTGCGTCGTGGTGGCAGAAACGGGTGGTGTTGGGGTGGAACCAAGAGAGGTGGGCGCTGGTATCGCGGGCAGCGGCGTCGGCGGCGGCGACGCGTACGGCTTGCGATCTGGCGGCGGCGACGGCAGCGCAAACCCGCCGAGCCCGCCGATGGTTGAGCCGCCCAGCGACCCACTCGACAACATCTGACCGTGCATGCTGCGCATCCCCGCAAACATAGGCGCCGTACCTGCCGAATATAACAAATTTACATGTGAATTGATTGTAAATTGAAGTAGAATTAGTATGTTTGCGCAAATTTATAAAATCATATCAATCTTAAATAATAATCAACAACAATTTGAATTGATAGATTAAACAATTTCACGCATGCGACCGCGCCGCCGCCGCCACCGAGCGCCTCTGTCTGTACTGCGGCATGCTGTAAAGTACGCAATGCGTTTTTCTATTTCGTCAAAAACCAGTCGGACAATATCATCAATTATCATATAAGGGAGGATCCCCGTTTAAATGCACGCGCCTCACTCACTACATAGGTACGCTGCTGGACACTGACGACGGCTAACGGAAATGTCTCGGTCGGCGCGCTGCCGATCGCTCTCGACTCGGCGGCGACGACGGCGCTCAGAAATAGTACACGTTCTACATTGAATTTAAACTATAAATGCACGCCGCGCCGTACGTAGCTCCCATTTATCACAGCACGTCTGGCGCTCGTCTGTTGTCGGACGCATGCAAGCCCCTGGTACCTAATCGCAGTAATTTAAACAAACCTAGCGAGCGACCGTTCCAAATCCGGTAATTTCATGAACGTAACAGTTGCTGGAAATTGTTTACCCAAAGACACATCACACAGATTGGTTTTTATTTGCATTCTGCTCACCCACCACTTATTCTTCAGTGATAGCCGATTCTTCACTTTGTATTATTTGGCGGATCATTATACTCCTCCCTTTCCCTCCATTATACTCGTAAATAGTATACAGTGTGTGGCCCAGAACAGAACTGGAGCAAATATTAAAAATGGAGGCTCTAGAAGTCACCAGTAATTGAATCATTATGTCTCCAGCTAATTAAAATCAAAACTTTAGTTTTTGATTATTTCTAACAAACTTAATCGTAAATTCAATGTATTGCAAGCAGTACATACACAGCAGTGGGGTCCACTTCAAATAATAATATTATACCGTTTTAAGTCTTTTTAGAACGTCCTCCGTGGGATGGCACCGGCTAGCGGCTGCTCAATCATTATTATAGTTTCGTAGTGTTCGTAGCACTTCTTGTTATTTCTACACTTTCCATTTCCTCTAAGTGGCAGTGGGCGGGGCACATTGCTTGAAGAACTGACGGCCGTTGGGGCAGAAAGGTCCTTGAGTGGCGACCGTGTACCAGAAGACGCAGCGTGGGTAGGCCTCCCACTTAAGGCGGACCGACGATATGGTTGCCGCAAACCGTTGGATTAGATGCGGATAGTGCAGGACCGGACGTGTTGTAGAGATCCTTGGCCTTCGTCCAGCAGCGGACGTCTTTTGGCTGACTGAGCTGAGCATTTCATCCTTGGACGAATTAAATTCTTGCAAGATTTTTTTTATACTAGTTTTCGCGACCCCACTGCTGGGCAAAGCCCTTCTCCGATTTTTTCCACCGCTCTCTATCCGGCGCATATTCTGGCCAGTCTACGCAAAAGGCATCCAAATCGTCACGCCATCTCTTTTTGGGTCTGCCCCGACGCCGGTTATCGTCTTTGGGCACCCAGTGCATAGGTACGACTCCAGCCCACCGTTCCGGACCCGCAATCTACTAACATGCCCTTGCCCAGCCCATTCCCACTTGAGTTTGGCAGTTTTCTCTCCAACATCAGCGATACCAGTTCGGGAACGCTGGGTGATGTTCTTAATTCATCTAACTAATAAAAATATTTTTTTACTATATTTGTCATTCACACAAACTGAGTTTTTCCAAAAATAGTAAAGATTTTTACATAGATTAACATTTTGGCTCCATATCTACATTTCGATATGTTTATGAGACACCAAAAATACTTCTAGGACATTTTTTTTTCGCTCTCGATGTTTTAGAGACGACAATACTTCAAAGACGTTTCTTTGAGATGCTCTTTCGCTTCTTAAAAAGGAACACTCAATTTTGGTACCTGAAATTAAAAATAAACTCAGTCTATGTTTCGTAGCAAATGCTACGCGGTGTCTAAGACGGCGGCGTAGCACCCTTATTTGGACCCTATGTGCACGCGTGTGCACTATGAACCATAGTGCCTCGTAAAATAGAAAATACCATCAAAAACATAACTTGTAAAAAAAACCAAGTCTCGCGACTCAGTACCGTCAAAACTTGTGAGATCCATGTAATACCAAGTCGGTTAATTTATTCAGTCACTAAGGGTTCTTCTGTGTTAAGTTATTATGTAATTAGATAATCTAAAAACATCTTATGGTGACCATATTTAATATAAATAAAAAATCTCTTATGTTTTAAATAAATAGATTGACCTGGCAAACTCATGAAAATACAATGTGTCTCACAAGTAATACATTATTATATTAAATACCCTACACTACTAAAATGGCAAGAAAACGTCTGCCGAATCAGCTAGTCTTTACCTATAAATCTAATTATAAAGAAAAATAATGTGTTAAGTATATTATTAAAAAAACATTGAGTACGGCAGTGACTGCCGTACATGAGTTCAAGTAAATTCTCTGTTAAGCTTGATGTTGTAATTGTTTGCACATTGACAGTATTTAGGTATAGTAGGTGTTGGGTTAATACAGTGTATGTACACCTACCCTACACCTACAGTCGGAAGGTTTGTATTTCTGTGTAATTTTTTGTAGCCCTTGATAAAAGCAGGGTTCGAAATTATCCGATAATTATCACCAGTGTAAAAAAAAATCGTATTTGTATCCGAATCCGAAAATATATATTTAATCAAATTATAAGGAAGAAAAGGATACGGATGGATGTTAAGTTATATCGATTTTGTATCAAAATATTAGGTCCTTACATATGAAATTGGCGTTTTGTATGGGAGGAACAAAAAGTCGAAAAATTTTTATATAGTATATTTATTTAATCAAAGTATGAGCCATTGTAATCTATGCACTTTTGCCATCTCATAGGTAGTTCATTGATCCCTTTACTAAAAAAACCATTCGGACGGGAATCAATAAAATCTTTGAAGGCGATTTGGACTGCCCCATCTGAGTTGAATTTTTTCCCTTGCAAGAAGTTATCCAAATTTCGAAAAAAATGGTAATCTGTTGGAGCAAGGTCCGGGGAGTACGGTGGATGCCTTAGACATTCCAATTGAAGCTCTTCTAATTTGCTAGCCGTCTGTTGTGCAGTGTGTGGTCTAGCGTTGTCGTGAAGCAGCAGTGGCGTAGAGCGATTGACCAGCCTCGGTTGTTTACCAGCTAGCTTTTCCATCATGGTTTGCAATTGCTGACAATAGTCATCTGCCGTAATCGTCTGGCCAGATTTGAGAAAACTGTAATGAACGACACCGGCGCTAGTCCACCAAACGCTTACAAGTAACTTTTTATTGGTCAATTTTCGCTTGGAGCAGGCTTTGGCTGGCTTGCCAGGGTCCAGCCATTGCGATGAGCGCTTCCGATTATCGTAGAGAATCCACTTTTCATCACAGGTAATGATTCGATTTAAAATCCCTTCGTTATTGTGCCGGTCAAGTAATGTAACGCAGCAGTTGACGCGCGTTTGCCGGTTTGCTTCACTCAATTCGTGAGGAACCCACCTTTCAAGTTTTTTAATCTTCCCAATTTGCTTCAAGTGGATTAAAACAGTTTTATCACTAACACCGAAGCCTGCAGCTAACTCGGACGTGGTTTGCGATGGATCCGCTTCCACAATAGCCTTCAATGCTTCATTATCAACTTGGGTCTCCGGCCGTCCACGGGGCTTGTTTTGCAGGTCGAAATTTTCAGAACGAAAACGTTGGAACCAAAAACGCACTGTGTTTT
This sequence comes from Carpatolechia fugitivella, assembly GCA_951230895.1. Classification (NCBI taxonomy): domain Eukaryota; kingdom Metazoa; phylum Arthropoda; class Insecta; order Lepidoptera; family Gelechiidae; genus Carpatolechia; species Carpatolechia fugitivella. The sequence continues at coordinate 18,165,145 of OX579645.1, read as the reverse complement.
CTTTTGCGACACAACCGCCATACACATCATTAACCCTTCGAGCCGTTTCCGCAGCACTGGTGCCACGGTGGAACTCGTACTCGTAAATAACGCGATATTTCAAATTTTCCATTTTGTAAATCGAGCGATGCAAACAGAAAAAAGATAAGTAAAAAAACAAATGAATGACGGTTTACGAAACACAACTACATGTGGAAATAGCTGTATAAATTTGAATTTCGAATTCCTAACCAAATAGGAGAAATTTGTGATCAAAGTGGCCAGTACGACAAAACGCCAATTTCATATGTAAGGACCTAATATACAATCTGGCAGCACGGACAATTCTTTTCTTATCAGGGGAATCCCCACGATATGTAAAGACAGTTCGCGCGTTTCGATACACGCAAGTACAGAAATTTACGTTCGAATACAGTGTACTTTACGCATGTTTTTTTTTTGTTATTATCAATTGATAATTATCCACCTGTTATTATCACGATAATTATCATGATAATTATCCTTTCGAACTCTGGTAAAAGCAAACTAACGTTAAAAATATTTATAAAAATAGATCGGCTTAGCACCTACATACGAAAACTGAAATAAATAGATGCATGAAATATAGTTATAATTTCATGGCACACAAACAACAAAAAAATTTGCGATTCGTAGAAATTCCTACAGGAACACACAGCGCGAGTGCCTCACCGGTAAGAATTTATTGCAACAAATATGATGCGTTCACTTCTAAGGTCGATTAGTAGATGATAGAAGTAAGCAGACAAAATATTTATACCCATAGGTGGGTTACAGCACTATTGATGATACTGTACTGTATACAGGGTGGCCGGAACGGTGGCGTCCAAAGAAAAAAAGTTGGTAGGTCTAGGGAGGGGCATACGAATCCACCCCCATGTATGTTCGGCGATTTTTAGTAGTTCAGAAGAAGTAGTTCAGTAGTTTTTAGTAATTTTCGGGAAAAATCGCCCTAAGTGGATTATTTATTTTTTACTTTCTTTAGGGGTGAGCACTTTGCATTTTTTAGGTTCATATCATTCTCTTGAATTGTACTTTCAACCATAAAAGTTTCAGCTTCCTAGCGCTAACGTTAAGTTAATATTTTACATATCGAAAGTAAAAATTTACATTCGAGCCAGTCAGTACCAAATTTTATACTTGAAATTAAAAATTGAAAGAATTGGTATCATAGTCTCTTAATAATTTTAAAAACTTTGCAGACTCTAAACTTGCAGAAAAATAAAAAAACAGTAGTACCTACTTAATGGGGTATTCAGCCTTCAAAGGTATTTAGGTGGAAATTTCTTAAGTTAATAAATTTAATTAAAAAAGTAAAAAAATGCCTGTTTCATCTTTACTAGTGATTTGATAAGTTAGGAAATGTATCAAAATAACGAAAAATTAAAATAATTTGTTGGGAAAGTGAACATTTCAATAAAAAAATACTTTGTTAAGTTGTAAATTTTATGATGATCGTTTTAATAATTTTATTAAGTAAATAAATAAACTCAGATGATTTTGTTTTGTATTTATTCACAATAAATTTTCAAAATGGCGTCCTCCTAACATAGCCTGCATCTTTGCAGGAAATTCTCTTTAAATCGCCTAAACGCTTCTCTGTTTCCTCTCACGACATTACCGGTTTCTGCGATTTTTTGACTGTTCCTAAATTTATGAATTAATTTAAAAATATAGATTAGTAGCAGACGATTCGCGAAGAATAAAACTTTACAGTGATTTTTGGTTGGAAATAGTTATTTGTTGGGTAAAAGCGTCGTTCACAGAACCATTAAGCATCTCTGAGATAAAAGCATGGTTTAAAAAACCGATCATGATGCTGAAAATATTAGAAATATTTATCGATAAATTATATGCATGTGATTATGGGCCCTGGTTAATACAAAAGTGCGATGAGCCGTCACGCCAAAATGTTTCTTTACAAGTTGTCGCTATTATCACAAAAGTATTCTACGTTCAACTAGTACGATAGTCAATAACACATTACACCTCTCAAATAATAATAAAGTAGTTTTATCCAACAAGCGACGATAGCTAGATGGATGGACTCAGATAATTGAACAAGGATACTTGTAAATTGTCTGACGATACGATTTTTGACGATGGAGAGCGTTGGAAAACAAAACATGAACTATTTATTTTAAGTTTGAGGTTTACCAGAGATCTGGTATCTTTCGATTACTAGGAGAAACATGATTTTATAGAATCTTACTATATTATATAATAGGTATATAATTTGTATCTAGGTGGTCTAGTACTGGTAGTACTAGGTAGTAAAATTGTGACATAATCAAATCTGGACATTCATAAATACTAAAATATAGGTATTAAGAGAACCGCTCCTAATTTGGAAATCGGTTAAAAATTAGGGTTCTGCGTACTTTTTGTTGTCATCCTATTCTATTCCTGAAAAAAAAAAAACGAATGCCTAAGAAAATACAAAGTAATTTCAGAGAATATTGTTCAATAATGATAAGCTGAGCTGAGTGCGTGAACCCTTCGAGAAGAAATGCACCCTTGTACCCATCCCTTACTAAATATGTTACAAGGTAGGTATCCCTAGGTTTTGATGGGTTTGTGTCTCATGAATTACCGTCTGCAATTCAACAAAGCTATAGAAGCAAAGTATGTAATGGAAGCAAATAAATTGTTGGTATTCTGTTTATTCTTAAGTTCATACAGCAAAATTTAATAAAGGTCTTATTAAAAGTAACTTAGAACTATAAAATTTCTAAAATTAATGAAGCCGATTTAATGCACTTAAGGAGCTCTTGAGAAAATGTATAAGCACTCGGCGGTTGTCGTCACTTTATAAAATCTATAGCTCATGTTCGAGGCGGCGGCGCGGCGGCATGGCGGCCGGTGGGAGCCGCGCTCTCGAACCAAGCCGCGACGAAAGACATGCGCGGGCATGCTACTAGCTACACAAAATGCCTTGTCTGCTCTTTCGTAGAGCTTATCGGCTTTAAATTATAAGCATACGCATACGTAAATGACTATAAAATTTGTAGTCGGCCTTAGAAGAAACTCCTACACAAAGTGCGAATAAAAGGTATACTTTTGCCTGCAGGTAGTTACAGTCCTCTTGAATGATTTTATGACATCCTTCCTTGACCGCAACGCTATATGGAAAAGTTACTTCAATACGTCCCTGCAGGCTAACACGAACTAATTTAGAATTTACAAACGGTAAACACGCACGCAGATAATGCAGTGCCTTAAACGACGCGACGACGGCGACGCGACCGTTTATGGCACAATGGGGTTGTTTTAGCACTTAGATTTTTCATTTTGGCAGGCCAGTTTGGTAACTTTCTCCTGATATTCGTCTTTTCGTCACGCAATGAAGCTGGCCGCTCTGATCTCTAATAAGTATAATAGATAATATTTAAATTTACTTACTTAATAACACTTTCTCAATTTACATTACAATACTAACAATTTATCTTTTCTATTACATACAAACTGACGAAAGAGTAGCGCATCGCCTCGGAACTTTCTAAGAACTTTCAGAACTTGTCAGTGTGTTGCTGCTTAGGAAAAAATACTTTTCAACACACTCGCTCATAAAGTGGATCTTATTTCAGCGGTTTTTGATACATAAAGCAGTTCATAAAACACGCGTGTGTCATATTCTATAACTCACGATTTGCTATTTTTTAATCAGCAAAGGTTTGTCATAGAGACAGTACCTATGTAAATATGTTTAAATAAATAAACTCTATTACTTAAAATATAATAAATAAAAGTTTATTTTCATAACATTATTTAGTTTTGTCTACAAATTATCAAAAAATTCAGTTTATTTGGTATTTTAAAAACTTGGCTGTATGTAGCTTTAGTGTCTTTGCCAACATTTTCACGCAGCTACGGCAAAAAATAATCCGCGCGCCATTTTTCTCAAATCTTTTCTTAGTAAGTATTTTTTTCATGATTTTTTATTCTGTTTCCTTGCAAGTGTGTTGAAAAACGTCCGTACGATATACGTGCGGCACTTATATCTTAATGTAGGTACTATTCTGTAAACTATATTCGAAAGATAAAAAAATAAATAATATATTATATGTATATTTTTTATTATTTAAATTATTTTAGAGTTTAATATTCATAAAAAAGTACGTGCATTTCAACAGCAATACAATAGTAGATTGTTAACCAAGGGCTGTATGACATCAATTGCATACGAGGTTTTTGGCGCCTGAGCGCAGCGAGGGCGCTAATTAGCCCAAGTATGCAATTGATGCTTACACCCGAGATAAACACTCTGCTTTACATATCGGTTGTGAGGTAAGCAAAAAAACAAGAAAGCAGGTTTCTATGAACATTTATTAAAGAGAAACATGTGTATTTAATTAAAATTAATAGTAAAATTAGAACAGTTTGTAAAAGATATGGTCAAGTTCTTTTTAGGAATATTTACAGTTTGAGTATGAGTTTGTGATGATAAGACTTGAGTTTGAGTGACTTGAGGTTCTTGCATCGTAAATGGCGGCAGTTGACTGGTACTATTTTCTTCAGTAAAAAATGGCTCAGATGATGTGCTTTGACGTGGCGATTTCAAGTTTATATTTTCTGTTATTTTAGAAGTAATTTTGCTTTTGTTTTCCACCGAATCTTCGATATAACCTTCGGCCACTTTGCTGGACTTCCAGCCGCCGTGCCTTTTTAACAGAGTGAGGTTGGCGCCAGAATCAGCCAATAGAGTCGCTGATGTTTTGCGAAAGCAATGCCCGGTGTATAACTCTACGTTACTCCGTTTTAAATATGTGGCTATTTGCTTTGGCATGCCTGTAAATTAGTTTTTTCCTATTACTTGTCTGTGGCATTTTCCTTTACTGTAATTAAGAAAAAAAAACGATTTGTATCCATGTTTTCAGGCCGAAGAGCTTGATATTTTTCAACATAACTTGCAAATTCTTCATGCACAACAAATGACCGGTCAATTTTAGTTTTCGTGTTAGGCAGTTTTATGAGTAGTAATTTGTTATGTTTTTCTACATTTTCTATTGTCAAGTTTGTCAATTCCACGGTTCTGCAGGCACCCGATATCCCAAAAATTAGAACAACCTGTAAAAAAAGACATAAGTTGTATTATATGCACCAAATCCGCATAGTATTTTATGAAATATTTTGGTAACTTATTAAAAAGGGCAAGTAAATACGTACCTTTATTGCTAAATAAATTTCATCCGGAGCTTCATTTAAGAATTTTTGTACTTCTTCTGCAGTAAATACCTTCGATTTCTTGCTTTTAAAGCCGACACAGACTGCCTTTTCAAGAAAGCAGTAAGTATAGAAAAATCTTTCAAATTCACGTCTTGTTTTGTCATTATAATGGAATAAAAGCACCATAAACTGGAAGGTTGTAGCTTCTTAGATAATTCATTAAAATATGATATAAAGCACTTTCAGAAAGAGATTTAACTTTTTTTTCTGACCGCCACTTCATAAATTCGTCGTATGCCTTTACATATCTTTCTTTCGAGTTCGGCGGTAATCGATTTTCTAAAACTGTGTTTGCTTGTTCTTTTATAAAATCGGGGGTTAGATCCATGTCTTCGTCACTTGACATTTTTCAAAACTTTTGAGAAAGAACTCCAAAACACTTTACTTTCGCGACCCTTTTTTACTCTTCACGATTTTATGGCACGCAAGCGCGTCAAATCGTGCTGGCCAGTTTGATTTTTAAATCGATTTCAACTAACATACGATGTGACTGCGAAACAAATAGTTCGATATTTAAAATAAAATGTTCATAAATTCTAATATAAATTGTCTCGATTCCGATTCGAATAAATAATCGATACCGAGAAAAAAAAAACTTTTTAAAAATATTCTTCTTTCAGTATGAGTATGTCAGTTCTTTTTTCAAATTCCAAAACCTATGCTGTAATGTAAACATTACATGGTAGGTTTTGAAACCTATGCTGTAATGATATCCATACACCCCGGCATTCAAGGAAGTAAGTGACTACTTACAGAGCAAGAGATATGTAAATAATTTTAGTTTAAGTTTTTATGGCCTGACTATAAACAAACATCTGACTGAGACGTGATTTTATAAAACAATATTCAAATAATGCCAACAAACTAAAAAGCAACTGCTAGTAATATATATATTGAAATGTGCAGATTAAGCCCTTTTATTTGATACCCCACACGGAATATTTCTAAAACTTTTTTTTATTTCAGTACTTAATGTCATCTAGAGGGCGCCATATTGAATTTAATTGAATTTACGCCTAAGGCCCATGCCTTATAATTGCTTGCTTATAATTTTATTAGGGTTTCCTTGTGTAACCATTTACACAAGGAAACCCTAATAAAATTATAAGCGCATTTTTATAAGCAATTTTCTGTCCACAGCCAAAGAATACTATATCTAGATAGATGTTCGTTCCCAATTTGTAGCAGCTTTACTTAGGGTAAAATAACGGTTAGAATAATGCCAATTTCTAATAAAAGTTTGATTTTTTTACCTAAATACACATCTTACTGCTCTACTAAGCCGATACTACTATATCTTGAAAAATAACTATTACAATAAGAATTCGCATAAATCGCCCAGCTAACGTAAACTTTTCGTTCAGAGCACACATTTATAAAATTATTCGCCAGCGAGTTATGTGAATCCTGAATGCCCAGCCAGGCCTATTAAATTGCTGCTACACCTCTTTGCACACGTTAAACAGTCTCAAAATAAAATAGTAATTGCCTGAATAGTTGCGACAAAGTAATGTAACGTACATAATATGACACGGAAAACTTTTTATAGGTACTTATCAAGAAGACATTAAGGATTCACGAGGACGCAATACTTACTTTTTATTAAGCAAGACAAATAAAAGGGAATAACATACGGGAGAAAGAGTTCAAATTAAATATTGTAGTTGCGGGGAGGGTAAAAATTCGCGTGGCATTAAATTAAATTGTACAGGGGTGTACCTGACTTAAAGAGTGCATCGTCATCGTCAGCGACATTTGAAGTATTCATCTCGTATTGCGCCATCGATCCTCCCTAAATCAAACAAGTGTTTCTGTTTAAATTCCGATGTTAAAGTTATTTGTTACTTTTAATTTTAAATCAGAGCAACAAAATGATAAACCGTAGGTAGGTATTAGAATAGAGAACAGACTACGAGTATTATTTAGTCTGTAATCAAGATGATGTGTGCAGTAGGATATGGTCATGTTCGCATCCAAGTTCTTATAATCTTTAGGATTTTTTTAATTTTTTGTTGTAATAATGTACGATATTATGTTCTTGGAAGTTTTCGAAAAGTAGTGAACCACGGCGGGATTACAATTTTTGAAAATACGTGGTTACGTTCTCGGAGTAACTTTTTTACGTAGGTACCTATATACGAGTACTATTCAACTAATCAGCAGCGCGCGTACACTGGTAGTGAACGTGCCATCCATCCATTGTAAAAATCTTAGTTCGATATTTTTGATTATTAGTTTTCAGTCAGATAGAATAAATAATTAGAGTTTCTAAGTACGTAAAAATGCTGTGGCCCACTCAGTCTGGTGTATGTTATAATCTTAATGATGTAAGTTGTGTTGTGATAGTGACGATCGGCAAACATACGTATAACATTAGGAATAAATAGGATACAGTTATACAAAAACAAACAACGAAAAAAGGGTCAAAGTCAAGGGGTACCATGCGAAAGGGCAACCTACATATTTTTTTACCTTAGCTCTGGCTGGGACAGAGGAAGATCAAGCTTTTTATGTAAATTTTCGATCCTCGTTTGTGCGAGATCCATCCGCATGTTAAAACGTTAAAACCCTTCACACCTCAAACATGCGCGTGCACCTAAAACGAAGACCGCACACAGCGAGTTTAATGCATCGATGTCAGTGTCAATTACGAACTATTTTTACAAATTCCAATGCGAGATGAAAACAAATCTGTACCTGTACTCTCAAACTGAGGTTATAAATAGCAGGAATACCTACTTTATATAATTGTGATAAAATACAACAAGCTGAAAATTGTTAATCATATACATAACTAATGGCAAATAATATATTAGATTATTTAATCTGTTAGTTACTACATTATAGGTTTTACAAAAAAAAGTACTATTTCGGCAATAACTATATTTTAAAGCTTTTTAGCGTGGCAGCAATAATAACCTGGCACAATTTCAGTATCAGCGCGCATTGCTACGAGTATGTTTTTTACCTACTTGCCAACTGGCTAACCACTCTTTAATCCATTTAGTGCGTAGTTGAATATCGACGTTCTGTAGATAGATAATGTGGAGTTCTAATTTAATTGTTTTTTTCCTAAGCAATGCGTGCATGAGATGGGCCGAGCTATAATTATAATGACCGACGACAGACGCAATTATGCCACACATCAAACGAAAAATCATCGTCGAGTATAAACCGTACGTACAGAGCTACCGAGTTTTCATCATTTCAGCCCATCACTCAACAGAAATATCTCTGTGAAACACGGCTAAAATAAAATTATTTTCAGAGTTTTAACCGAGAGCGAGAGCCGCGGAAATGAGATTGCGTGGTACATATATCTAACAAAAAATACGTACGGTGATAAGGACTTAATAAATAAGTGAAACATGACAGGATGTGTTTATACAAACAAACCGAAAAAGGTATGCAAATTACTGCGGGAGGTAAGGAAAGGACAATAAAAATGTATTGTACTCGTAACTATTCCCGAAGAAGCTGTAAAATATGTGTGAGCGAACTCGCAGGCATATGATGACTAGCCATTTTATTGTAACCAAAAATTAAAACTGAAAAGAAAATAATGTAGAGACCATGAAAGTTCGTTTGTATTGAAGTGCTCGTTTATAGTAAGTAAAGTATTTTAACTATAAACGAGTTACTTACTATAAACGAGCACAACAGTGTTATTATAGCATCACTAGAGTTCTACTGCAACTTTATAGAAGGTATTATGGAGGGTTGGCGTCACTAACGCTCTGAAAGTTGCACTTCACCAACAAAAAAAAATCACGAGGGTATAGATAGACTGACTGAATCATAAAAAAAAAATTTCAATGGGGTGGTAAGTTGATCATGTTGATGAAACAACACCTTCACAGTCCGAAGCGGTTTTCAATGGGGTGGTAAGTTGACTATGTTGATGAAAGTCCGAAGAGGTCACAAATGCTTTCTGCCAATATCGAGTATTAATCTATCCTTAAAAAACAATACTCACAAGCAAATCAAGTAACTATATAGGTAGTTATGTATACCGTGAAATTTAAATGGTTAATTTTAGTTAAAGGGACTGATGGGGTTCTGAAAGGGTTCTACAAGGAACACGTGGGCTGTAAAACGACAAAAAAAATTGTCCCGTTCTTCGATTTATTACGGGGGATGCATTTTTTTTCATTTGTCAGCTCATGATCCGTGGAGAAAGTTGTTCAGTTTAAAAACATTAAATTTCACGGTGTATAGGCATAATTAATTAAATTAACAGAATAAACAAAGGTTATCGGTATCTAAAAATTAAATCATTCTTGATTTTTAAAGTTAACACCCATTACAGTTCCGCCGGCAGCGATATTTTTGAAATACCTATTGCATTTATAAAGATCAAACGGTTGGAACAAACGAGCGTTCATGTAAACATATCATACCTAGAGCTCGTGAGCCCGCGCTGGCGGCGGCGCAGTCATCTCGGCGTGGTGGTTCGGAGCTCATTATCTGTGTACACTGAAATACAAAAGCATCTCGTACCACGCCAGCGCTCGCGCCCCGGTTTGCCATCGTAGTCAGCGAAACATCACATCTTACAATCTTTAACGAAACAAATACTTATTATGAATAAGACTCGGCTAAAATTACCTATCTACCACATCAAATAGGTTTTGAATTTCTTAATATAATTTAGTTTGTACAAAAAAAGTCACCAAATAATGCGAGAACGATTTACAAAAAAAATATATAAAAGTATTAGAAAATAAAATTTATGATGAAATAATTAGCTAGTTAAATTAAAATAAATAGGTCCACAGAGAACAAATTAGGTTTGTCTGTGAAACTAAAAGATCAATTTATTTGAAAAATAATTATTAGAAACGTGGTTGCTGAAAGGAACATGACAACATCAATGTAGTACCTACAATACAATGATGCATTTTTTTTTTTTTTTAGATATCACATTTTGTTGTACTTGTGATATTAAAATTTTGAAATTGTGTAAAATAAGTCCTCACGTAACATAGGAAACGGAGTTTAAAAATTATAATGAATTTAGTTTGGTATCGAAACAGAGATTAAAATGCATTACATATGGTTCAGTAATTTATTTATTTGGTAACGATTAACCTACCTTTTTGAGAACGAATATATAAATACGTAGATAAGGTATACTATATCTTTATTAATTCAAATAATATTTTTAAGGCACATAGAATCAATTAGAATCTAACTTAGTATACTTAAGTTAGAATCTAAATGATTCTATGTGCCTTAAAAATTATTCTATTTTAAGTTGCCTAGTTAACCTGTTTTACAAGTATGGTTAGATTAGTTTCCGAAAGATGATTTTTTTTTTAAACAAATATCGTTCAACATTAACGGACGCCCAACAATTTTAGGTCTTGTGTTTTATAATTCAGAATATGGTAGCACTTAATTATTATCAGTTGCTTTTTTCTGGACCTCGTTAAAATTTTACCACAGTATCCGGACAGAATAGATCGTCTTCGAAATACAGAACTACGCTCCAAAACTGGCATCCAAGATGTTGGACAAAAGTCCGCAAAGCTGAAGTGGGATTGGGCAGGACATGTCTGCCGCATGCACCCGGATAGGTGGGCTAGAATCACGGCTAGAATAGCCACGTGCCGGAGGATGGTCGTCGCCGTCGAGGCCGACCTCGGAGACGAGACGATGGCGAGACGACATTGACAGTTTCCACAAGGCCTGGCTACTGGAGGCTCAAGATCAAGACAGTTGGCGAAAGCGAGGGGAGGCCTTTGCCCAGCAGTGGGACACGAATACGGCTACCCCACCGAAAACAACTTGCCGACCCCTGATCTAGATGAAAATATTTTGGTTAAAAAATACATTCTTATTATTTACTTACTTTGTGCGGCAATAATTATTTTCACCTCTCCACCTCGGAATGTTGGCTTTTAATGCCAGAAAACAGGGCTGAAAATAACTTATTCATTTCTAGACATGCAAACCATTCTCATGTCTATAGAGGAAAATTAGTTTGAATTTCGAACATTATCTTACACAGGAAAAAAGTTTTCGTATATCCGCGCGTAAAATAATTGACGTTTGCCATATTTTTTTATTGGGTGTGTTCCGAATCAAACTGTCAGCGCCGTCAGCGATCAGAAAACCAAAAGATTGTATGGGTTTTGCCTGCCTTTGAGTGCGCTAAAATGGAACGCAGCGCGTCTCGGAACGCAGGGATAGGTTTTCATACAATTTTGGAACGCACCCTTGAAAAACATAACCTAAAAGTTTGTTTATTGTTTTGGTTGTTTATTTTTATCTTATTAACTAAAAATTTAAAAAAATTACGATAAAATACAGTAATTTAAGCTCAACTTATAGAATTATATCTAAAATAAAAGAACTATTGTACATTTTTAAGTACCAACATTTGAGTAGGTAAGTAAATAGTTAAATGATTTCCTTGCCGGAAGTGGTGAAAGATAATGTATTGGGTTTGAGAGGAATCCCACACTAAGTTTCCCGAGACGTGGTCTCCATTCGAAAATTTCGTCTAATTCAACGCTCGTCGGTTCTGCGACACACGTGGCCAGCCCACTGCCACTTCAGCTTGCTACACTTCTGGACGATATCAACTACCTTGGTCCTCTGCCGGATGATTTCGTTTCGAATTTTATCCCGTAGCGAAATACCAAGCATGATCTTTTCATGGCTCGCTGAGTGACATATAGCCGATGGGCCAGCTTCACCGTCATGCTCCACGTCTCGGCTTCGAAATAAAGGAGATAAAACTCCTGAAAACTTCAGACCCATCGCACTTTTAAGCCACATCTATAAGCTGTTCTCGAGAGTCCTCACAAACCTCGCCGCAAGATTTGACGCCTTCCAGCCTCCGGAACAAGCTGGGTTTCGAAAAGGTTTCAGTACCGTAGACCACATCCACACAGTTATACAGAAGTCGCAAGAGTATAATCATCCGCTGTGTCTAGCATTTGTGGACTACGAGAAAGCCTTCGACTTCATCGAAACTTGGGCTGTTCTGGTATCCTTGCAGCGATGCCAAGTCGATTGGCGGTACGTGGAGCCTGTACAGTATGGCGTCGATGTCTGTCCAAGTACAGAGTCATAACACAAAACCCATCCAGTTGCTCAGAGGAGTGAGACAGTGAGATAAGAGGCTGAGCATGAATGAACACGTTAAAAAAGTGATAGCAAGAGCAAAAAGTGTTAGAGGGATGCTCTCCCCCATTATTGGATAGTACTCCAAAGTAAATATTGAAACAAAAACAACTGTTATAAAAGCGTGCCTAGTAGGTACTAGTGGATTATGGGGTAGTGCAGTTTCTCCCCCGAGTCAGTAAGTCAAACCTCGAACGTCAATATAAAATGGCACTTAAAACAGCAGAAGGCTTCCCAAGATCACTTTCAAGTCATACTTTATGGCAAATGATAGATGAAGACCCTTGTCATTTGCGAGTACATGATCTACATCGTGACATGGTTGAAAAACTCAACAACATGAGAATACCCGGTATTGACACACCAGGACTAGCATACACAAAATATGGCTAATACAATCCAATGATGTTCAGTACACGAATAGGAGAAGTGAAATATGTTTGCAAACTGGAAAGAAGAAATAGCGTTAGCAACCGGCGTGACCCTCCTAGACTTCCAATAATAAATTAAATTTTGAATCTTAAATTGTTTCCAAAGCATTCGTATTACAATAGCAAACATATATTCAGTTACCAGATCTTTAGGACATATTTAACCAACAACTTTCCCGGACATAGCGTATTTTTTTGTTAAAAGGAAAAACAATAAATAAATTTCTATTCTATTCTTTCCTATTATTATTCTTAATTTAACAGTTTCAGTACAAATATGCTTAGTTTAGACAGCGCCTTCCGTGCTTTGCAAGCTTATTGTTTATACTGACTGTTTCGAAAATAACATAAGTTAGAAACTGGGCAAGAGGTCATTTAGTAGTCCAGCTGGCCACTAAACTGACGATGCTTACTAGTATATAGTAAGCTTACAGTTTATCGATTTACAAAACCTTACCCCGAATTCCCCGATACGTAGGCTATTCGTTGTTAAGGAGTTTTAGGTTTCAGATGGTATCTTGAAAGTCTATCGTTAGCTGATTACAGATTGTGAACTTAGGCTGGCTTCTTCTTTTTCTTCATATTGAGTATTGCAAGTTCGACCACTAACCTCACGAACCCTGGTCACATAATTAATATACTACTGCGCCCTGGTCAAGAGCCACTGACTTGGCTCGAGTAATTCAGGCAGCTAACATAACTGGAGAAAGAATCACAAGCAGTCTCCACCGGGATTCGAACTCGGAACCTCCGTAAAGAGAGTCTCGACCGCTCGGCCATAGTGGCTTTATTATTTGTGATTTCTATTACAATTACGGTATCGCGATGCTTGTTGCTATCACCAGTTGAGGAGTTTTCCGCTTTTATCTCCTATGCCATCATCATATTTTAACGAAATTTGTATCCCTAAGGCACGTTCTATCGAATGAAAAAAGAATGATCAAAATCGGTTAAAAACTGACTGAGATATGGTTAAAAGAATAGACGAATGGTACATTCCGTTGAGGAATTTCCAAGTTTTACCTCATGTTCCATCATCAGATGTTGACGACTCTAAATCCTATCAAATGAAAAAAGAATTATCAAATTCGGAGATACCTAATAACTTAAATAAAAAAAAATACAGCCGAATTGAGAACCTCTTTTTTTAAGTCGGTTAAAATAATTGTGTATAACACTTCACACTAATTATTATAAATTTTAATGTGAAAATATATTTGGATGTTTAGATCACGCCAAAGTATTCAACGGATTTGGATGAAATTTGGAATGGAGATAGTTTGTATCCTGGATTAACACATATGATACTTTTCACGGGAATAAGTCTTATTTCCATGGGAAAATCTTACAAGCCTTGCAAACTGTTTGTCACAATAAGGCCTCACAAGCCTAAGTCCTTGATTCAGCTGAACCCTACCAGAACCAATTTGAAAGATAAATTATAATAAGATTGTGTACGATGTATGTACAATAAAAACTGTCGAACACATATATCCGAAGAGACAGCAATACGAGTATATTGTGCAGGTACCGTACCAACCAAACGGAGCAGTGTAGTATTGGAGCGCATGCAGACGGCGGCGCAGGCACATGTTACCACAGCTTTTACGACCGTCGTAAGGGAGTGCTGGTGCTTCTGAGAAACGGGGCGCTGCGCACGCACATGGGCGGCAATAAATTGTCGATAATCCTGCTCTGCTCACAAGCCGGCACCGGTATTTATTTGCCGCTTATGTACTCGCATTTTGGCGTACGAACAGTTGATGCCAGAAATAAATCCACACGTTTATACTGTGCACTGTGCAATGAAGCTACAAAATACTTGGAATGGAATTTACTTCAGGCTTACACCCATTTGGGAATCTCTGTGGGTGAAGAAACATAACAAGGCGTCATCGGTGAATATAACTAGCGGGCGGCATAATCCGGAATTAAATATACTTTTATTTATTTTATATATTTTATGACGCCCTTTTTATGACGCCCTTTTTTCAATATTTTTTATTTTTATTAATCAAAGTAATTACCTATGCAATCAATGCATTTTTGCCAACGTAGTGGTAGCTTATTGATGCCCTTTTTGAAAAAATCTGCTTGATTCTTCAAAGGCATTTTGTACTGCCTCTCGGTTATTGAATTTTTTCCCCGCCAAGAAGTTATCCAAATTCTGGAAAAAGTAGAAGTCTGTAGGGGCAAGGTCTGGTGAGGTGAGTACGCTGGATGACGGAGAACTTCTAATTCCAACTCTTGTAACTTGGAGACCGTCTGCTGTGCGGAACTGAGCCGAACGATTGAACAAAGCTGGTTGGAGATATGCGAGCTTCTCCACCAGTGTTCAGTTCTTCACAGTACATATCTGCAGTAATGCTCGTCCCGTTTGGTAAGAAGCTGTGATGAATTACACCAGCGCTAGACCACCAAACAGTGGCCACCACTTTTTTAGGGGTCAGTTTTCGTTTAGGGCATTGTTTAGGTGCTGAACCAGGATCTAACTGACTTGCTGAGGGCTTGCGATTGTCGAAGAGAATCCATTTTTCATCGCAAGTAACAATGCGAAGTGCTCGAAGTTGTCCAAGAATATGTCTACCTCGGGCAGACATTGCAGTTGGGTAGAGACAACTTTGAGCGTGAAATCGCAAGAAGAGTACAGTTGGGCTGGGCAGCATTCGGAAAACTGCGTCATATCTTCTCGTCGCCGCTACCGCAATGCCTGAAAAGCAGGGTTTATAACCAGTATGTCCTACCCGTTTTGACATACGGAGCCGAGACGTGGAACATGACGGTGAAGCTGGCCCACCGGCTACATGTCACTCAGCGAGCTATGGAAAGATCTATGCTTGGTATTTCGCTACGGGATAAAATCCGAAACGAAATCATCCGGCAGAGGACCAAGGTGGTGGATATTGTCCAGAAATGTAGCAAGCTGAAGTGGCAGTGGGCTGGCCAGGCCACGTCTGTCGCAGAACCGATGAGCGTTGGAGCAGACGGGTTCTCGAATGGAGACCGCGTCTCGGGAAACGTAGTGTGGGACGCCCCCCTACCAGGTGGACTGATGACCTGAAGAAGGTCGCTGGTGGTGGCTGGATGAGGAAAGCGGGTGATCGTGCGCTTTGGCGTACCCTTGGGGAGGCCTACGTCCAGCAGTGGACTGCAATAGGCTGATTGATTTGGAACAATGCGATTCAATATGCCTTCGTTTACTTTGTGTGCCTGTTGAGCAGTGCAAGGCTCGTCTCGACGCGTACTTCACGCTGGCGATCATTCAATTCGTGGGCACCTATTTGTCAAGCTTTTTTACCTTGCCAATTTGACGCAAATGGATCAATATTGTTTTGACATCGAAAGCTGCTGCTAATTCAGCTGTAGATTGAGAATCACCATTCATCAGTTTCCACAATCATCGCCTTTAATTCGTCATTGTCGACTAAAGTTTTCGGCCGACCACGGGGTTTATTTCTTAGGTCGAAATTTCCAGAACGGAAGCGGGCAAACCAATAAAATAGTCGTTGATGTTGCATGCCGCTTCTGCCGCTTTGCTGCCACGACGATGGTACTCATACTCCATAATTACTCGATTTTTTAACGTATCCATGATGACGAAAAACGTACAAATGCGATAAAAACCTTCGAATAAAAATAGAACGCCACCATTAAACAAATGACTTATTTAAAAAAAATCCATATTTAAAAAGAAAAAAAAATTGAATTCTTAGCGAAAAATTAAATTGGACTTGAAATACGGCCAGAATGGCAGAACGGCAATTTCGTAAGTAAAGACCATGAAGGAAGAAAAAACCCAATATATTATATTTACTAGATATGGTAAAAATTATTTGTGATTTCAATAGGCTATACGTAGGTAACAACAAACGAACAGGTATAGACTTCTTAGTAGTACTATCGTTAGCGTGAGACCGTTGTTGTTGAAGTAATAATCATCTAAAAATTAAAGACACGACTGCCTTGCCAAAAAATATAGTTAATGTCACTCGGGCTGATGTAAAGATTCTAACCATCCAAATCTGTACAGGCATTTAAAAGTTATGGTGGAATAAAGAAACTCACATACATACATGAACCCTGAACACATTACTCTCCTTTTTTTGGGCAGTCGTGTAAAAAGACTAAATATGGGTGCTCACTATAAATAAATTTACTGCCGTAGAAGAAGTTAGGAAAAAGTAAAGTTAAATAAATGTTTATACTCGTATTTGTCCTCTATGCGTTCCGAAGCTATTGATCTTATTGTGATGAAACATTGGTAGGGTTTTCTGGGGATACTCTCAAGGGTTTGTGGTCCCAAAAATCTATATAACGGGTGGCCCACGGAACCCTAAAAATCATTTATACAGGTTGGCACATTTAGATGGGTCAGTATGGGACATATAGATTTGTTCTAGGGAACCATGTCATCGATTTTAATGTCAAGAAAAACTGCATTCATATAATATAAAAAAAAAACTCGTACTCAGTAGGGGGAATCGCAAACGGTCGCAAAAAAAAAATCTATAATTATTATAATTATTTGGTAACAAGTTACCACTAGTTCATCGCATCACCCTTGCTCGGCTTTTACTGGTTGACCGGGAAGAATAGAATCTGGTGATGTTTTAAGCCTAGTGACCAACCAGGTAACCCCTTTCAAATATTTACTATACAGCCTGAACCCGTCGTACCTTCATTTATCGATATCCCACGATTCAGTATGTGCCTGAAAAGGTGAGAAACGAATAAGGTTTTGTGGCACTCGTTTCATAAACAAATCATAACGAGGGAAGGTCGGCATCGATATGGTTCCAGTGTTCCCGCTGGTTGGCACTTGAGCTCAAATGTTCGAGTGTTGACGTAAGCCAGCACCGCGCGGGTGTCACCACCTCCACTCAAGTACCTCCTTGAACGAGGCTAGCAAACTATGTATAAGCATCTGAATAGGAGCACGGAAGCAGTAGAAATCTTATCTAAACGGCAAATATTTTTTTAAAATGAATGTTGTGGAGTTGTGGTAGAGATATAGCAAGAGCACCTGCTGATCTACGTTGTTCGAGGCTGCATCGAACAAGCTCTGCCTCTGTAATCGCTTTCAATCGAATTGAAGGTCTATTATGTCTACCTACATCAAACAAAAACGACACGTTAATTCTGTAACACGGTGTAACAAAAACCCGAAACAATACCTGTACTCACGAAAGGTTTGATCAAACGACAAACTCTTAGTTTGAAGATATATAAGAAGTTTTTTGTTTTTTACAATTTAATCCAGTTCTTGAGGAAATGTATTTGTTATCCTGTTGGTCAGCCTGTGAAACTGAACAACTTTTGTTCTCAAAGAAAGGCTCACTTCGCGCGTTTGATTATACTAATCAATATACATTTTTTATTGATTAAGTATATAAATTAAAATCGTTCTTGGCATATTCTGTTTTGTGGTAGTGATGTTAATTTTTTATGTACACGTAAATTATTTCCATTTTGGTAAGAAACCTTAGAAAGACCATTCAAACAATAATATTATTTGGGTAATTTAATATTTAGTAATTATTTTATCAGTTTCAAAGAACAGAAGCGTACGACCTTAGGTGAAAAACATTAAGAGTGAAACTCTCCTAAAGGTTGAGGTGAAAAGTATAAGTATCCTGGGCCTCTTGAAACCGATTGGTAACTTATTTCTTATTTATATCTATTGTAAACCAACCGAGCTGTTAAAACCATGACAAATTATAATTATCACTCAGTACTTGGCCTAGCCGAAAACATCAGGAAGGTAGACATTAGGGAGGTAGACGCCGTGGGCCTAACTGTTTATTGAGTTTATTTATCAAATCATAAGTATTCAGTAAATTGTAGAAAGGCCTAGATAAATTTTCATGTCCAGCCGTGGCCGATTGATTATTTTATTCAAATCTGGTGTTACGGTTAATATTGATATAAGAAGCGACCTATAAAAATCGATACTCCGGATATACTTAAGTACACAAAACTTACCCACAGAGGAAATTTCCACTGAGCCCACATAAGTATCAGATTCTATTATCTATCATATCGATCTAAAGTTTTCAGACTAAACATACTTTTTGTAAAGTTATGAATTGGTAGGCCAAATGCTTATAAGAAATTCGCCGAGTTAGAGCAATTAAAACATTTTTTTTTTCAGCTAATCGCCTGGGTTATAGTAACTCCATACTATTGGTATTTTTTTATTTTATCGTGGGACGATTTTCAGTGCAGTGAACCAGTCAGTGGACTGCAACGGGCCGTTGATTTTTTTTTTAACAAGTCAGTGTAGAAAGTACACTTAGATCTTCTACAAGAAGCCATGTTACTAAAGCAGACGAGTGGATCCAGGGAGTCCCTTTGGCAAGCACGGGGTACCGCTAAGTTTAAGTAAGTCATACCGTTCATTTGATTGAATATCTATTAATTTGTTAGCATATCCGACCTTGCTTTGAAACGAATATATTTTTTTAAACTTAGCGGTACCCCGACGTGACATTAGCGCCATTTCAACGAGCAAACCGTATCGTGCCATCCATCAATTTCTATAATAAAATTAAAATATATAGGTGTTACTCAACCGAATAAGATGGGTAGGTATTATTACGATAGGTATTATTTATGACTTTTTAAATATTTGCTTTTTTTGCTTCGGGGTTTTTAAATTAGTTTTTTATTTCATAAGTTTTAAACTTAATTACAAATTATGATAAGTAGTTATCTGAAAGGATCACTATCACAATGGTCCATACTCGTAAATCATTAATCAAAATATGAAAGATCAGCTTTAGCAGAATTGATAAGACTAAGAAGTAATAATACACAAACTGCGGCAGAAACGAAGCGACGCGACCAGGGTTGGCATGATTAAAACAAGTTGTTTTAAAACACGTGTTTAAAACAATTTGAAATAAAACTATGTTTTTATTAAGTGTTTCAAAACACAGTTTAAAACAAGTTTTAAACATGAAGCAAAAACAGGATTTAAAACTGCCTTTAATTGCAAATGAATGGAAATAAATCCAAACGAATAAATATGTAGGACTCTAAATAGCTTAAAATAAATTTACAAGTTGAAGCTTTGTTGTATTTTTATTGAAATTATTAATTATAAGTTAAGGAAAACTTTATTTGTAGTTTGACTATGAAATAGGTGCGTTGATGTGTGTGTCCCACGTGATGTCGTAGTAGGTATGTAGCCCATGTGTTATTTTTTTACAAACTGACTTGTTTTCTTTCCTTACAATCGAGATGAAAAGCAGAGTGTTCACCAAGTGGGAAACTGATCAATTCCCTCGCACTATAAGCGCCCCCGCTACGCTCGTGCGCCAAAATACCTCAGGGTGTAATTGATCGGTTTCACCCCTTGGTTAACAATCTACTATTAGTAGAAAGTGGGGAGGCCTACGTCCAGCAGTGGACTGCAATAGGCTGATTGATTGATTGATTGATTGATTAGAGCCTTCTTTATTAAGTTTCTTTATTTCTTTACTTCGTGTAAGAGTTTATATAAAAACATATACCGAGGACGATGAATAAAGATAAAAACAAAATAGAACTTGTGGTTTTACCTACCTACTTAAATCATTATTAAGCGTATGATTCCTACGAGTAAACTTATCTTACTCGTAGTATGATTCAATATTTACTTAGGTAATAAAATACATACAAACTACCACCTTTTATATCGACCTTCCCCCTCAGAATGAGAACAGCTATTATTATTTAAAAAAATGTCGTATTGTTATTTTTCATAATACAGTAGGCTCGGACGGTGGGTTAAAATATACCGATCGAGATGTAAAAACTTATATTGGATTTCCAATTTTTTTCCTAGAAATAAATTATATATATATATATTAAACGGCGAGACCCAGTAATGCCTAATGTCCATATAGGCCAGTCAATATCAACACAAAAAAGGACAAACATCGCAAACGCGCATGTAACTACGATTTTTTTATATGTTGTTAGGTCCCTTGAGAGTAGTTAACACCCAAGTTTGCAACCCTGAACCAACACTGTGCTACCCAAAAACCTCGAAAAACTGCGAAAAACGCTGACCCAGGACAAAGTGAAAACCTTGTCATCAGTCACCACCTCTGTGAAAGTGTTCATCAAGAGAGTTGATGTTGATCCCTTAACCATATTCCAAAGAGTCTGCGTCACAAAACAAACAGATGAATAATTGAAGGAGTTCCAGGACCATTAGTTCCCTTGTTCGGTTAGTTTAGCCAGTACGTGTTTTTGAATAGGACCCAAACACAAAATATACACTTAAAAAAAAGTCTATCTTTGACAAGCTGTATCTCTGCAATTAATGGATCTAGAGTGCTGGGGTAAAACTCAAATTGTAGAAAATCTAGTTCGCTTTATTAAATTATACGGCAAACATACTTGAAAAATGCTTCCTTAGGGTAGTTTAAAAAAAAACTGAAACTGGGGGTAGCACAGGTTTTTCAGGGTTGCAAACTTGGGTGTAAACTACTCTCAAGAAACCTAACAACATATAAAAAAATCGTATATACATGCGCGTTTGCGATGTTTGATGTCGATTTTGACTGGCCTATAATGGCCACAAAAATTGTCGAGAAGAAAATAATTCGGGCATTACTGCACCAGGGATTGACACCCGACTTAGCTTTTAGTTCAATAGATTGGGGAATTGGTTTGAAATCCAGTTGCAAGATATAATCCGTACATACTAACTAGTAAAGTTAAATAAAAGCATGTTATAATGTAATGTAAGGCGGGGTCATAGACTTCTGGGCGGATCTCTAAGCAGGAATAATAAAAAACTCACCATGTTCGTTAGAGACGGCATACTGGTAGTTGGGAATTATATCAGGTAAGTCATGATGGAGCGAGGACGAGGGCGGAGGTCTGTATCCAGGGTCCAGGGGTCCATACGGCATCGTCCACTCGCGCTCTCCCACCCCTCCGTAGGTACAGTACTCGCTGCCGTAGGTCAGCTGCTGGCCCGAGGAGCTCGTGTGTGAATAGGAACAAGCGCCGTAATCAACGGAGGCGCCGCCTGCGCTGGCCCCGCCGCCACCCGCCAGCTCGTACCCTGACGGCTGTGGCGCCGGCAGACCCGACATACCACTCCCGCACAGGTATCCCCCGCTGCTAAACTGAGGTTTTAGCGCTTGGCATTTGCGTCGGAACCCCCGTGGTCGTCTTCGAGACGACCCCTCCTCGAACATGTATTCAGAAGAAGGATCGATGGTCCAATAATGCCCTTTGCCTGGCCTTCCAAGCCCCTTTGGGAGTTTCACAAAACATTCATTCAAGCTGAGATTATGTCTGACTGAATTCTTCCACCCTTGGTAAGAACTGCGAAAAAATGGAAACTGTTGTTGAAGGAACGCGTATATTTCGCTGAGAGTTAATCGTTTGTTGGGCGAATGTCTAATAGCCATGACGATGAGGGCTATGTACGAATACGGTGGTTTTTCTTGGCGGCGGGTGGCAGGCGCCCGGCGCGCCGCCTCCTCAGGGGTCTGGCTTTCGGTCTTCATGCGTTTGGGCGCGCGTGCGTTCCGGAGCGCGGATGTGCGGACAGTGATGCGCGCGCGCCGCCCACTGCCGCCCGCGCCGCCCAGCACTCCGCCGCCGCCCCACCGCGCGCTTTGTCACACCCACCCAAACGTGTTGTCCGCTGAACTTACCTATATATTGTTTATTTACAAATCATTTACAGGAATTTCACAATTAAAATTGACAAAACTTGTTGTTCTCACCAATATTTTCACCTCTAATCGGCTGTATCAGATCTATTTTTTTCAATGAACGTTATTTTCTCTATTTAAAGTTAAAAGTTAATATTAACTAATTATACTCGTATATATTTATTATTAATAAGACTGAATAATGAGTTAGTAAGTAGGCTTTGTAAAAAATAAAGTCAGTTCGGCGTATATGCCGAAGTAGAAATTACAAAATAGCTGATGATGACAACACATGAATAGATAAGCCTCATCAGTAACATAGCATCATCACAGGGTAGCCAGAAGCTAGAGGGTGAGGTCATTGCACCGGCGGAGAGTCGGGCGCCGCCGGGCGCGCCGCGCCTCCGCCGCCGCCGTACCTATTATCCACAAACTCGTACAACTAAACAGCGGAAAACCCGCTTAGACAATAATATTTATCCGTCGCACAAGGACGCCTGTCGAACGCTTGATCCTGACCTAGCACAATTAAACCAAACATTATAACTAGATCTATAAAACAGTTATACGACGTACACCAAATATTTACCATAAAGCGTAAACCAAAAGTTTTGCATTAAACTTGTCGGATTTATAACACGAGCTCGTCGAAATTTGTGGCTCAAATATAGTCTCTATTCCCATGTATTAGAGTGCAATATGAGTTAGAAAAAGTTCTTCATTGAAGCTGAAACTGAGTTAGACCAACGAATTATGTTCGTTGAGTTAGACACACTAGCAAGCAAAGTTACATATTGGTATACAGATGATCTTTAGCCGTGCAGGTATACTCGTAACTACGGCGGCGGCGCCCGCGCACCGGCACTGCGCGGGTTGCTGATCTCGCTGCCGTAAACAATTTTAGGCTGCTTTTCCACCAGAGATGTGCTATGCTACGTTGCTATAGATGCGTTTAATATCCACCAATCATATTCATTGGGCCACATAGCAGTCATAGCACAGCACAGTTGAAAAACTAATCCTCGCAGCACAGCTGCATAGCACATCTCTGGTGGAAAAGCACCCTTATTGTAGTAAACATTTTACGCTATTGCTATGAATAATTTCAATTACCTTAGTTTTTAGGCTTCCGTAGTAAAAAAGGAACCCTTACAGTTTCGCCATATCCGTCTGTCTGTCTGTCCGTCCGTCCGCGGCTTAGCTCAGAGACTTTTAGTACTAGAAGGCTGTAATTTGGCATCGATATTAACGTTTAATAGACCAACTTATAAAATGTACTTGTACAAGTAAGAAATTCGGTACTACAAATATCATAGAAAAATATTTTGATGAATGTTAACTGTCTTAAACACGTACCTAAGTAGTATTGAACAACTACGAAACTCTACACTTTGCGTGGCCCGACACGTGCTTGGCCGGTTATTTCATAATAAAGTAGGTACGTCTTTGTATTTGAAATTGTGATGTATATGTTGAAAAACATTCGTTGAACCTTGCCACAATCATTACGCTAACCATGCTCAAGCTCATCCAGTAGGTAGGTACGAGTATTATAGGTACTTACATAACAGATGGGTTGAATCAAATTATTTTTTATACGAGTACGTTCACATACAATCTAACTAAATTTACTACCTACGAGTACTACGTACGTTTGTATACGAGTGATATTTGCACGAGCTTTTATTTACAAAACAATAAAATAAAGATTTATACAAAGTTCTGCAAATAAACTATTAAATCTGTATTTATTCTGTATAACCGTTCCAAGACAAAATATAAATAATATATAATTTGCATCATAACCCTGGTCGTAAGCCAAGATCCAACAATATGTTCTCGTGGTTTCGCTATATTATTTGTTATACAACAATAAAAAATAATAAACATAACAAAAATAATTTAAGTCTCTTTCAAATTCCTTACTTATGGTTACACTAAAAAGTAACAAATAAAATAACATTTTAGATGGATTATAAAGAATATAATATCCTCATTTGATTAGGTAGACACTACCGACGTCATTTCCGTTCTTTAGTTATTTTTATACGACAAGTAGCCGTATCTTCTAAAGCCCTATTTCTAGACCTATCTAGTGCAAGCTTGCGTGGATGTCTGTGCCTAAGTGTACTTACTTAGATACATTTAGACCCACTAAACCTACCTTTCTGAGAGAGCACTATCGATAGAGCAAGCAAAGTAACATAATTATTAAGAATCTTAAATATTATTAGGTAGTACATCAGTTGTTGAAAGCGGCAGTAGCTGCGTGAGTTTTGAATTTTCTCGTGAATAAGGATGTTATTCCACAGTAAAAAGTTTACTTTATTTTACAATATTATAGCATATGATTAATGTACCTGTGTGTGGGAAGGAAGAGGGCTTTTACTGAAAAAAAAAAAAACAGTGAAACTTTATGGCGCATAGATCGACTAGATTTGTTTGCCCTTGCTTCCTCTTCCAGCCTGAAACGCGTAACTGGTCATGCTTTTTTAAATTTTCTCCAATATACAACAAGAAGAAACTTTGAATAAATCCACTAATCACAAAAAGTGACTTGGACTATTTTTATGTTGACATATTAATGTAACACCTGAATTTACAAGCACTGTGTTTTTCTCTTTTCACTTCATAATTTTCAGGCGTACTGAACTAGAGATGGAAGTCGTTTTCGACAAGAAAAGCTACACTAGACCCCGCCCCCAAGATGGCGACCGTGGCGCACGCGCGCAGCGCGGCGGCGGCAGCGGCGCAGAGCGCAGGCACGGCAGACATCTTCGTGCGTGCCTGATCTTGAACCCTCGTAAAGTGTGCGAAACTTTAGGATCGATGTGACCACCTGACTAATCTATATACGTAGTAATTTAATTTTCTTTTTGAATTTTTATTTAGACCGTTAATGCAATTATCCTAAATCAATCAATCAATCAGCCTATTGCAGTCCACTGCTGGACGTAGGCCTCCCCAAGGGCTCCTAAATTCATCGGAATAAAATTAAAAACATTATCATCATATCACAGTCTGAATATTTTGTTTAGTAAGTATTTTGCTTTTAGTTAGAAAGCACTTAAATAAATAAATATGTGGGGACATCTTCTCACACGGCCATCTGATCCCAAACTAAGCAGAGCTTGTACTATGGGTATCAGACAGCTGATATACATTACATAAATATATAAATACATACTTATATAGATAAACAACAACCAGACACAAGGCAAACACAAGTGCTCATCACACTAATGTTTGCCCTGGGCGGGATTCAAACCCGCGACCCTGTGCGTCGGAGGCAGATACACTACCAGCTGGGCTACGGAGCCGTTAGATACTATTTAAGTGCCATGTATTTCTCTCTGAGAGATAAAATATCACATCGTATCCGATAGCATGCGCACACACATACATAAGTACTTTCTCATAGAATGATGGGTGGAATGATACATACTCGTAATTAAAAAATGCGAACTTTGCACAAACCTGAAGTAGCTAGCCTGAGCCTACTCAGTGATACTAAGTAATACATAGTAGGTTCCTTAGTATTTGTATGCATAACGTACGATGTAAACAAATTGTAACGCTTCGAGTGGGACGGGGGATTTGATTACTAAAAAGTACATTTAACCATTCAATAGCCATCCGGTATTACATTCTTGACTGATTACCTGTAATAAGACCCTCGATATAACATGCTACGACGGCACGGTACCGTAGCAGTCTCTTTGTGTCACCCGACACTCGGCAGATAAGAGCATCCGCCGCACCACCCTGCCTACCCTACTAAATCCTGACTTGTCGCTCTAGGAACTCATCAAATCAGTCAGCAGTATTGAGATAGACAACAACACCCAAGAATTTTGACAGCAGTGTATTAAAAGTAGCTGATTTCAGCATTTTTTTACCAACAAAGTTATGTTGTTAATCGTGTGATAAGATTTGGGCTACGAAAAGTTTTGCTATCTAGTAAAATACTTCTTGATTCTACGAATTTGTGTTACTTCTAAATAATTGCTTATCTAACATTCTACCTACTCTGTCTGTGTACCAACCAAGCTAAGTAAGAGAAGGCAATCGATGATGGATAAGTAGTAGGTATACCTATTGAATGAAATGACAGTTATCTGATAGTATGATTAATAGTAATGATTAGTGATCTGTACAGTAGTTTAAAGAGAGAAAAAAATACGTTTTACCTATAGTTAGGTTTTTTGACTAATGCTAACTTCAGTTCTATTGTCTTAGAGACTGTTTGGACAGAAAATTAAGAGTAAATTAAGAGTAGGCTTCAAATGTGGAACTGATGACGTTTCCGCCTTGTAAGGCTGTAGCCCGGACCATGAAAAGATATGAAAAGCAGATAGATAGATAAAGCGTTTATTTGATACTGCAGACACATACATAACAAAATTACAACTAGTATTTAATATGAATATCATAACATAACCTGCCACACCAGGTTATGCATGTGTGCTGCAGCAGTGCAAGAAGGTCGTAGCTCAGCGTCGATACATACTCAGGAGAGCAGATATCGCTGATTTTCAGCCACAACCCAGAGAAACACGGACGCGGAGTGTTCACCTCGAGGGTAACTGATCAATTCCACCCTTACACTAGCGCCCTCGCTACTGCGTCAAAATACTTCGGGTGTAATTGATCATTTACACACTTATAAAACGCATTGCAGCAATGTTAAACCTGGAGCGTCATCGACAATAAGAAACATAACTTCCCAAAAGAAGGCATTATAAATATTTCTGTTGATGATGAAAAGATAGAGAATCCCCAAGATATCGCCTAGTCTTTTAATCAATATTACACAGAGTTACCTAACATAAAGGATAAGACTAATATGGATTTTGCTTGGCGAATTCGTTCTTTCTGAGTCCAACGGACCCTAAAGAAGTAGGGATGCGATATTATAAACAATTTGAAAAATACCGGAAGCACTGGATATGACCATATATGTACTAAAGTATTAAAGTCAGTACTGAAAAAAATTATGTCTAATCAAGTTGAAATTTTGCTTGATTGCGAAAAATATGA
This sequence comes from Carpatolechia fugitivella, assembly GCA_951230895.1. Lineage (NCBI taxonomy): Eukaryota > Metazoa > Arthropoda > Insecta > Lepidoptera > Gelechiidae > Carpatolechia > Carpatolechia fugitivella. The sequence goes on along the minus strand of OX579645.1, from coordinate 18,137,634 downwards.
TTAATTTAATCATCAAGCATTTGAAACAACAAACCACGAATGATTGTGAGAAACAATTTGAAATGATTAAACGCTTATAAAGTGAAACATATTTAAAACAATTAACATACTTGATTAATTCTGTTTTGTAATCATTTACAGTTGTTAATTCAAATAAGATAAAATGATTAGAGTATTTTGAATCATTTGCTTTATTTCAGTTATAAAGTTGTGTTATTGATGTAAATGCAGTTAATGATAGACCCTATTACTAAATTAGCAATTCAAATTAGGAAAATGTGTGATTTTCATTTGTTTTTTTCTTACTGTTAAGATAAAAGAAATTCGATACATTTTAAAATTTTACTACAAGAAAGAAAGGTAAAAATGCAACGCAAGCCGCGAAAAAAATTTGTGATGTTTATGGACCTAGTGCAGTGTCTGTGAGAGTAGCACAAGTTTGGTTTAAGCGTTTTCAATCCGGAAATTTTGATGTCAAAGATGCACCTCGCTCTGGGCGCCCTGTTACGGATAACATGGATGCCATTTTTGAAAAAGTGGAGCAAGATCGGCATATCAGTAGTTACGACGTAGCTGAAGAACTGGGAATTGACCACAAAACAGTTTTGGCGCATTTGAAAAAAGCTGGGTACACAAAAGAGCTCGATATTTGGGTGCCTCATGAGCTCACTGAAAGAAACCTAATGAACCGCGTACTCATTTGTGATTCTTTATTACGACGTAATGAAACCGAACCACTTTTGAAAAACCTGATAACTGGTGATGAAAAGTGGATCACGTACGACAAGAACGTGCGAAAAAGGTCGTGGTCAAAGGCTGGTCGGGCTTCACAGACTCTGGCGAAACCCGGGTTATCTCGCAACAAGGTAATGCTGTGTGTATGGTGGAATTGGGAGGGCATTATTCATTATGAGCTGTTACCGCCAGACAGGACCGTCGATTTTGAACTCTACTGCGAACAACTGATGAGATTAAAGCAAGAAGTTGAGAGAAAGCGGCCGGAATTAATCAACAAAAGGGGTGTGGTTTTTCATCATGATAACGCTAGACCTCACTCATCTATAGCCACTCAAGAAAAAATAAGAGAGTTTGGCTGGGAGGTGTTAATGCATCCGCCGTATAGTCTTGACCTTGCACCTTCAGATTTCCACTTATTTCGGTTTCTTCAGAATTCTTTAGGCAGTGTCAGGTTAACATCACGAGAGGACTGCCAAAACCACTTGTCGCGGTTTTTTGATCAGAAGCCCCAGAATTTCTATAGCATTGGGATAATGACCTTTAAGATGGCAGAAAGTTATCGAACAAAATGGCACCTACATACTTTAGTTAAATGTAAATAAACTTTTTTTTTTTTTTTAATTTTCATATAAAATGCGAATAAACTTTTTCCCCAACCTATTATTTCGATTTAAAAAAAAAAAAACAAAAAACAGGGGTAGGGAAATTCGTTTTTCATTACTCATACTCTGAAAGTAGTTCGGAAGTTGCCTGAGGAGCGGATTGAAGGTAATACTTTTCAGCCCGGAGGGAGAATCACTTTTAACTGACAGTTGTCAAATCACTTTCAAATTATAAAAATGGTTCTAATTTCACATTTCTATTGAACTATGTTCCATCTTTCTATACAGCCACTCAATTACAGCGCAATGTTAAATTGATATAACATAAAGTTAAGTATTAATTAAAGAATATATATTTTTTCAATTACTTTATTATAATTAACTTTCAACTATTTAAAATAAAATAGATTTGGGCAATATATTTATCATTTTTCAATGATGGAAATTAAAAATAATGGTTCATAAGCTGGCCGGCACGGCCACAGCAAAAAATACTTAAAAATAGACGGGAAAGCAACAATCCGATTATCATTTGTTTCTCGAGTTGTAGGGTTTTGTTTACAATGAGTTCATCTGATTCAGATATAAAAGTCACTCATATTTTCCTTGGCTAATTCGTGTTTTTATTTTTATTTTCCTTGTATTCGTAATGAAAAGCACAGTGTTTACCACGGGTTAAAGACTTATTTAGTGCCTCGAACTATTACGCTCAGACCCCAAACCCCGTTTCAGCGCTAAATAAGTTACTTTCACCCCTCGTATAACAATGAACTATTTTAGGTTCTGAGGTTACTTTGATCATTTGTTTATTCTCAACCCATATACCCTATCAATGACACCCCGGGTTAAACAAACTTAAATAATAGTGTTAGTTTGTAAGTTAGGAACACAGTAATTTTTGTTTTTGTTACTACAGTTAGTTTTTTTTTTTTTTTGTTACACAGTAATATTTGTTTTGACTACTCAATGAAAATCATCTATAAATTAAATAATAGTGTTAGTTTGTAAGTTAGGAACAGAGTAATTTTTGTTTTTGTTACTCAATAATAGACTACTCAATGAAAATCATCTATAAATTCCATCAAGGTACATATAAAGTTTTGAAACCGAATAATATTTTTAACTTTATGTCAACTGGGTCCCATGACTACATAATTTACTTTGTTTACCAGGAAAATTCCGCGATTATATGAGAGAAATCTGGGTCCCATGACTACAATAATTTCACTATGAATACAGAAATATAATTATTTTACTTTTTTCTGCATTAATAACAGTGTATTAGTCACCAGCGCACTCACAGAAAAAGACTTGAGAGTTCATCAATGTTGCAATCCCAAAAAGAAAAAAATCTAAGATGCATTCAGTTTTACGCAATTAGAGATTTTATACGACTAGGAAGTTTCTATCAAAGTCAACCCGCAGTTCAAAGTAACCCCGGTTTACGGTAGGTACGTGACTCACATACCTGAGTATAGGTATATGTCACGTCACGTATATATAGTGTAATAGTAGATAGCTAGCAGTCGGGTTGTATCGAGTTGTAAATTACGTTTTATGATAGACTCGGCCATGTGCACAACGTCCGTCAACAAAGGGAAGCGAGCGGGGGCGATGCGCGGGATACCGGGATCGGCAAACCTATCAGCAGCGGCGGCGGCTGCGCTGCGACGCGCACAGGCACACTGCGTGTCTTGATCTTCCGTTTTTTAAATAAACGTATGTATAATTAATTTTGTAATTTTACGACATATAAGTACTACATACATATCTATAAAAATCACTTATAATAACTTCTAAAAGACAAAGCCATAATATATAAGGTATTATTCCGCTTTCCTTTCACCTGTCCTTTTAATGAAATTATTGAATTTAATTTTAAGAACCAGCTTAATTAAATAAGATACAGCTTGTAACAAGAGCTAACGTACAGATAATTAAAAAAAATAACTGGCCAAGCACGTGTCGGACCACGCAAAGTGTAGGGTTCCGTAGTTGCCTAATATGCAGAAGTTAGCACACGGAGGTAATAAGTAATGATAAAAAAAATCCCGAAATTTTGTAAGTAGGAATGTATGGATGGTTGTTTTTTACTCTTTCGTGGATGAAATTTAGAATAGAGATAGTTTTTACCTAAGTAAAGTGGCTCTAAAGCCACAATTTCTAAGACGAAAAAAAAATCGTTTGTCACACTAATTTCTCACACCAGTTATTTTACTTCTCATGGTAAAAATATTTGGAGAAGCAAAGTAAAAGCTCCTATTGAAAATACGAGAGCCTAAAGGCGATCACTTGCAGGCGCGGACAAGTTATTGACATTGACAGGGAAAGAAGCGTAAATGATTATTAAAATTGGCTTTTGTAGAACTAAAAGAAAAACTCCGATTGAATTGTTGTTTTTTTTTTATATTGGAAAGACTTGCGTTTGACCATTACCCTACTGATGGAAATTGATTAAGAGGTGAGGTGAAAGATAGACTACGCTCCCCTAGAAGATGTCTATATTTTTTTTATAAAGGGACTAAGCTTATACAATTCTAATCTTATTTTTTGAGTAACACGGTTGTGTTGTGGACGTAATTAAGCTTTATGGGTATAATAATTTACTCTAAATGATTTGATAAAATATCATTAATAAAAAAAATGCTCCATGTCCTCAAAAGGTTTTTATTTACTTTTTCTTATATTTTCTCTGTTCTTCTGTACCTACATGTATTTCAAACCCGAGGTTAAATTTGAGATCCTTTACTTTCACTCTTACAATTTATATTTTTTCACTTCTCATGCTCTGAAAGTGCTTATTTGTGCAGGATATAGGCTGTACGAAATCGAATTTTGTGCACAAGTGCATTAACGTATCTACTCATAAATGTATCTATATTAAGGCAAAGAAAATGAGCCATATAGCCAAACACAATAAGAAGTTCATAGATAGAATTTGTTATTTTATAATATTTACTTAAATTTATTTGCCTTATGTGTTTTTTAAGACATAAAAGATATTAAAATTTAAATTCAAGTACGGTAGGTTATTTAATTAATTTAAGAAAATTATTATTACAAAATTAATTAAATAGTAGACTGTATAGGTCTGCAGCCCAAGCCTAATATCAATGTCGTAAGATTTGAAAAAAATAAAGCGGCGGGAAACAGCTCTTGTTTTTTTGTGTGTTTATTAATTTCTTCAATTTGATAAAATTGTTAAAAATATCCAAAGAAGAGGATTTAACACTCTCTCCTAATACGCTTATGAAAATTAATGGACAGAGTTGTGCAACAGATATTACCGCCAAAGTCTCGGGAAAAATATCTCAAAGTTTACGATAATTTTGTAAATTGGTTAATTAAAGAAATGTTATGTTATACTACTGTTTTATTTCCTCGCAATCGAAGTGAAAAGCAGAGTTTATAACTCGTCCACAAAACCATTTTATCCTCGACATTACTATCAGCCCTCACATTCGGCTCGGGCTGCTAAAAGTCGCGGATAAAAATGGTTTGTTTTGTGCACTTGTTGTAAAATCTACTATTGTTAACAACAAGTACCTACCTATGTTCGTTACTGTACCCGCAAGCGAATACCTGTAATTGGTCTACTTAGTAAGCACCCTTGCCTGTTCACGAAATCTATATAATTGACTGTTGGTGTTCCGAATAAAAATTTAATTATTTATTTATTTAAAATCTATTCCATGCACCATACGTTTTTCGTTTTAAGTCCTACAAAAGTACTACACCAATAAAAATCACAACCAAATGTTTTTTACTATAATAATTATATTGTACTTTAAAAAGTACTTACTTTTTAAAGTACAATATAATTATTATAAAGTACTTACTTTTTAAAGGACAATATAATTATTATAGTAAAAAACATTTGGTTGTGATTTTTATTGGTGTAGTACTTTTGTAGGACTTAAAACTTGGACTAAAGTCCAGCGTATGTAAAAATTTGCAAGATACCCTGAACATCACGTAGGACTAAATTGCTAAGACTAAAAAGCCCAAGCACGACGAGATTATGTTGTTACGTTGAGATTACCTTCCGGCTCCATCATTAGACCCTGGAAATCACGTGTGAGTAAAGGTCTTGTCAAGAGAAATCAACGAGCCCATACACGATAAGGTTATGTTCTGTATCCTGTGGCCACCTTCCGGCTCCATCATGAGACCCTGGACATCACGTATGACTAAAGAAAAGATCTTGTCAAGACAAATTTAATTATCCCAAACACGACGAGGTTATGTTGTGTATTTGAGGAGTTCCCGTGGCTAACTTCCAGCTCCATCATGAGACCCTGGACATCACGTATTTATGACTAAAGATCTTGTCAAGACAAATCCAATGAGCTCAAACACGACGTGATTATGTTGTATATTTCATCAACGGCCCGTTACAGTCCACTGCTGGACTATGAGCCTCCTCCACTTGAGTGGAGGGTTTTGCCATAATCTCCACGCTTGACAGGCGGGTTGGAGATCGCAGATTAAAAGGTTACTGTATCAGAGAGCGCTGCTGCCCATTCCCTGTTCCATGTGTAGTCCCTAAGTCGCCTTTTACGACACCCTCGGGAAGAGTAGGGGTTGGTGACAAATGTATTCTACTCTGACGTCACCACACGGCTGATATTTAAGGAGTTCCTATGGTCACCTTCCAGCTCCATCATCAGACCAGCTCCGTGATACCGTAATATTGCATTGTCATCGAGGTTACATAAGTGTACCAAATTTCAGCAAAATCGAATGACAGCAAGTGCTCCAAAAATGAGTTGCAAGATTCGGACCGAACAAACAAACAAACAGACAGACAAGAAAGCGAGTTAATAAAAACGTGTTAAAAAATAACTATTCATTCATTGTGAACATGCCCGACTTATTAGACATATTCAAGACAATCCATCAGAAATAGAGGCGGCCGGATCACGTGGGCTGCCGTAGCTGTCGACCGTACTTATATCAGTACGGCTACATTTGCATGAAACAGGATCCATTAACGGACCGAATGTAAACACCTAGCTTGACGGCGACTTAAAAGGCGTCAGCCGAACCCGAGACTTTAAATTGCACCACGTTTTTTGTTCACCACACAACGAGATATTAAAGTTAGTAAATGCTCCTATTATTAGATCATGATTATTCGTGACCAGACCCGAACGCGCCGTTTCCTGTACTTACAGCTTTCTTTTATCATCAATATAATTAAACCTGTAAAATTGTATTATGTTACTGGCAAAGTATATAATTAAGTCATTCTATAGACTAGCCTAGCGTAGACGGGCAATAGACGGGCTAGACATTGTATAAAATATTTTATATATATATCTTATACAAAGCCGTGTGGTGACGGCAGAGTAGAATACATTTGTCACCAACCCCTACTCTTCCCATGGGTGTCGTAAGAGGCGACTTAGGGACTACACATTGAACAGGGAACGGGCAGCAGCGATCTCTGATACAGTAACCCAAGGACGTTTAAAGTCCTTGCAGTAACTTTTTAATCTGCGATCTCCAACCCGCCTGCCAAAAGTGCAGATTATGGCAAAACCCTCCACCTCATAGTCCAGCAGTGGACTGTAACGGGCCGTTGAATGATATCTTATATATACAACGAGCAGCTTTTTAATTATTGGAAAGTCCTAAGCATCTTTGATAAGGTAAAACTTGTAACCATTGCCGAAGATTTCAATATTATGTGCAAACTAAAACTAAATAGACCAAACTACCTATATTTACACAGTTTGTCGCATATACGAATTTATGACTTACGTAGATACAAAAATGTATACGGACAAAGAACAAGAGATTACATACTTCCACATATGTTATTGCAAAAATTAGCAACTCAACGCGGTTTAGTTGAAAGTTCAACCGACGCATAACTGAAATAACGTACATATTAGCGTGCGATGCTTCACAGTGGTTACGTCCGACACTGCGCAGTGTGCGCAGGAATCGTGCCAAAAACTCGTTTTTCTTGAACTCTTTTGCTTCAGAAAATGGCAGAGTTTATGAAAAATATAATCGATTTAAAATCTAAGCCAATAATAGGCAAGTTATGTTAACGAAAAAAACTATGGTTATCGCTTTAAGTTACGAGATCAAGGACGTCAAAAAAATTATTTGCTGCTTTTTTAAAAATACTTGTGCTTCTTATTTCTAAATTATTATAATGTATTTAAAAATTCTACTCGATTTAAATTTAATTAAGGATATATTCTGTTAGCATATTTTTTTTACATTTATAGAATCAGTAGAAGTGCTAGTATTTGATCGTCAAAGTAGCGACTATGGGCGGTATTTCCACATAACCCGGCCTTAACAAATCTAAAGAACTGGTTCAAAAAGCTATTAATTGTAAGACTTCTAAACAGTGTAAGAACATTCTTAAATCATTTTTTTATTACGTATCCATAAATCTTAAATGTATAAACCATGATAGTATAAGCTGCGACGACGGTGACTGCAGCCACCTACAAATAATCCCGTCAGGGATTGCGGTAGGCTAGGTTAATTTACTATAACTTATGTATTATGATTGTATTGGAAATATAAATTTAAAAAATATCAATTGTTGTATATATCTATATATTATTATATAATAAGAATCTCGGAAACTGCTAAAACGATTTCGATGGAATTTAGCATATAGGGGGTTTCGGGGGCGATAAATCGATCTAGCCAGGTTTTATTTTACACAATAATACTAGTATTTTTCGTTCGTTATTGTTTTCAGCTTATATTAAGAATTATTTTTCAGTTTTTAGTTTGATGTTCTTTATAAGCGTGTTTTTTAGTTTTTTTTTTAAATATATTTTCTTTATTTATTTTTTTTTTTTTAATAAAAATTACAAATAAAAATATTTATAGTACATTTTTTCGTGGTACGAAAGTTTTCCAACAGATGGCACGAGCAAAGCTCGGTCGCCCAGGTACTCATTTATAACCCTGCCTAGGCAATGTAGACAATTTCTAGGTTTTGTATAGAATGCCGATAGGAGATGAAGTGTTTTTCTGATAAGTTGATTTAAAATTTTTAACAATAAATAGCGTAGGATAGGGTAAAAAATATGTATTCACCGGAAAGGGGGCAAAATGGAGGACAAAGAGTGGTAGGTTAGGTTAGGACAGGTATATTTTTTTTAATTATAGGGGTATTTGTTCCATTATTTGTTCCGAGTTGAATCCAGCCGACTGCGTATGCGTATTTATTTAACACATGGCCGGCTGGATATTTGTATTGTACAGAAAGCGTACTTGGCTGAGTATTGAATAAAGATACTTTCGCGCTGTGTACACGTTTAATACCTATTTCCTAAAATCACGCATAAGACCCGTAAAAATCATCATTTAAATGTTTCATACTTAGCTACAAAGTCCTATACTATAGAATATTGGATTATACTGATATAGCCTATAGATAAGAAAATAATAAAAATAAGGTAGGATGGCACGACATGGAATGGTTACACAAACAACTTGCATGTAAGGTATAATTTTATATAAGGCTAGTTGTCGCTCGGCAGTTAAAACTTAATATATACGTAACTCGAATTAAAAAAGACAATTTAAGCAATGGCTTTTAATTAAGTATTATAAATTCAAACTTAGAATAAAAATCGGAAAATCACGGAAATATAAAACAGTAGGTAAGCATTATATTTTATCTCGAGATAAATAATGATAATTAATTAATGTAATAATGCCTGTTTAACACTAAGCTTAAAATAAAGCTAGAAAGAAAATTGAACGTTGAACTACTAACAACCAATATTATTCTTAAATAATACAAAAGCGATAATACCTATCTGAAATCTGACAATAAGTTTATGTAATCGTGTTCGAGACTGCAGACGTCAAGAACTCGACGAAACCCTTTGTTTGCACTAGCTCACCAAGCGGGGCTCTAACAAAATATACACGAGACCGAAATGTAACCACGCTGTGGCCACACGCTGTGCAATCGCTCGCTGTTATTTTCAAAATAATGTAAATGAGTTAGTTCAGTGCCTGAATGGGTACAAAGTTCAGAATTATTTTAGGGTAAATAAGAATAGCTCCATCATAAATGTAAATGGTGACAAAGCTTAACATTAACTCTAACTAACCTAACTACTAATTAAATATGTAAGCAACGAGAAAATAAATGAATTCCCAATTTTGTGAGGAAACAGATACATGAAAAACAATGCAAATTCTACAAAATTTGCGCCAAACTCGTACTGAATATTGGTTTCCTTTCTAAAAGCATAAATTATTGAGAAAAGGCACTCGCGAACATTCAGCCTCTACGACATTCGATTATCATTAATCGTTAAAACCAAGATTAATTTTATTTTTATTAGTAAAATGACACTGGCTGATAATATTTTTCATACATAATTAAGCAAAAAATATTGAGAAAAGGCACTCGCGAACATTCAGCCTCTACGACATTCGATTATCATCAATCGATTCTTCGTTAAAACCAAGATAATTTTATTTTTAACCGACTTCAAAAAAGGAGGAGGTTCTCAATTCGTCTGTTTTTTTTTTTTTTATGTATGTTATTAGATATCTCCGCCAATTGTAAACCGATTTTAATAATTCTTTTTTCATTCGATAGGATTTACTCTCAAGTTGGTCCTATATTAATTTCGTCAAGATCTGATGGTGGAACATGAGGTAAAACTTGAAAATTCCTCAACGGAATGTAGCATTCGCGTCGTTATTCGTCTATTCTTTTAGTCATATCTCAGTCAGTTTTCAACCGATTTTGATGATTCTTTTTTCATTCGATAGAACGTGCTTTATGGATAGATCCATACCAATTTTGTTAAAATCTGATGATGAAATAGCAAATAAAAGCGGAAACTCCTCAACTGGTAATAGCAACATGCATCGCGATACCGTTGTTGTATTGTAGTTTGTGGTGGAATGGTTGCTAGGCAACGAAATAAATTTGTTTTGTCAGTTTGCTGAAAATCTACGTTTCCCTTGTTCCAAAATTATATTATTCGATTTTATCACATTTTTGGCAACCGTGACAGGACAAGAACCTCCTCGGAAATCTTCGAATATTGTATTGGAAATAACAAATAATTTAGCTTCTATGGCCGAGTGGTCGAGTGCTTTACTCTCTTTACGGAGGTTTCGGGTGCGATCTCGGTTAAGACACTCTTAAACGAAAATGTCCTTGTGAGACTTTCTCCAGTTTAGTTGGGACATTGCTTACCTAGCTTTGGATAATGAAGAAAAATAATAGGAAATGTGTCGAGGTTAGGATTAATTACTTACATAAAATATATTGAATGAAACACTGAAAATCATAAAATAAAAATAATTTTAACAAAAAAATAGAAACCTCCTTCAAATTACCTTATATGGTTATCTCCACTAAAAAGTAACAAATAAAATAACATTTCAGATGGAACATGAAAAAAAATATTGCCAATATTCTCAATTAAGTAGATAGGTAGTGTATTAAGTAAATATTTAGAATTTTGTACTTCCTTTTGGAGTCGGTGCCAGCCAAAAAATCGTCGATTAGTCGTGGGAAACTGTTTTAAGTCGTCGTCGTCGTTAAGTCAGTACATATTTCTATATGACTATCAATAAAATTCTTTGATAGTCTATGATGTTATGAATGTTTTGTTGTGCTGCGCGGGATGCAAATACAATGCCTCACCCGACCAAATGCAGGGATAACGACAGGAGCGGCTACCAAGAAAGTCCAGGTAGGTTTCATTCGATAAATCGTACGAATTTTTGGCTGGCACCGACTCCAAAAGGAAGTACAAAATTCAAAATATTTACTTAATACACTACCTATCTACTTAATTGAGGATATTGGCAATATTTTTTTTCATGTTCCATCTGAAATGTTGTTTTATTTGTTACTTTTTAGTGGAGATAACCATATAAGGTAATTTGAAGGAGGTTTCTATTTTTTGTTAAAATTATTTTTATTATTAAAATGATACTGGCTGATAATATTTTTCATACATAATTTAGAACTAAGAAAGGTCATAATTAGTCATTCATTTTGTATGACGGAATTCGTAAAACATCACTCTTTTTACCCGAACTACGGCGAAGCAAAAAGGAGAGGGTTATGATTTTAGCCGCTATGTATGTTTGTATGTATGTTCATCAGCTGTTTCCGCATATCTTGTAAACTATCTATCATAATTGAACGAATAAGGTATCGTTAAAAGCGTCTTTATTATAAGCTGGTTATAGGCTATATGACGTCATAGCTAATTCAGTATGACGCCCTCTACAGGACATTTAGTACAACATTAAAAAAAAGTAATTAAATTATTGTATCATGTTGGGTGTCAAAAGAAAGGGCTTAATCTGCACATTCCAAATATATATTACTAGCTATTGTACGTTGCTTTGCTTGCATTACTTCGATAATTGCGTATAATTAGAAAAACACGTCGCTGATGTTTGTTTAAGTAATCGACGTGATTAGTAGACAACTTTGATCTAAAGGACTCGTTACCATAAAAAATAGCCGGCCAAGTACGAGTCCGACTCGCGCACTGAGTTCACTAGTATGTTTGTAAACAAGTTAATTTAGCCGATTTCTAGTTTTATTACCCGACTACGAAAAGTAAGGGTTATGAGTTTATCACCTATGTATGTATGTTTGTATGTATGTAAGTATTAGTTCAAAAGTCGGATGTTCAACCATAACTTCTAAACCACTAGACCGATTTTGACATATTTAATAGCTCTTCACAGCGCGGGTGTCATAAGCTAAAAAAAAAAAAAAAATTGCCGACTTCACACTCTTATTCATAGCAAAACACAAAAACACGTTGCTCTACAAAATCTATAAAAATTTATGGATTTTCAAAATGAAGATAGCGTTAGCTTTGTCTTGACAAAATAAAACTTTCTGTAAATCCAAAAGTAAGAAACTACCAAATTATATGTGTGTGAATAGTACCACACTAATATTATATGTGTGTGAATAGTGGCTATGTAATGTAAGGATTATGAAAAACCAATTGTAGACCTCGCGAATTTTAATATATTTGAAATGATTTTTTTTTTACGTTTTTAACTAAGTCGACAGAAAAATTTCGTATAATTACCGATCCTGCTCATAAAATTTCACGAGAATCAGTTGCAAATTGCAACCTGTAGAAGAGAACAACCGTACATCCAGCGGACATCCGCCGGACAAAATAATACGAAAGCAAATAGGGCAACACACCGAGCGAGCGCGAAGCGCGAGCTAAACATTTCTGGTTCGCTCGCGCTTCGTGCTCGCTCGGTGTGTTGCCCTATTTAGATGTTTATTTCACTTGTTCGCCCAAAATACTGAACGGATTAGGATGAAATTTTGAATGGAGATAGTTTGTATCCTACATTAACACAAAGGAAGCGTAACCGCGGGCACCGAGTGCTCGTAATTCATACTTTACCCATCCCCGATATATCAACTTGCCCCTCCTTGGCCATAGGCTGGCGACATCTTTGGCTGTTACTGTGCACAAATTGCAAGGGTGTACTTTAGATGAAGATGTAATCGATTTACGAAAATCACTCTTCGCCAAGGGACAAGCCTATGTGGCCCTCAGCAGTCAGAACTTTAGATGTAGATCATGTTCCAAATTACTGAGAAATCTTCATGATTTTCGATCTCTTGAGGAACTAGAAAAGGAAAGTCTCAAAAACTAAGACCCGACTACGGAAAAAAACGAACTCTAAAAGGCATGAAACAAGAAAATATCTTCAAATTCTTACCTCACTGGCACAGAACAAAAAAAAAAGCGGGCAATATGGCGGTTTGTGATTTTCGTCTCTTTTATTTTTATTGTACTATTTTGTTACTTATTTTTCATGATGGAGTTAACTAATCACTGAATTAGGGAAATATTATAACAATGATTGGTTCTAGAAGTTGAAGTAAAGGATAAAGTGATAAAGATTAGAACTTATAAGTTTAGTACGATACAAGTAGACGTCTAAATCCAAGGTTCCACATTTTTTTTAGTATTTTATAATTCGTATTTCAGAAGAAAGCACTATACAAGCCTCGGCCGCTAACTCCGGCCGATAACTCTTGCTGGACTCGTACACAATAAAAGTTCTCGCCTGCGGCTCGGACTTTAAACGTGCCTTCGTCCAGCAATAACTAATTTAGCGGCCACGGCAGTAATGTACTATTATTTTTATTTATTTACTCTTCTTAAATACGCCAAGCCAAGGATATAAGACTTTGAAAATACAGACGCAGGCCAGCATCCCACGACTTAACTGTACGCACAAATTAGACTCAAAGCGTTAAATGCGGACTAAAAGAAATGCAACCATGTGAGAGTGGAAACGCCTCCGACACTATGTACTCCGGTGGCCTCGGTCCGAGCCGGTGGCAGAAGGTGGTTTACAGGTACAAAATAATGAAGTGCCTGGGCGGGCACACCTTGTAAATAACAGCAGCGCTCAATAGATGATCCAACTAGGGCTTATTAGTATAGCGGCGCACAGTGTAAGAAAAAATATAATCAGACCGCGAACGTGTACGAGTATATTATACGTTGCTTTCTTCTTATATGATATTTCTTTAGGTTAGTTTCGATTCTCATACATACCTATTCTTTTTGTCGTGTAGGTAGTAAAGTGGATTACCGACCTCACAAACCCTCAAAAAACAAAACGCCCAGGGTAAGAAAATGCAAGTTGGTAAAAATATATGTTTAAAGATCATCCCATAGGGATAAGAAAAAAAAAATATGATAAAACATTAGACACTTATTTATTTTATGTTAAACAGAAACACCATCATCTTCAATAATCGGCAGAGACTGCGATTGACCAGAGAAGGTGTCTGGGAGGTTAAGACTAGTATTTTGGGCTGCGGTGGCGAGTTCAGCAGCGTAATATAAAGTTTCACCATCTTGAACATGCTGCAAATTAGTTAAATTGAAAAAATCTATTTCATTTTGCTGTCGCATCGCTTCCTCGTAACGCTCCGCCGCAGCGATACCGGCCTCATTCATGTGTGACCTCAAATGAAAGTTCAGGTGGCTTCTTTGCTTGAACCTTTTAAGACATACTGAGCACTCAAACGGTTGGATGTTAGTGTGCGTACGCATGTGCTGTCGTAGGTGGACAGATTGCGAAAAACATTTGCTACAAACAACGCACTTAAACGGTTTGACCTTCGTGTGTATCCGAAGATGTTGATCCAACCCAGCCTTCTGAGTAAAAGCTTTCGGACAGAACGTGCACATGAACGGCCGAACCCCGGTATGCATTCGCAAGTGTTGTTGTAGACCACCTAGCTGCGCAAAACGCTTAAAACATATCGAACACTGGTGCGGTTTCATTTTTGTGTGCATCATACGGTTGTGTTCCTCGAATTTGGCTTCATCTGTGAATTTCATCCCGCAAATGCGACATGGTAACACAAAGGCATTAGCAGTGTGGACTTTTGGCGCAAGTTTGATATTATTATTATCAGCGTCCGTGTTTCTGTCGAGCCGTTTTTCACAAACTTGACACCGCAACGCTGCTTTTCTTCTTTTAGTGTGTTCCTCACGGTAATGCAGAGAATATTCGCAACAACTAAAGAAAATCTGTTGACATTGCAAGTCTGGGCACATTGTAGAAGGAAGAGTGCAAGTAAACGGGCCCCTGAATCAATTATAAAACAATTGAAATCATTAGAACATAACTTTCAAATTCAAACTTCGTTTCACTTTGATAATCTCTAACTACTGACTAACCTTATATCAACGGATGATTTTTCAGTATTACGCAGGGTCTTTTTGTCCAGGCTGTCCAATCGAGACTTCTTATTTTTCTCAAAATTTTCAGTATCGTCGTAGTCTGCTTTAACAATCAAATAGGAGGTGTCTTCAGTAAATTTTCGAGTAATTATATCATTTCCATTGTTTGCTTGATCTTCCTCTTCAGAGTTTAATGGTATAAATTTAAATCCATTGACACTTTTAAAATCCTGCTAAACAATACTTGTTATTAAATTAATAACTAATAATATTAATTACATATTATATGAACTAAACATCCATTTTATTGTTATATTAGAGCAGCTGATAAGTTTAAAGAAAGTGGGCGTGCGTTATACCTTTAAGAGTGATTGTTAGTATTTAACACAAAAACAAATTAGGTACTATATAAGAGCTATGAAATTCAGAACATGACTGTAATTTAACCACAAATTGTAACCACGAACACATGAAGCAAACACGTGTCGTGTCGGCTTTTTTTGAAATATTACACGTGAAGTAGAAGTCTGTTGTAATCAGTTCATATAATAATGGATGTGTCCCTACCATACAAAGAGCCTCGAACCTAACCTGAAAAATAAGAGCGGTTACGCACTACATCCGATCCGAGTCCGTGAAAATAAGGTTCCGGCGTGGCCGTAGAAGTATTTGTATGGTAGCTTAAGCTTACGCACTCGACGGATGGACGGACCTTATTTTACCGTAGAAGTATTTGTATGGTAGCTTAAGCTTACGCACTCGACGGATGGACGGACCTTATTTTACCGTAGAGATTATGTTGTTACGATGACATTACCTTCCGGGGAGCCGGAATCCATCATGAGACCCTGGTCATCACGTATGACTAAAGATCTTGTCAAGACAAATCCAAAGAGCCCAAACACGACAAAGTTATGTTGCGACGTTGAGAAAGTTCCTATAGCGACCTTCTGGTTCCATTATGACATCCTGGACATCAAATATGTCTAAAGATCTAGTAAAAACAAATCCAACGGGCCCAAACAGTATTAGGTTATGTTGAGTATTTGAGGAAATACAGCGGCCATCTTCCGGCTCCATTGGACATCACGTATGACTAAAAATCTTGTCAAGACAAATGTAACGTGCCCAAATACGACGAGGTTATGTTGTTATGTTCCTATGGCCACCTTCCGGCTCCATCATGAGACCCTGGTCATCACGTATGACTAAAGATCTTGTCAAAACAAATCCAACGAGCCCAAAGACGACGAGGTTGTGTTGTGTATTTTAGAAGTTCTAATGGCTACCTTTGGGCTCCATCATCAGACCAGCTCCATGATATCATAATATTGCATTGTCATCGAAGTTACATAAGTGTACTAAATTTCAGCACAATCGAATGACAGCACGTGCTCCAAAAATGAGTTGCAAGATTCGGACCGAACAAACAAACAAACCCACAAACAAACAACCAAACAGACAGACAGACAAGAAAGCGAGTTAATAAATACGTGTTAAAATTTGGTCGATTTTCCGAATGTCCAAGAATTATTTTGGGCCCACTGTGCACCGGTCCGGTTTGCAACCGTGGACGGCGCAGCGTCTTTCCATTCTGTACAAGGCCAGAACGCAAGGGTATGAAACTAAACCGTGAATGTGGGAACGAGCCCATAGGCAGAGTACTTATCAATCCACACTCGTATCCTAATAATACAACAGGATATTTATGTTTTCATGAGTGGCAGATTCGTCGAACCTCGATTTAGGCGTGTCAGGCGGCAGCTCGTCCCATACAAATCTGTGGACGAGTTATCCCCTACATAGTAATTTGTAGTGGTTTACTGGTCCCTTTTTAGGGTTCCGTAGTAAAAAAGGAACCCTTATACTTTCGGTCTGTCCGTCTGTCTGTCCGCGGCTTAGCTCAGAGACCTTAGTACGAGAAGGCTGTAATTTAGCATGGATATACATATGAATCATGCCGACAAAGCTGAAGAATAAAATCTTAAAAAAAAAATTTTTTTAGCGTTCCTCTTGTACACGTCAAGAGGGGGTTATTTATTTTTTTCACGAATACCTTATAGTGTGAGGTATCGTTGGATAGGTCTTTTGAAAACAATGGGGGTTTGCTAAGACCATTTTTCGATGCTAGTGTAAGTTGTAGAAATATTCCGTTTTAAAGTGCTTATTTTTGTTAGAGTTAAGTTTCCCCCCCCCCCCTACCAGCGAAACCGTTGTATTTGGAAATGTGAAAAAATTCACGGTAGTAATGTATATGATTAATTTAAAAGGAAAACTATCAACGACATGTAGGCTTTACAGGTTAACGAATAAAATTTCATCCATGAAAGAGTAAAAAACAACCATCCATACATCCCTACTTACAAAACTTCGGGTTTATAATATAAATAAGGAAATTTTTTATCTTTACTTATTAACTCCGTGTGCTAACTTCTGCATATTAGGCAACTACGGAACCCTACACTTTGCGTGGTCCGACACGTGCTTGGCCAGTTATTTTACTGGTTCATTTTGTTGGGTTTTGGGGTAAGTCGTCCTCGCGGGATAGGGAGCCAGCTCGTCTCATATAAAACTTGTCCCCATCATGGACAAACTTGTCGTTTTGTTTTTATAGTTCGTAATTGTAACCTAAATATGATAACCGGCCAAGCACGTGTCGGGCCACGCAAAGTATAGGTTTCTGTAGTTGTCCTATACTACTTAGGTACCTGTTTAAGACAGTTAACATTCATCAAAATATTTTTCCAAGATATTTGTAATACCAAATTTCTTACTTGTACAAGTACTTTTTATAAGTTGGTCTATTATTTGATAACCTGTAAAGCCTACTTGATGTTGATACTTTTCCTTTTAAATTCATCGTATACGTACACAACTACCGTAAATTTTTTCACATTTCCAAATACAACGGTTTCGCTGGTGAGGGGGGGGAACACTTAACTTTATAAAAATAAGCACTTTAAAACGAAATATTTCTGAAACTTACACTAGCATCGAAAAATCGTTTAGAACCTATTCAACGATACCACCTCACATGGTAGTTGTTAAAAAAAACCCACTTCACGTGTACCAAAGGAACCAGTTTTTTTAAAGATTTTATTATTCATCTTTGTCGGTATCATTAATACGAGTATGTTTATACATGCCAAATAACAGCCTTTTAATACTAAGAGTCTCTGAGCTAAGCTGCGGACAGACAGACGGACATGGCGGAAACTATAAGGGTTTAATTTTTTTTTTTTTTTTTTTTAATAACGAAAATAAAATTAATTTAACTAAATTATATAATTAACAAATATTTTTATTTATTTTTGACTACGGAACCCTAAAAATATAGTGCTGAGAAAAGGATAATCTTTATAAGGACTACCGAGTACATATATAGTAATCAACATGTCAACCTTAGAGTGTCAACCCATTTTCCAGCGAGCGTTTTCTTTTTCACAAAGTAGCTGTCGAGTCTTCGACTATGGTTTTAGTAAATGCGATTGAAATCAAATCAATACAAAAATACACGCATACTTGATTCGCCTGAAATTAGCCAAGAGCCCAACCTACTATTATTTTAATTTCATTGTAATGAATAATTTACTCGTAAGCGTAGGCGTATTAATTTAGAAAACATATAATTGAAACAATCTTTATTACTGAAATCTAATTCATTAATCTGGTAAAAAATTTACAGAAATAATAACATTACATGTGCTTCCTGAGTAAAGTCCCGAGTTCGATTCCCAGGGTGGTTAATAATAAGGAGTGGTACAGTTACTTTTCCCTCTGTGTAATTCACGGAGACAAATACAAAGAGGAGCTGCCCTAAGACGTTTTCTATATGATAGCGGGGGTCGCCATTGGGAAGGGGTGCGGGGAGATGAAGTTCTGCTAACCATCTAGCGGTCAATAGCAAAACTAGCTTTGCAGCTAGACACTAATGAACCGTACTTAATTTTGCTATTACACACAAGATGGTTCTGTTCGTTAGTTCGTTACGCTGTATAATGTTGCCAAGCAAGTGAAAAAACAAAAAAATCGGACCATTTTTTTAAAATTGATCTCTCTTCTTTTTTGTATTATGTAGTCGTTTTTATTGTAGGATTACCTTATATGAGCAATTGTGATATACAGGATGGCCCATTTAGATGGGTCAGTATGGGTAACTCTGAAACTATAAGACATAAAAAGATCTGATAAGAAGATCTCTTAATTATCCTGTAAATTTAAGTGTGCAATAAAGAATATATATATATAAAGAATATATATATATAAAGAATATATATAAAAAGATCTGTTCAATTTTGACACGGGATTTCACGTAAGTTCTTTATCATCATTACTTACTTACTACCAAGTATAAGGAAACATCCTTGCCCAAAATGTGATATTTTGATGCCATGTATTCAATTATAAATATTGAGTAAGTTCATCAATATTATCTGCATTATTTAATTGTATGCTAGTTACAAAAATTATTTTTTTATACAAATATATTTTTTTAGGTTAAATATCTGGCCACCCAGCTTACTATATAAAAATCATGAATGAATGAGCATGAATGAAACAGGTCATATAACCTTCTACAGTCAAGAAGTTATTCTACTTGGCGATAGATGGCGTTGCTATCGCCGAACTTTCTCGAAGGAATAAATACATACGAGTGGAATTATGTCTTTTTTTCGTTAGAAATAGTTGTATTACTCGTACTGTTGCACGATACAACACAGCTCATAATTTTTCCGTCACTAATTTCAATTAAAATGGTTGTAATCAAACCAAGTCATATTCGTGTCGTATCCATAAAATCCAAAGTAACACTGACAGAAGCGACGCCTGGTTGTTAATAGCTAATAGTAAGAGTACTTAGTCCGCTATGAGACGGGCCTAAGTTGCTTGTGGCACCTCCTCTTTGTATTTGTCTCCGTGGTGTAAGTAGTTAAAGAGAAGCCTAAACATACAGGCAGATATAAATGTTTAAAATAGTTTTGTGGAACCAGTTTGCCATCATGTATTTTCTAAAAGAGAATACTGGCCCCCTAGCTTGCGAACCAGATTTATATAGGACAAGCTGCCTCCTGACCCAATAAGTTGAGGGGTAAAGTTGTCCTTACAGAAAACCTAATGTGGGACCAGTTTGCCATCATGTATTTTCTAGAAGTGGATACTGGCCTCCTTGCTAGCGGACCAGATTTGTATGGGACGAGCTGCCGCTTGACTCATTTAGGGAGACATTTTTTGAAATTCTGAAATGCAGTTCAAATAAGTTTTGGACACAAAGTGAAATTTCAATATTTTCAGTAGGTACTTTCCCTTCATGTGGCATAGCCGTGGGATGCACGTGTAAGTAAAACGAAATTACCTGTGGTAATGTAATATAGTAGCTGCCCTACTCGTAAATACGAAGATGTACAACAGACTGATTGTAACTCCTGATTAAGATATGGAAAAAGGCAGCCAGTCATTTAACCATAAATAAATTATTAATTTATCTAAGCTAAACAAAAGGAATATACCTTTTCTGCAAATTATACAGCAAGCCCTGCTGGTACAACCCAATTTAATAAGATGAATACATTATTGTAAGATACTTGCCTGTTCTAGTTTGGCACACATATTCAAATTAACATTTTCTTCATTACTAGCAACATCATGTGTCATATTCTTATGATTTTGCAGGGCATTCTTATTGTAGAATGTCTTCATGCATAAATGACAAACAAACATTGGTAATTCATTTTTTTCAAAATGTCCTGTTTCTTGGTTCCAAGTTAACGTCATCTAAAAATAGAAAAAATGCAAAATAAGAGGACATAGGTATAGGTACATGTATGATTTGGGTACTGTGGTATGCACTCTCGCGTTGCAAACTCCGCGCTTACTTTGTGGTTGCTTAGATGGCAGTTTAAGCGCAATACACACCAAAGCCGCCGACCCGCCGACATAGCCCGCCGACACAACCCGGCGGCCCATATGAAAAGAATCATGTCGGTAACATGCGCCCGCGCGTGTTGCCCGTCGACATTGTGTTATGTAGCTATGCTAGTATTTGCGACATAGTTTTAATATCAATAATTGCCTATAGGGTAGGACTACCCTACCCTATAGGCAATTATTGATATTAAATGTCTACTAAGACATTGCACATAATTCTTAAAATAATGAATTCAATCAAAATCAAATGCGATAATAGACTGTAAAACCATTTTCCTGCTGTAAATCAATGAACTTCTGAAAAACAAAATGTCAAATAATAAAAAATTCTATTTTTGACAATTTCAAAAAGTAGCTATCTTATATAAAAATGAATGTTGCTATCCGCAAAACTCGAGAATGGCTCGACCAATTCGGCAAATTTTTTTTATCGTTTTGTTTAGGGTTTTAATAAAGAGAAAAAGTATAAAAATTGCTGAATAGGTAGGTGTAGGGTAGGTGTAGGGTAAGTGTAGGGTAGGTGTAGGGTAAATGTTGGGTAGGTGTAGAGTAGGGTAGAGGTAGGAAAAATGGCAGGACTACGTCACCCGGGTCAGCGAGTTTAGATTAAAAAACAAAACAATCAGACCTGTTCATAATTTATCCAAAAACAAAAAGGTGAAGGTATTGGTTATTTATTCCCAATTAGAAATAATTGTGTCAATCTACTCTTATACGTCGTCATTATCTTTGCGAAACAAAAATTCCCACGTTCTGATTATGTATATAGAGTATAATTTAATACCTTGTAGTGTACAATGAACCGGTTCATTGTTGACTTCTTCAAAGTAGTTCATAGTAGGCGAAACCCGTTTTTTACATTTTGAGGCTAAGTGGCACACGTGTTAAACAAGAAATGAAAATAATAATATTTTTAAAACTAGCCTAATAGATAAGATAAGATGATCGTTTATTTGCAAAAAACATGGTATTACAAGTTGGTAAAAATTCAGTGAGTAGTTCTTCATGTCTTGCCAAACTCTATTAGCATGCAAATGTTATAGAATTTACAAAATTTAATATGAGTTTGAAAAAATTATAATGTCACATTTTCTTTATAATACGTCATCTATTGTCTATTAAAATATTCATACAAGTCAGTTAAAAATAAATTAGATAAATTACAATTTCACCTTTTGCTTATAATATTATCTATTGTCTATTAAAATATTCATATAAGTCATAAAAAATATTCTCATTTAGCCATTTAAATAGTGACGTTTTAAAACGATTAATTGTTAGTATTTTCAAGTCATTAGGTAGTTTATTGTATATTCTGACACACATTGTTAGGCAACTCTTGTTATATTTATTGGTATTCGGAATAATGTCAAATATAATTCTAAAAGGATCTCTTTTAGCCCGTGGATTTACATCGCATGCCTTTTTAAAGAGGTCAGCATTTTTCTTTACAAACATACATATTTCAAATATATAAAGACATGGAAGTGGCAATAAACCAAGATTTTTAAAAAGTTGTCTACAAGATTCAGATTGAGGGATCCCACAGATAGCTCGAATACATTTTTTCTGTGTAATAAAAGCCCTTTGAGCGTCACCACTATTACCCCAGAAAATCAAACCATATCGTAGTACCGATTCTACATATGCATGGTATGCGGTTACAGCCATTTTTATGGAGGTGATATTTCTTATACGTTTCAGTGCGTAGACAAATTTATTGATTCTACCGCATATATCATCGACTTGCAGTTTCCAATCAATGCCCTCATCTAGAAGTAGTCCCAAAAATTTTACGTTCTCTTTTTTTACAATAGGTTCATTGTAATATGCGACATTCATAATATAGTTATGTATGATATGATTTGAATTTTTAAAATTGACATAACATGTTTTATCCAGATTTAATAGAACACAAAAACGAACCAAAATACGAAAAACATGATAAAAATACTCAAAATGAAGTAAAACAAAATAGTACTACTCGGTTTTTATTAACTTTTGTCTACAAAAACATCAAAATCAAAAAAAGTGAGAGAGGGCGCTAGTTGACTCGTAAACAATACCTGCGTAATTTATTTGAAATAAAAATAGATTTACTTAATTATTTCAAAAAATAAAGTGAGATAGATAAAAATATATTAAAAAATCACCAGTGCGAACGTTATCTACGTATAATATAGTGCCTGTGCAGAAAAAACTCCATGTACGTGAAGTGACATATAATCGTACATATCTGCGAAGTACTACTACTACTACTAAGAAAACAACACATGTGAACCTATAAACCAGTTGTAAAAAGTGTTCGAGTGAATGCAGGAAACATTTTCTGCAACAGACCCTTATCTTACCAAAAAATCCTAGTGATATAACCTCGAAATTTGATAATCGATGATTTTAGTGAATCATCATTTACAACAGATTGTTACAGCGCCATCTATCATAAAGCAGCGAAACTACGAGAACTGGTAGACTTCTGATACTGATTGATACAAACAAAGTCGAACGTTAGTAGCTGAGCGGCTCCTGTATAGATTCCTAACTATTTGCGCGAGATGGCGCGAATATGTGCAGGTTGTCGTAAAGATATAATCGGAAAACATTTTCTAACATGCTCTCTTTGTGATCAATTATATGACCTAGAATGCGCTAACGTATCAGAAACTAGATTTTTTGGCACTTTAACAGGAGAACGTAGAAAATTATGGAAATGCCCCTTTTGTGTCGCTAAACAGCCAAAATCTGATAATCGAAATTCCCCTGTACAGCCCCTACAACAGAAAGACTGTATAAAGGTTGCTACTCCTTCGAACCACCCAAATGTAACCGTACGAAAAGACCGGTTTACACAAAAGTCGCAGAATGACCAGGATTTCTCGCTCTATGAAGACGACTCTATAGGCTCACCACACGGAAACACACTAATTTTGGAAAACTCAAATAACTCGCGCCAAGAAGTGGAAGAAGCCGCACCACTCGAACAAAGTAAACAAAATGGGGATGAGATTTTAATAAAAAAGTTTACCGCCATAATACAAGAAAATAATAAATATATTCTATCATCTATTCAAAACTATCTTCATAAAGAAATGGAGAAAGCCATATCGGAACTGAAGGGAAATTTCCAAGAACATAGAGAAAATATAACTAAAGAACAGTCACAAATAAAATCTGATATTACAGCTATTGAAAGCCAAATTATTGAACTAAATAATAAATGCTCTACACTAAAATTGGAAAATGAAAATCTTTTAAGAGAACTCCAAAGCTTAAAGATGAACCAAACTATGCATAAAATTGATGAAAATAATGATAAAATAATTGTACTACACGGGCTAATTGAAAATTATTGGGAAACTGAAGATGATGTTAACGATAGAATTATTAACGTATTTTATGATATATTGAATATTGATTTATCTGGCTACATAGAAGAAATATCGTTCATAGGAAAAAAAGGACCTAAACGTCCCATTAAAATAGAGTTGCTAAGCAAAAATATCAAAAGATACTTACTGAAGAATTCGATATACTTTAGAGATACCGGATTAGGAATAACAGAATACCTGAATAAATCAGACCTACAGGAAAGAAGGAATCTACAGCGAGCTTTATTAACTGCAAGGAAAAACGGACACCATGCAATCATCCGGGGCAAGAAGTTAATAATAGACGGAAAAGAATCCCTTCACGATAACTCCTCGCAAGTAGTTAGAAAAGGGCTAGAAACCGTGCAACAGGAGAATCCTTCTTTTAGTAATAACTTAAATATAAATAACTTGAAAGGGGAGACAAGGCGAAGTATTAACAACAGTGTTACACACAACACGACTTTTCAAGACTGATGTCAATATTCTGTACCAGAACATGCAAAGTATCGGAAACAAAGTACATTTGTTGGAAGATCTCATAGAAAGGGAAAAAGATATAAATATAATTTGCCTATCCGAAACATGGATGAACAAAGAAAAATTACAGCTACTAAATATAAATAATTTTAGCCTGGGCCCATCTTTTTGTCGTGAATATCATGAAGGGGGTGGAACATGCATACTTATCAAAAACACCCTAAAATATTTAGAAAGAGTTGATATACAACAGCTATCAAGGGAAACAATTTGCGAAATATGTGCAGTCGAAATAACTCAAATAAACTTAATAATTATAAATATGTATTGGCCTGATAGTGGTAGGGAAATAGAGGTATTTTACAATATTCTAGAACAAGTTCTTAATCTTTTATCAAAAAAAGATAAAAACAAAAACATTGTGATGGGAGGCGATTTTAATGTGAATTTCATTCTAAATAAAAAATCTAATGTTGAAAAGCAAAGGAAGGATAAACAAGCGAAATTGAGGCTCACTAATATAATGTTAAAATACAACTTTCACCAAAAAGTTAAAGAAATTACGAGACCAGTATCCTCTACATGTATTGACTTGCTCTTTACAAATTTTAAAATCAGCTACTCTCAGGTA
The DNA here is from genome assembly GCA_951230895.1 of Carpatolechia fugitivella. NCBI lineage: Eukaryota > Metazoa > Arthropoda > Insecta > Lepidoptera > Gelechiidae > Carpatolechia > Carpatolechia fugitivella. The sequence goes on along the minus strand of OX579645.1, from coordinate 18,112,163 downwards.
AAAGTTGTCGAGTTTGGCTTCTCAGACCATAGGGGAGTAGTCTTTAATACAGCTTTAAGTTTGTCTTATATAGAACAACTTCTAGAATATAAACGTATATATAACAAAAAAAACATAGATAAATTTAAAAAGGAGCTACAAAATATTAATTGGAACAAAGTTCTTGATAATAAAGACAAAAATGTGCATGAGAATTATGAGTTATTTTTAAATATTTTACAAAACATACACAATAAATGCATACCAAAAAAACTAGTTAAAATAAGATTAAATAGTAATAAAACTTATATCACGAAAGGGCTGAAAACAGCTTGCCGAAATAAAAGATTACTTAAAATACTAATATCACAGACAAAAAATAAACTATTACATAATCATTACAAAACCTATTCTAAAATATTAAAAAAATGTATGTACCAATCGAAAAAACTGAGTAACATTTCAAAGTTTAAAAATTCTGATAATAAAAATCGATGTATGTGGCAAATTATAAATAAAGTAACAAATAAAAATACAACTAAAATTAAAAATAATTTAACCCTAAAATCAAATAATACACTAATAGATGATCCTAAATCAGTATCCAACTTATTCAACTCTTTTTTTTCGCAAGTTGGAAACAAACAGATAATTAACCTAGGTCAGAACAATCCCAATCTTAAGACCGGTTATGTTTCGCATAGTTTTTTCCTTAGGCCCACAAATTCACAAGAAGTTTATAATATTATTAAAAATTTAAAGAGTAAAACATCATTTGGAGTAGATGAACTTCCTCCAATGCTGATAAAATGTTGTGCAATTGAGCTAGCCGACCCTTTCGCAACACTAATAAACCAATCATTTCTAGAAGGAGAGTTCCCAAATGCACTTAAGGTGTCTCTTATAAGACCAATTCATAAAAAAGGTAGTTTAACCGAAGCCAATAATTATAGACCAATTGCCCTTTTGCCCACTTCCGCAAAAATTTTTGAAAAAGTGATGATCACACGCCTCTATGACTTTTATGAAAATTTTAATATTTTCCACAAAAACCAACACGGATTTAGGAAAAAACATTCTACAACTTTAGCAGTATATAAATATGTACAACACATTACTGAAGCCATAAATAAAAAACAATATGCAGTCGGGCTACTACTCGATCTGAGTAAGGCCTATGATAGAGTTTGCTATGAAACACTTTTGGACAAACTTTTTAGATCTGGAGTAAGAGGCGTTGCACATAATTGGTTTAAGTCATACCTTAACAATCGCTGTCAGTATGTAGAGATTAAATATACCAATTATTTAACAGGGAAAATAGATTATGTCAGATCAGATAAAATTCCAGTAACTGGCTCTATCCCGCAGGGCAGTGTGCTGGGATGTTTGCTATTTTTATTATATATAAACGACCTTCCTACCATATTAGATAATCAATCTATTCTTTTTGCCGATGATATATCAATTTTGATGCCCTGTTCTGATGTAAATGAATTAAATATTAACTTAAATTTAACTTTAAATAAAATTGAAAATTGGCTAGAGTGCAATAATTTGCTTCTAAATTTAAATAAAACAAAGTTAGTACAATTTAGACCATCCCAAAAGATAGCTCTCCCAATAACATACACCTATAAAAATGAACTTATTGAAACTGTAGATTCAACCACCTTGCTAGGAATAGACTTAGATACTAACATGAATTGGAAAAGCCATATACTAAAACTCTCGAGCAAACTTTCTTCATTTATATATGCACTAAGAAATTTAAAACGAGTAACAGATTTTAAAACGGCACTTACCGCATATTATGCATACGCTTACTCCAGATTATCTTATGGTATAATTTTGTGGGGAAACAGTAGTCATGTAGAGGAAATCTTCATTTTGCAAAAGAAATGTGTTAGAATATTGACAAACATTGACCAGATGCAATCTTGCAAACCTTTTTTCATTAAGCACAAAATTTTAACACTGACCTCTATATATATTCTTGAGGCATGTAAATTTGTTAGAAAACACCCAAATTTATACACCCCACTTACGGAAATAAAGCGCAATGATCGAAACCTGCATAAATTATGTATCCCTTTTTCTAAATTAAAACTTGTAACCTCTGCACCTCATACTATGACAATAAAGATTTACAATAAAATACCCAACTATTTAAAAAACTACAATAAAATGGCTTCTTTCACCAAACACTTAAAATCTTTTCTTATTGCTAAAAGTTACTACAGCATCAAAGAATTTCTGGATGACAAAGATCAATAGTATGCCTCTATTTCTCTAAGTACCTAATCTAAATTAAGTAAAGATTTATTTATTGTTTTATTAATAATACCTATTATTTATTATTTTATTAATTACTGCGCTCTCTCGCAAGTTTGCTGTGCCCTTACAGGGCGTCACTAATGTCTGTATGAATTTAAGATCTTTTTACCAAATTGTGACTTGCAAATAAATTATTTGAATTTGAATTTGAATTTGAATCACCAGCTGCTCGCAAGTACGTGGCGACAGGGTTCCGGGGATTTGGGAGTGGGTAACAAGGGCGACACAGGCCTAATCGAACTGATCTGCGCGGTTAAGGAACGTTGCGTTCTTGGGATACGTATGGTGGTTCATTGTTTCCGACTGGTTCACTGTCTACTACCCGACCCTACCTACTATGAACTTATGTTAATGATCCTGACTGTGACCTTTTTAGTGTTTGATATTAAAAGATTTTTGTTAAACGTATCAAACGTTTGGCAATCTGTCAAAGTAGTGTTTGATATGAGTGACGATTTGTATAGGTATATCCTATGGTGTTGTGAAATCGGTGACTGGAATGTCAATATTAAATAGTACCGAAAAAAATACAGTATCAAAAAAAAACTCGAAGTATTCGAATAATCGTTTGAGTTACATGTCCGAGTTCTCTGAATAAAGAATTATATTCGACTGAATACCAAACATAGCCGACTCGGCACATCCATCACTACAAATAAGTTCCTCATGTCGAGCCGACGACATGCCACCGACAAAGTTTTCCGACTTGCAATGAGTGAAGCCGCCACTAGCCCGCCGACAAAAAGTTGCCGACATAGGTCGGCGGCTTTGGTGTGTATTGTGCTTGTTTCCGTTTTAATATACCTATAGTAAAAGCATTGAACAAAGTGAACACTCAAAGTGATCTGCAGATGCACGATGGTGGAAAAAATATAAGATTTAGAACAGAATAAATATGAAGTAAATGCAAGTCCGTGATGTTATTGTTGTGAGGTTTAGTTCTCAAGATCGAATAGCAATAGATCGACTGTCGTTTGATCGATGACAGCTGATTAATAGATCGATGGTTCATTAGATCGAAACCCACGAAATCGTTCAAGATAAATCAAATTGTGCCTAAACGAGTTAAGGGACATGTCGCCCGTCATAAAATCTGGCCCGCGGTCCAAATGTCCACTTTTGTGAAGTCAAAGGAGTATTTCCGGCCACATTAAAATGTGCTCAGTGTAACAGGACAACAGGCCTCATTCTTCTTACAAGCATATGACACCTGTCAAAATTATAACGGTCATATCTCGTGTAAACTATTGGTCCTAGACTACTGGTGTGTAGGGACAACTGAAAAGTCTTGACTAGATCTTCATTTTCGATGACAGCTGTCAAAATTAAAGCAGTCATATCACGGAAACTATTTTTAGATCACCCGCCTTACAGCCCTGACTTGAGCCCTAACGATTTCTTTACGTTCCCCAAAATTAAGCAAAGTCTTCGTGGTCAAAGTTTCAGCTCACCCGAAGAAGCTGTTGACGCATACAAATCGACCACTTTGACTACCCCCACTTCGGAGTGGAATAAATGTTTTAAAAACTGGTTCGAACGTATGGAAAAGTGTATAAATATCGCGGAGAATTCTTCGAAAAACAATAAATGGTAATAATATATTAGATTGTTTATACTTATTTCAAACGACAAAACTTAAAAGGCAGCCCTCATAAATGACTGACGTATTTTTAAGTTAATATAAATTGTAATCCCTAACTACAAGAACTACACAACACCTTGCTTTATTAATCTACTAAGTATAGTATAGTATTTTTTTTTAACTAAACAGTTTTAATTATTTCTATTTTTATGTATTTATTTTAACACCTCTACAACGTGTTACAAAAAATACCAAAAAAAAGAATATTTTTATCAAAGTCATTTAATTAAAATTTTCCCATCTCTAGTGATCAGCTGTGTCAAAGAATATTCGGACCAGATATGTAATTTTAGGTCAATGTACCTATTTTTATCGCTATGGTTAAAAATGTTTACGTACAACTTGTACCATAACATTCACATTAGAACAATTAATTTCGAAATGAAAAGACTACAAATAAATAAAAAAAGCTTTGTTAAATAATTGTTATGAAATAATAAATTAATGAAATAATGAACTAAATATTTCAAAATGATATTTATGTTTGTAAATACGTAAACAAGATCATTAAGGCAAAAGAGAAAATGTTTTCTAACATAAATTGATTTAAGTACATCTCTTTTAAGAATGTAGGCACAAATGATGTACAAATACTTTTCCGTTCTAAGAAGCGATAGTCTATATTTTAGGTGTCAATTGACACTAGAGATGGGTAAATTTTGATTAAATGCCTGTGATGAAGAATATTCTTTTTTTTGGTATTTTTTGTAAGACGTTGTATAGTAGGTAAGTAGGTAGGTACATATTGAATTAAGAATACAAGAATGGATAAAAAGAAAAAAATAGTAGATACGCACTTCTTAAAAAAAACTATAAAGTTTTTTGTTTTATACAAGGAAGTATGTATTTAAGTAACAGAATATTCTTAGATTAAGCATTTTCTACACGCCTAACACACGACAAAGAAGAAGAATCACGAAAGAGTTAAATTAATCTATACATCTAGCTAATAAGATTCGAATCTACTAAATATCATCTAGTAATATAAAAGTAAAAAACTCTAAATTATTACTCACTATATTAACAAACGATTGCCTATAACCGTTATGAACGCGACTGTACGGGAACAGCTTCACTATAATACTATTGATGGAAGGTCACCAATATGCATGAAAACGCCGCTTTTTTGTGACCATTCGAATTCGGTCAGATAATCATGTTACGCTAGCAGCCCCCTAGGAATCTGCAAGCTAAGAATGTATCTATATACATTGCACACGGCACATGGAAACGACGATTGCAACATCGGTGACCGCGTTTCCGGTAAACTGCTGATGCAGCGTCATGCAGCTGCGACACGTGTACTGGACAGCGCGAGGCACCGCCGAGCATCGAGCGCACTTCGTATCTTACATCGGACGTTGTCGCTACTTACCTAGATTAGCTCATTTTATTTTAATTGTCATTTTTATAACTTTTCTTAATAAATTAGTTCCAAGTAATTTTGGTTTTTTTTAAACACTCCCGCCCGCTGCTCCATACGTATTTGGCGCAGTCTTACGTCTTCGGGAGGGAGTGTAGAGAAGGAACTTCAAAAATCGAATTCCTAGTTACTACCGCGCGCGTCAAAGCAACTAGCCGCGCCACCCGCCCGGAGCCGAACCTACTATCAAGTTCCTGTTGGACCAGCCGGGAGTAGAAGATCCGAATCTTGATCGCAGAGAGACCAGAATGAAACTTATGTTGTGAGTACACTTTTGAATCGTTCTTGCGGTGTTGCTCCCCTCTTTCCTTTAGTATTCGTTTTTAAGTGTTTTAAAATTTTTTCGCCGTAGTAAAAGTAGCCCATCAGAGCAGAAACGTGCGAAAAATTCACGTAGATTAAATTTAGATAAGTAGAGAGCTATAAGTTTAGAATCTTTAGTTTCTAGTGACTCTAGTGTTAATTCAGATAGAAGCTCTGTAAATTCATTAAAAATGCCTTATGACCCGGATGTCATATTTAAATTTCTGCGTTTGGTGCCGGAATTTGATGGCAATCCGAATGTACTTCCGCGGTTTATTAGTCTTTGTGATTCTTTGGAAAAAGAGTTGGTAGAAGATGACGATCCTAGAAAAGATTTGGCAATGACATTTCTTTGTAATGGAATTCTCAATAAAATCACAGGAAACGCAGCACGAATTATAAATTGCAATGGCGTCCCCGAAGCTTGGTCTGAGATTAAAGCAGCTCTGATAAATAATTTCTCCGATCAAAGAGACGAGACGGCCCTCTACAACGACCTCATGGTCGCTGTTCAAGGCAACAGTAGCCCCCAAGAATTTTATGATAAATGTGCAAATTTATTTAGCACTATTATGACATATGTATCGCTCCACGAGACCCTACAAACGACAATCAATGCAAAGCGCACTTTGTATCAAAAATTGGCACTTCAGGCTTATATGCGTGGACTTAAAGAGCCATTAGGGTCTAGAATCCGATGCATGCGTCCTGATAGCTTGGAGAAGCGCTTGAATTTGTTCAGGAAGAGACAAATGTGATGTAAGTACTTTCCAAATTACGTACAAATCATTTAAACGCAGAAAAACGCGCGAATTTAGAATCTCTTTGCGCCAGGTACGCTGACATATTTTATATCGAGGGCGAGGCGCTCACTTTTACGAATAAAATTAAACACCATAATATTCGTACGACTGACGAAGTACCTGTCAAAAAGTTATAGGTACCCATTTATACATAGAGACGAGGTTAGGACCCAAATTAAAAAAATGTTGGATCAGAATATCATCAGGCCGTCCGAATCAGCTTGGAGCTTACCCATCTGGGTTGTACCCAAAAAAGCGGACGCTTCGGGTAAAACTAAGTGGCGTATAGTTGTCGATTTCAGGAAACAGAATGAGAAAACTATCGACGATAAGTACCCGATCCCCAACATCACGGACGTGCTAGATAAATTAGGAAATTGCAATTATTTCACCACTCTGGATTTAGCCAGTGGTTTTTATCAGGTAGAGATGGACCCATCAGATATTTTGAAAACGGCTTTTAACGTAGAGCATGGCCACTACGAATTTCTACGCATGCCTATGAGTCTGAAAAATTCTCCATCAACATTTCAACGTGTGATGGATAATGTCCTCAAGGGTCTCCAAAATGTCATCTGTCTTGTATATTTAGACGATATTATCGTCTTCAGTAAGTACCTCATTACAGGAGCATATTGTCAACCTTGAAAAGGTTTTCCAAAGGCTACGTGAATCAAATTTTAAAATCCAAATGGATAAGTCGGAATTTCTAAAGTTAGAGACGGCTTATCTAGGCCATGTTATTTCAAGTGAAGGCATAAAGCCCAATCCAGATAAAATTACAGCTTTACAAAAATATCCTATTCCTAGAACCCCAAAAGAAATTAAACAGTTTCTTGGCCTTGTCGGTTATTACCGCAGGTTTATTCCCGATTTCGCCCGAGTCGCTAAACCCCTTACTCAATGTCTAAAAAAAGGCCGTAAAATCACGTTAGACCCCGATTATGTTCGTGCATTTGAAAAATGCAAAGATCTTCTCATTAACGACCCAATCCTACAATACCCCAATTTTACAAAAGATTTCATCCTAACAACAGATGCGTCTAATTTTGCCATAGGCGCTGTACTTTCTCAGGGCCCCTTGGGCAGTGACAAGCCCGTCTGCTATGCGTCACGCACACTCAATGAGAGTGAAATAAATTGTAGTACCATTGAGAAAGAATTACTGGCCATGGTATGGGCTACGAAATATTTTCGGCCCTACTTATTCGGAAGGAAATTCACCATTGTAACGGACCATAAGCCATTGCAATGGGTTATGAGCATGAAAGATCATAACACACGTATAACACGGTGGAACCTTAAATTGGCCAAATATAACTTTAATTCAGTTTATAAAAGCGGTAAAAATAACACGAACGCTGACGCCCTATCCAGAATAGAAATCCGTAACGAAGAGGTCAGTTCTATGATTGTGAACCCCTCCGAACGACCGCCCTCCGGTAGCTCATCCACCGCCTCTGCTCATACAAGAGAACCCAATTCTCGAAGTTCCAATAGTAGACGAACCCTTAAACAAATTTCATCGCCAAATTTATATAACTGTTGTAGACGATATTAAAAAACGCCCCTCCGTCGTGAAGCCATTTGACACCCATACGAGAACAGCCGTTTGTGTGTCAGAATCAAACCTAAAAGAAGACGTTGTAAATGTAATAAAAGAGTATGTCCATCCTAAAATTAAAACGGCTCTAGTGATCAACCCACCTTTGGCTATGTATAGGATAATTCCTATTATCCAGGAAAATTTGGCCATGCAGGCAGTGATGAAGGCAGTGATTTTGAAATTTTGATATTTTAGTTTTAGCAAAATGAGAATTAGAAAATGTTAAGGACTATTTGCAACAACAAGATGTAATTCGTAAGTACCACGACGGAAAAACTAACCACCGTGGAATTAACGAATGTTATCTGTCCCTTTCTGCACGGTACTATTGGCCTAAGATGCGTGAAGAGATAACTAAATTCATAAATGACTGCATAGTGTGCGGACAGGCGCAATACGATCGCAACCCAATCAAGCAACAGTTTCACGTTGTACCACCGGCTACGAAACCGTTTGAAATTGTTCATCTCGACCTACTTACAATTCATCACGAAAAATATTTAACTATCATTGACGTATTTTCAAAGTATGCGCAAGCGTATCGTCTAACCGACAGCACAGCCGTCAGTGTTTTACAAAGGTTTCTAGAATTTAGTACTCACCACGGCCTACCTTTAAATGTAGTAACTGATAACGGACCTGAATTTAGAAATCAATTATTTGCAGAATTTATGGATTTACATAAAATTAACCACCACCGCACATTGGCACACACCCCTAATGAGAACGAGAACATAGAGAGGTTCCATTCAACCCTGCTAGAACATCTACGAATTTTAAAGCTTAAACATAAGGACGAAAATGTAACAAAGCTACTGCCATATGCTATATTGGGATATAATAGTTCCGTACATAGTTTTACTAAATGCAGGCCGTATGACGTCATCACTGGTCACTTTGACCCACGAGATCCATTCGATATAGATAAGTATTACAAAAAACTTGATGCAACAATATATTCAAAATCACCGCGAACAAATGAAAACTGTGTACGAGACTATAAACGAGCCTTTACTAATGCAACGCACTAATTTAATAGAAAATAGGAATAAAAATCGCGAACCAGAAATAGAACTTAGTGATCACCAAAGCGTGTTTGTCAAAAACCCGCTCGCCAGTCGCCGAAAACTTGCACCGCGTTACACACATGACACAGTCCTAGCCAACCTACCTATACATATTTATACCTCCAGAAAGCGAAATCCAATGGCTAAAAGTCGACTAAAAAGAATACCTAAAAGTGCCCAATTGTTACAGGGCAACACTGGTCCCGATTGCTCTTTTGACAGCAACGACCCACCTGGGAGCAACGCAGGAGATAAAACTTGAGAGCCTTAATGATGGCCCTGGGTTATTACCATTCAAACTGGGAAAAACGCGGCTTATTACACACTACCACACTTTCCTCCAAACTGTCAACTTGACTAACATTAGAGATAAAATTTTTATGTCACAGGGACAGCTCTCTGAATTTCATCATTTACTGCCCAATAATACGTACCCTTATGAAATACAATTAGATTATTTAACTAATAAAATTACTAACACTTTAAATCATCTAGAAACTTTGGAACCTAATCGCATGAAAAGAGGTCTTGTAGACGGCCTGGGCTCTGTAATAAAAAGTATTACAGGTAATCTGGATTATTCAGATGCTGCTCGTTTTGACAATGCTATTAAGACTTTATCTAATAATCAGAATAAAATAACAGAAGAATTCAATAGCCATATAAGTATTAGTAAGGAGTGGATAACTCACCAAAGCCAAGCTATAACTAAACTCGTAGAAAATCAAGCTAGAATAAATGAGACTTTAGCATTAATATTAGATCAATCGGAAAACCGAGACTCTTAGTAATACTTACAGAGAACACAGATGACGTTTTTAAGGAATTAATTAGAATAGAAAATTCACTAGCCCTAATACGTGCTTCAAGCACACATCATTCAATGTTGAGTGCTAAAATCTTAAGAAAAATGATTAATAAAATTCAGACTGTATACGGTGAAGATAAAATATTAGAATTAAACCTTAGGGAGTACTATGATATAATTAAGCCAGGCTTTTACTTTTCAAATAATGATATAGTTATAACCTTAAAAGTACCAATATTTACTACTCAAATCTATGAGTTATATAAATGGGCAAGCCCTGATCCCACCTTTCCCTTTCCTTGCAACCAGTAAGTTCGGTTTTGTGTACATGGAGACAGAATGTCCGAAGTACAGTACCTGGTTTCTCTGTGAAGAGAAAATGGACCATCAAGTTCATCATCAAGACGACTGTATCCAGAGCCTCATAGCCACTCAGTCACTACGAAAGCTATGTCAGATGACCAACATAACTTTAGTACAAGAAGCTACTGAAGAACTGGACAAGATGCACTACACACTCAGCTTCCCCATACCTACGAAGATTCACACTGTTTGTGGAAAAGAAGATTACATTTCGCTTCAGGGAAGTTACTTGACTATCTTGCCACTAAACTGCTTCCTATATACAGCCAGTTTAACTCTGACTAATAGCAACGATCACATACAAGGCCAACCGCTCCGGATAACGAACATTTCAATTAACATTGAAGAAAGAAAAGCTGTCACATCTCACGTCCATCTGAATTCTATTGATTTAAAGGAATTACATCGTATCCAGCATAAAGTTGTGATGCTGCCTGCATATCAACGATGTACCCAGCAATGTATTATATCACACTACGATACCGCTCTACGCCATACTATCAGGTGCGTTTGCACTGGGAGCCTACATCGTAGCCAGCCGCTACAACATGCTACGACGTAGACCTGTAGACAACGCGTCGACGCAGATAAGAAAAGTCGAACATACCTATGACAAACCCACAATGGTTGAAACAACGAAAAAGCTCGAAATAGTTGCTGTTCTAGGGGTGGAGGTGTTACGCTAGCAGCCCCCTAGGAATCTGCAAGCTAAGAATGTATCTATATACATTGCACACGGCACATGGAAACGACGATTGCAACATCGGTGACCGCGTTTCCGGTAAACTGCTGATGCAGCGTCATGCAGCTGCGACACGTGTACTGGACAGCGCGAGGCACCGCCGAGCATCGAGCGCACTTCGTATCTTACATCGGACGTTGTCGCTACTTACCTAGATTAGCTCATTTTATTTTAATTGTCATTTTTATAACTTTTCTTAATAAATTAGTTCCAAGTAATTTCGGTTTTTTTAAAACACTCCCGCTGCTCCATACGTATTTATCAGTAATCTAATTGCTGTTTTGTTACTTTATTTATAGCTAATTAAACACGAGACATTGAAAGCTAATTTTGGCAGAATTATATAGTTTATTTAACGAATTAATATTAGGTTTTTACCCACTTATCTTGGGGTAAATAGATTTCTTGTATATTGAGCTCAAATCTATGACCATGTTACCGTTGAATTAAACTGGTAGGTATAATTTAAAAACACGTGCATGCACATTTTCGAAACTTATTGCTGTTGTTACCAATAACAAGATAAACAGAATACCATTTTCAGTAAGCTTATACGATTGCTCATTCAAACGCTAGGACGTTTTTTTACTTAAAAAGAAAAACACGATTACTTTAAAATTATAAATTTATTTGAAATCTATGAATGCACCAATTAAGAGCTACTCGTATATGTTTTTCTACGATCGCACATTCAGTAGTTTCCGAGAAACTGAAATCTGCAAAGCAACCCAGCAGAAACGCTATTATCTCTAAAACCATAAGACGCACTAATTTTATTTTCGGCACACATTTAAACACTAATATAAGCCCACTTTACTTTATTTCTCTCTTTGTTCATTCAATTAGAATTTTCCTGCTGGAAGAGCCTCCAAAATGATAAAGCGCACTAATAACTAGTTGTACTAATTTCAACCTAGGACGCACATTCCTGCTGGGGTAATGGACACCAATATTTTTAGTATGGCTCAGCCATTATGGCCACATTACTTTTGGTGTATCCACATATTTTCATGTGTAGCCGGTGTGTTGCCGAACGATCACTTCGCAATTGAAAACATGGCAATATTGCCGGGCCATCTATATTGTTGTCACTTTTTGCGGCATACAATATGAGCATCCCTTTCTGAAGTTTGACATAGCGATTAATTTGTTATATTCTGTACTTTCTTTTTTGTTTGTTTTGAAACTGCTTTGATGTGACTTTGTTATTTTTATAATAACTAAAATTACGAAATCAATATTTATTGAGAATTATTCTTGGCTTAAGGAATCTAAAGTGTCACACCTGTTGAAATAGGGTCGAATCAACATACACGTTTTTTTATTCGTTTAAGTTTTTCTTTTAAAATAATATAAGTGGCTGCGACGAGTGTGACTTTATCAGCCATTGTTGCCGGATTGTGTAGCCTGTTGAGAAATGCCATACTATTGAAGCCATATGTAACACATGGCCCGGCCATAGATTGCCCAGCCACTAGTTGCAATAAAACATTTTTGTGATGGCCGGGCAATTAGTGACCAATAGTGCAGCCACATATTGCAGTAAAACATGGCGCACCACTCGATGTCACGTAAAAAAACAGTTGAGCCCTTACTAAATGGTAAAATTATCTAAACCAAGATAGGTTATACTTATGCCACCTATATAGGCGATGATGGAAGTGCAGCAAGTTTACCTGAACAGGTTGACTGTGATTAGATGTAGACTGAGTATACTGATTGGGAGAAATCTCTGAAGATGTGGTGTACGACAAAGATGTGTTTTGCTCTTGCATCTGATTCATAGTAGATCAATTCAATTCAATTCTTGGGTGAATGGCGTTTCCGTGGGATTCATAGTAGATCTGAAATAAAAACACAAACACTTCATACACATGAATGTTAAGTTCAGTCAGTAAATAGCAACGAGTAGATAGATACCTACCTACAAACTAAACTAGGTACCCCAGTATAACAGCTAAAGATACCTTTGACAAAATCCTTTCGTATTCGTTTTTAAACTGGCCTTGTTCAAATTCAATGCAAAAATTCTATAATGAATTTGAAATAAAATGGCCGATGATTTCAATTTTCCGCGGCTTACTTTTCTGTTTGGCAACTTTGGGCGCATTCCGAATCAGACTTTCAGCGCTGTTAGTGTTCAGAAAAGCAAAAAAACGCATCAGTTTTGACAGCTAACAGTAATTCGGAACGCGATTACGGGTGCTTTAATCGATTTCAGCGCGTCTCGGAACGCAGGGTTTTTGACACTCGCTCGAGTCTTTTTTTTTATACAGAACAATACACACAAGCAATTATTTATAACGATGCTCTAATGCGATTTTCTGTGCGGGAGTCGCTCGCGGGGCGTCTCTGATCGACGCAACTATTCATAGAGGGCGCATTCCGAATCAGACTTTCAGCACTGTCAGCGATCAGAAAAGCAAAAAAAGTATGAGTTTTGACAGCTGACAGTAATTCGGAACGCGATTACGGGTGCTTTAATCGATTTCAGCGCGTCTCGGAACGCAGGGAGTGTAAAGTAGAGTCACACTTCTATTTCCCAAAGATTTCAGACGCGCGTCGCCTCGCGATCGTCTTTTGTTCCTCTGCGCTACTTCCTTCCTATTATATGTGTTGCAGGTATATTGTGAAAGTCTTAACAAATCTTAAGAAATTATAATTGCACGAATAATTGTTAATTGGCTCTATTTCTTACAGTTTAACGGTCTATTCTTAGTGCCATTATAATTTCACGTAGCTACTATTGTGATATTGCAAGGCAATGGTATTTAGATAATTTAATTGGTTGTTAATAATGATTACCATCATCTCGTATGCTAGGTCCTTCTGGCTTGTAAGGTATAAATTCCGTCAGTAACGGATAAACAATTTCTTATTTTGGTAACACTCAAACAATAACAAAAATCATTGTTTGAACATGGCACATACGAAACCGTATGTACCAAATTTCATTTGTCAATATTTCGCCAATTATACCATTCGGACCCCAACGAAGCAGTCTAGCAGCGTCACGTTTGATATTATGTGACAGTATATAACACTTGAAATCCGTTCGCGTAGCAACATATGAAAAGAAAAAAAAATCGACCCGTCAGAATGTGTGGCCCATGATTAAAACTGTCACGTTACGTGAATGTCACGTGTGGTGTGGAGCTAGGAGACAAATGAATACACCGAAATCCGAATACAGAATGATGATTTATTGCAATGATAAACAGTTATATTATGCACTTAGCCTATGAATAAGTATATCTATAATTAGCGGGGTATACACACTACACACGTTACGAATGTTGTTAAGACATTAATAATAAAAAGAATTTCCGTCACTGAGGATCTAGCTTTATCTGGAATCAATCAATGCAGTACCTACGATAAAATTCATGATACAATTTGTATGAGATCTGATAGGGTGACAACAATGTACGTAAATTTAATGGACAGAAAGGCTATAACCATCCTGTTAGTTAGTCAGTTTTACGGCTTTGCGTTCTACTGACTTAAGTTAGACATTGGTTTGATGTAAGTTTAATAAAAAATATGTTGTTTGTGATACGATTTTTGATATTGTACATTATTTTGTATCGATATATATCGGATCAAAATATGGATTACATCGATATAGATGTTGATATTATATTTTCTTTAAAGCGTTGCCAAAAAGTACGGTTTTCGGTACAGTCTCATTTAACTTCAATACGATGTCCGCAAAAATAACATCGTGGTCACCCTAGTTCATTTTTATACTAATTTGAATCATAAATTGTACCGATTGATTTCAGATAAAGCTAGATCCTCAGTGACAGAAATTATTTTTATTATTAATGGCTTTACAACATTTGTAACGTGATATTCACGTAACGTGACAGTTTTAATCATAGACCACACAGTCTGACGGGTCGAAATTTTGTTTTTGATTTTTCTTGTGACGCTGCTAGATTGCTTCGTTGGGGTCCAAATGGTATAATTGTCGAAATATCGACAAATGAAACTTGGTACATACGGTTTCGTATGTGCCATGTTCAAACAATGATTTAATGAGATCTGTTCTGTTTTGTATGTTGTTTGAGTGTTCAATTTTATTTATTTTTGCGTCACTGAGCAATAGGGTAGTGAAACTGGACTTTCGTTAGCTAGATTTTGTTATTTTCAGCGTCCATGATCCGTCATTTCGTGTGTACCATGTTCAAACGCCAAACATTCTTAAACTATTGCGTCACGTTTGGTCTGAATACCAAAATAAGAAATTGTTTATCCGTCACTGACGGAATATATAGCTTACAAGCCAGAAGGACCTAAGCATATCCGAGATGACGGTAATAAATTATGAGGCAACCACTGATTGGTCCGTTTTCCAATTGCAAATGGTGGATGAAAAGGAATTGACCAATCAGAACACTCGACGTACCCCACCTCTAACTTCACTTATAATATAATAATAATAATAATAGATCTTTATTTCAGGTAACTAAAACAATACAATAGGTACAGCTTTAGACCCATAGATATATAAAATATAAATATAAAAACAAATGACATAGTAATAGGTGGGTACTCACACACAACAGAAAAAGGTTCGTTACCTACTTTTTGTTTGGTGTCTGATGCACGTGTAACCAGTGCCTAAAGAACCTATTTCCGTAGGTATCCTGGCTTACTGCTGACAAAAGCTCGTTATTGGAATTGCGTATCCGATCCCAGAAAGCTTCTATACGCTGCCTCAATATCGCGAAGAAATCCGGAACTCTGGCATCAGCGAACATAGTTTTTGCACTGCAGTATCTGAGCCTCAGTAGAATGCGGAAAGCGTCATTGTATTGTACTCTAAGGATGCTGTATGCTCTCCTGGTGTAATTAATCCACAGTTGGCATGTGTAGAAATTTTTACAAAAGGCCTTAAAGAGTACAACTTTAACATCCCTAGAGCACTTTGCAAATCTGCGCGCAAGCATATTACACCTAATTGCCAGAGCCCTTCTCTCCCGTTCAATATCAGCATCATCAATATACCTATGATATTATCTTATGTATGTTTGTACCTGAGTCAAAACTATCGTAATATATATACATAACCTACTCGATACTTTTACTATCGAACATTTGGCAACCCTAACCTACAAAACTGATTGATTTAAGATATTTCAGTAATTTATCGCCATTTCATAATTGAATAACGTGTTTTTAATTTAGTTCAACCAAATAAATATAAGACACGTTAATTTTACATATATACACTAAACATTTAACTTTTAAAAATAAATAAACAATATGACAAAGTCGAATTTGACATTACGCTTACGAGAATTTCGCTCTGGAGCATGGGCGCCGTTAGCGAAAGATGGCGGCGGTCATGACGCAATCCGTGACGTCACAATGGCTGCCGTAATCCCAATGACAGTGTTTCGGTACGCGGTTTTGGGTACTCAAAGTGCTGTCAGCGCGATTCGGAACGCAGGGACTGTCGGTTGACAATAAAATGCGCCAAATAATGTGCACCAAATAATTTGAGTTAAAAAAAGCGCGCCAAATAATGTGCACTGAATAATGAAGAAAATCAGCAGGTACAGAAAGATCGCGGAAAGCGACTTTGATGAATTGAATATAAAGAAGAGATGATGAGGTCCGTATTTTTTTTTCATGTTCCTACGTATTTGTGTGTGTGCGTGTGTGTGTGTGTGTGTGTGTGTGTGTGTGTGTGTATGGATGGCAACACGATATAGGTACAGGAGATAGGGTTTTACAGAATAAATAAATCTATGACTAGCACAGTACTTATTTAATTTATTGTTCAGCAAAAATATTAATTATATTACGATTCTAAAAATAAGCAAGTAGGTATTATTGTTTCCTTCCATGTAATTCTAAGGATCCTAAGGTAGGTACAATAATTTATGTTTTCTTCTAACAGCTGTTTAAAAAGAAAAAGCATGCGATAACAAAAGTATTAATCTACAGTTCTCATAAGTTAGTTCCTCTTACTTATCCATTTATTTATTTGCAAGTTTAAATTACTAAGTTGTGATTAAAATTAATAGTAGCAATTTTTTTCGGCATTGCCACTAGGACTGTATGCCCTTGTATGGTTTCTAAAACGTCGATTTTTATAATCGGAGATACAGATAACACAGGACAACCAAACGGTTCCATAAAATTGTATTGTTTGATTGGTTCAGCATCAAAAAAATCTAATTCTCCGCTTGAAGAAGGCGCGTAGTAAATGCGAAGTACTCCCCAGTTAGTTCCAATGAAAATTACATCTCCATATGTGCGAACAGTTACAATATCTCGCAATGGACCTTCCGGTATATTACGATTTAAAACATACATCCATTGAAAGTAAATCCTCCAATCAAAATTCTCCAGAAAGTTATATTCTCGGAGAACTTGGACCAGGTTAGAGTTAGAACATAAAGCAGACACAAATTTGAAATCATGTCCAGATAGCGAATAAATGTTTTGTTGAAAAGTAATAACATTTAATCGATTTTCCTTATATCCTAAAGACATAATACCATCCTCAAAACGCTTTAAGAAATAAGTACTAAAATTATTTACGCTTTCTAAGTTCCATACAGAGATCTCATCATTGAGAGTCACGTAATATACTTGATTTTTTATCAACAAAAACGTTTTTATGTTTCCAATAGTATTACATTGGCGTGTACACAATGCTTTAAGCGTGATGCATAGATTCAAGTGAAAATTCAAGGTAACGAGAAGAATGTCGTTTTCACAATATTTCAGAAAATCTCCGAAAATATTATTTTGTTTTGATTTCTGCCAAGTGTTTATATCATAATATATGATAGCACTATGAGTATGGATTCCAATAGTGCCGTTTCTTAGAATCTTAAAATTTTTAATTTCATCAGTGAAATGTGATGCTGCCGCAAATTCATCAATAGATTCAAGTGCATTCGCTAACTTTGGCCATAGGGAAAAGCTTCTGTAAATATTATAATATAGCAAACCAGGGCGGGTGTTTATCTGGGAAATTTTATATTTGTCTCCATAGTCCTGTGTAAAATAATCTTGCCACAGAGAATCTTTTGTCTTTAGAAAGTCGACAATTTCTTTCCAACGAAGACAAACTTGACGGCAATTTACTAATTGCTTTGCCGTTAAATAACTTAATATATGTATCAAAAGCTCAGTTGGCAAAATGTTTAAGGAGTAGTCGCTTGTAGGCATTATGCATTATCTATCACTTTTTATTTTCTTCTAAATGTTTTTTTTTTTAGTAATGAAAATATCTAATAAAACTGTAGTGTCCATGACCGTGGTGACGACTTTTATTATAATTTTTACTTATATCAGCGATCTACGTTTAAATTTGGAAATCATTTTTGCAATGGCTTTGTTTTATTTACAGGACTTGTAAACGATCAATACAATGAGTACAATTCAAAGTAATGTCAACGTGGACAGACAAAGCAAAGAATCCTATAAAAAATAATGAAAGACTCCTTGCTGTACTTCAATGTTGCTGTTTTCATCTGAGAGACAAAAGTAGGTTATAAATACAAATTATTTATTTTTTAGTTATAGGTGGGTCAAGTACCTAGGTACATTTTGAAGCATCTCACATTTAGGGGTCCTACCCTACCCATGCCAACTCGCAGATTTTGAAAGGCTCAAACGAGCAAGCACAAAATTCCACGGAGCCTTTTTCCAATACCTGTATTTTCGGTATTACTCGAATACCGGTATTTTCGGTATTTTCGATAGTTCCGCATATTATTGTAATATGGGATTTTTTAAATAGTCAGAAAAATGAAGTCAAATTGTGAGAAGAATATTATTTTTACGTTTTAAAATTAGAAAATTTTAGTAAAGGTCTAATCATAATAAATTTCCGTGGGGGTCGTAAGAGGCGACCGAGGACTGTCTACCAGAGGACAGGCAGCAGCGTCTTGCGTATTTAACATCATACTGCGTCGCCAACAAACCTGCCAAGCGTGGCGATTATGGCATATCCCCCCAATGAGCGACACAGCTAAAACACGGCTTCTAGTCCCCACCGGCAGCTCCACTGTTCCCAGCCTTGATAACCGCTCTGGATACGGTGGAGCAGGGAGTGCGAAGAATCCCTAGGCGATTCCTTGTTGCCAACACCGACCGCCGAAAAGATCGAATTGAAAGAATTGAAAAAAAGATGAATTGAGCAGGATACGATGGGACATCTTAGGGTTATCTGAATTCCGTAGAGAGGGCGAGGACTCGATTATCCTGGATTCCGGTAACCTGCTCTATTTCTGGGAGGGCGAAAATCTGTCTCAGGGTGGCGGGTTCATGGTCCGTCCACAAGTTCCTCGTGAAACGTAATTAAGATTGAGTGTGTGTCGGCAAGGGTGGCGTACTTTACACTCAGAATCACCAAAAGGTATTCGTTGAAGGTCGTACAGGTATACGCACCGACTTTAAAACACCGATGTCTTCATCATCAGACCCATAGTGACAGTCACAACCCATCTAAGTGTAAAGTTCTCATCAATACAAATTAATCAAGCCCAAACACAAGGTAATTGATGTAATTCGTTGAGGAGTTCCCTTGACTTGACTGTCCTTCGGCTCCATCATCAGATCGATTCCAGACCTTCATTAAATAGTAGTGCTTTAAAATACTTAATGAAAAACTAAAAGACGCACTAGTCGCCACTATGGTTTTCGAAAGTTTCCCTCGATTTCTCTAGGACGCCATCATCAGATCATGGTTTCCTTATCATGGCACCACCCTTGGGATATCTCCTTTACAACAGAAAAAAAAATCATCAAAATCGGTTCATAAACGACAAAGTTATCCGAGAACACACATTATAAAAAATCATATATAGGGTCGAATTGAGAAACCTCCTTTTTTGAAGTCGGTTTAAAAAGAAGAAGAACCTTTTTGAGTGGGCTAATTTATGCGGCTGTATTGTGGAACAAACTAGATATTTACGTCTCCTTAAAGCGAGTTGAGGATTATATGATAGCTCAGAATGCTGTCTAAGAACTGTAGTTAATATGAATAGCTGACGGACGGTAAGAACTTCAGATCTTTTATATAGTTCAGCTGTTGGGAAACGATACGGGAGTGAAAAACAAACCTTTAGTACAGCTCTCTGGGCTCTTTCTAATTTTAAGATGTTATGTTTGGGTGCACCACCCCAAGACGTGATGCAATATCCCACTAGCGACTGGCAAAAAGCTAGGTCATCAACATCAACGGCCCGTTATAGTCCACTGCTGGACTATGAATCCACTTAAGTGGAGGGTTTTGCCATAATCTCCACGCTTGGCAGGCGGGTTGGAGATCGCAGATTAAAAAGTTACTGTATCAGAGAGCGCTGCTGCCCGTTCCCTGTTCAATGTGTAGTCCCTAAGTCGCCTCTTACGACACCCACGGGAAGAGTAGGGGTTGGTGACAAATGTATTATACTCTGCCGTCACCACACGGCTAAAGAGCTTGGTACACAGTCCTAAGTAATTTTGCTTCGACCACATGCCGCAGGTTTTTAAATACATACATAAGTTTCCGTAATCTTTTTATTAAATCGTCAATGTGATTAGCAAAGCTTAACTTGTTATCCAAAAGAACACCCAAATATTTAATTGTATTTATTTCACTCAACTTTGGACAAAAGCATCCTCTTCCTCGAAGGCAAAAATAAGAGTGGGCAGTCATAGTTGCATTTTCCAGAGTTGGCTTCCCATATCTACTAAAAACTAGATACTTGGTGTTTAATGTTAAAATATTATTAGTCAACCAATTCATAACAGTATCAAATCCTATCTGTGCATAGTTGAAAACTTCCTTCCAGTTATCTGATGAAAAAAGTAGTACAGTGTCGTCAGCAAAGGTTATTACTTTGCCATGTGCTAAGTGAAGTCCACATAAATCATT
This sequence comes from Carpatolechia fugitivella, assembly GCA_951230895.1. Classification (NCBI taxonomy): domain Eukaryota; kingdom Metazoa; phylum Arthropoda; class Insecta; order Lepidoptera; family Gelechiidae; genus Carpatolechia; species Carpatolechia fugitivella. Next base: position 18,091,201 of record OX579645.1, on the reverse strand, counting down.
GATATACGTCAAAAAAGCGTAGGACCCAGCACACTCCCCTGCGGAACACCATACGTTACTGTTTGATCGTCGCTAGTGCAGTCTCTTATCTTCACTTGCTGAGATCGATTTGTCAGATAGCTCCGAAATAGCTCAAGTTGAATATCTCTGATACCAGTAATTTCGAGTTTATTTACGAGTCTGGAGACAGAAACTGTGTCAAATGCTTTGGCAAGATCTAGAAAGATACCAAATGCACTTTTTCTTATTGTCCAAGGTCCTAATAACATAATCCGTGAGTTTATGAACAACGTTGGCTGTAGATTTTCCCGACCGAAAACCATACTGAGATGACGACAATATGTTATTTTTCTCCAGAAAACTAACCAATCTCTTGTTCATTATTTTCTCTAGAACCTTAGACATCGAAGTGAGTACCTATTGAGATTGGCCTATAAATTGTCGACACAGCTTCTGTCTCCAGTCTTGAAGATGGGAATAATTAAAACTTTTTTGAAGGCTGAAGGGAATACTCCAGTATATGGCTAAATTACATACGTAAGTAAGGGGCTTGACTATGATATCCAAACACAGCTTAAGTATTTTTGCAGAAATATTATCCCAGCCAGAGGCATTTAATTGAAAGAATGATACCAGCCACTTCCTTCTCATCCGTAGGCAGCATAAGCATAGAATTAGGATAACAAGCAGTTGGCAACCCGGCATTATCGTTGGTATTCATCGAAAATTTTTCACCTAGCGATTTACCTACATTTGCAAAAAAATGGTTGACTTGATTAGCTGCTTCATGAGTATTACGATAAGCACACGTTATTATCAAGCGTACTTTTAATTTTATTCCTATTCATGATGTTGTTGATGGATTTCCATAGTAATTTGCTATTTGTACCAGCCCTACTTAATTCATTTTATTAGAGTGACTTTTAAAATTTTATATATAAAAAAAAAAAACTTAAAAGTCACTTTTAGTACTAATCTGTTACAAAAGTTGCGATAGCGTTTATAAGTCGTCATGATGATTTCATTTTCAGGATTTTTTCTAGTCTTTTTATGAAGTTTATCTCTATTTTTTATACATCTAAGTAAACCAGGAGTCATCCATGGCTTGATTATCATTTTTCTCTTTGGGAGTCTTAGTTACTTTAGTATTGGATTTAATAGCCTTGGAGATGGTGTCCACCAGAAAATCAGTGGCTTCATCTGTATCTTGCATCTCATAAAGTAGGTAATGTACTATAGTTTATTTTACCTAAGTCCATCAACACACCCTCATAATTGAATAAACACGACATAATATCTGCTATATTTTTTTCAAGAGTGTAAAGTGCTGGATATCCTGGCTGCAGCATCAGCTTATCTTGTTGCCACCATTGCATTGTATGTAGAATCAAATACTGATCAAAATGAATCCAAACACGACATATCTGCTATTATATATTCAAGAGTTTACTACAGTGCTGGATATCCTGGCTGCAGCATCAGACCAATAATTCCATAATCATGCAAAGTTATATAGCATACATGGGTGTTTCAAATTTAAGGTCACATGTATGTTCGAAAGTAAAAAGTAAATACACACGTCTAAGAACCCTATCGCAGCTAACAAACGAGCAAGGAATATACTACTGCAAACGAGCTGATGACCTTGAAACGGCTGAACCGATTTTGATGAAACATGTCTAAAAACCATCGCTATAAAACCTGCTTTCAAATAAAAAAAACCGCATCCAAATCGGTTGAGCCGTTTAAAAGCTACGGTGCCACAGACACACACACAGACACAAAGACACACATAGCGGTCAAACTTATAAAACCCCTCTTTTTTGCGTCGGGGGTTAAATATAAACATGAACACCTCGGAGCGAAGCGATAGTCTTTTATTTCCTCAATTCAGTTCAATTAAATATTTATATTTATGGCTTCCTCTGAGCATGAACACAAACACAACTCTCGGAAGGAAAAAGGACAGTGCAATGACAAGTGAAGTGTCAAAAGAAAAAAAAATATATTCGGCTGAAGAACTGGTTTCCAGGACAGGAAACATTACAAAAAAAAAATAGGTACCAACTCGACTGACCAATAATTTGTCAATAAATTGCGATTTTGTGACTAGAGTTCAACGAAATCAATTAAAACGACACGTTGTATGTGGAATATTTAATTAACCTACTTAAAAACTATTTGCTGAGAGTGAAATTTCTCTTTTACGCCATGAACATGGCGGGGTCTGCGCTTCGGCGACTTATGGCGGAATATAAACGTAGGTATTGCATGCAAAGTTTGTTGAATCATCCAATGTAAGTAACAAACGAAGCCCTGCCAGGTGGACTGATGACCCGAGGAAGGTCGCTGGTGGTGGCTGGATGAGGAAAGCGGGTGATCGGAGCGGGCTTTAGCGTGCCCTTGGGGAGGCCTACGTCCAGCAGTGGACTGCAAGAGGCTGATTGATTGATTGATTGATCACATTAATTGAGATCATTGAGATAACTAAATTTGTCACCCCACACCATGGACCAATAGTACTTACCTACCTAATTACTATCTTTTTTGTTGGTTGATCTACCTAAAAATGGTATGCAGATCTTTGAGAAATAAGAATAAAGTTACACTTGATCACCAGCTAATATATGACCCAAATAAGGGGTGCGAGCCCACACTAAGATAGTCTTATAATCGAATGCACTGCTGATCAAATTACATAAATTGTTGAATTTCTTTGTCTGACTGTGCAGGTTTCCTTTTGATGTTTTACTTTACCAGAAGAGTGTTGAATAAACATACTTACATAATTATGAATCCAAAAATTTTAAATTCATGTTAAGGCGTAATAACCCTAATTCAGGGTAGGCTCGAGCTCCTCGGTGGGGACGTATATGAGTTGTTCTGTTGTTGTTGTTGAATAACCATACATAAATATGAATCCAAAAATTTAAAACTCTTTGATAAGTGGTGTAATTTGAACCCATATAAAAAAAATAATAATCAACTTTATTTATGAAAGGTAAGTTATAACTCACTAAATCATTCTGAATCGCGAGGTGCATGGGCTGCTGTTAGTGGTTGTTTCCCCCGAGACCCGTTCGCCGGAACAGGATATGTATATGGGGGACACCTGCGACGGAGCGCAGACGGGTGATCTGTTCTGTTCAGAGAACTATTTCACCCTGCCTGAATAGGGGAAATGACTAATTATAAAATACTGTAATTTTTGATGCGGTGTTTCGCCCGAAGGTATTTTTATTGCTGATTTTGTACCAACAGCATAAAATTGTGGTATATAAACAAAAAATAAATAAGTTTGTTCAAAAAATATGTTAATAAGGAGACTAAGTAAATACTAAGTTTGTATATAGTAAAGTCATTAGGTTTAAATATAAGCAATAATTATCACAGGTATTATTATAATCATATTTACAAAGTAAAATGCTAAAAATATGTCAGTATTACTATTACAATAATCAACAATGAAATGTGTTCTATTAACGATACTGAGTGCATGGAAAAAATATGCGCACTGTCTCCGAAGTAACCCTGTATAAGAAAAGACAACATGGGATAAGTTTAAAATTATTTATTTTACATTATTATGTTCGATTTCAACAATGTCAATGTCAATTTCATCAACATTAATGACAATATCATTGTTTGTTAACGCTAACACTGATTTTTGTCATTATTTTTTTGCAGCGTGTACTTCACTGTGTGAGATAGCATGCGAGTGAATGCCATTTTCAGATCTATTCTTTATCTGTGTAATTAGGAGGGGGTGCTAAAATAACAATAGTGCACATCTTATCGTTGCTGGATACTAGTAACCATCTAGTGTTATAATACTTCAAGAAGCAACAAATAAGCTAATAGTATTTTTTTTTTTGAGTATAAAGAAAAAATAAACCTTTATTATAAAAAAAACATAAAGGCACAAGACGCGTGATTACACCGACATACCTGGGGAATACATTTTCTTGCCGGTAGGCTTGACCGAGGTGTTTAGCCCTGTAGTCCGCTACTCCCGTGCACTCCATGAGGACGTGAGCAGCCGTTTCCTCTACCTCCAAGCAGACTCTGCAAAGGGAGCTGTCGGTCATACCTAAGACATATAGATGTTTGTTCACCAATCGCAAGCGTGATTTACTCAGCCGAAGCAAGGTGTTAGCGAGCCTGGCACTGGGGGACGGCAAGGCCAGCTTAGCCTGTCTACACTCTTCATGGTGCGTCCAAAGAATGGCATGTTTAAGTTGATTTCCTAAGTAGTCTACGTACCATCCTGAATGGAAGAGGGATGATAGGCTCGGGTCCTATGCTATTAAGCTAGAGCCTCTTCGAGCCAACTCATCCGCTGCATCATTACCTCTAGACGCGCTGTGTCATTTTATCCATTGAGGGTTACGCGGATGTGTTGACATACCTCCTCTATTAGTCGTTTGTGACTTTGTGACATTTGTAGATTAGCCCTGTGTTTATGGTATTGCTTTTTAGGGCTTGTAAGACGGCCATACTGTCTGTGAGGATTCGAATGGAGGAGCTTCTTATCTTTCTCGATGTTATAGAATTAGCGGCCGTGATGATGCCCAAGCATTCAGCTTGAAAAACTGTATTGTGGGCACCAAGTGGAAGGGCTAACTTGATTTTAGGTCCTCCAAGAACGTTCCTGAACCTGTGCATGCTTCAGTTTTGGATCCGTGGTGAAGATTCTGAGCTCTTTATGTCGAGCCCTTCAACCCGAAATTTTCGTGAACTTCTTCTAGGATAGCATTGTGCGAGGACCTGTTATTTTTCCATAGTCCTGGTGAGTTAACTCTTATCGCAGATGAAGCAGCCTCCTGCTTTATGTACAGCTGGAGTGGCGGAAGACATAGCATGGCCTCCATTGCAGCGGTTGGCGTTGTTCTCATACAACCTATGATTGCCATGCAGGCCAGTCTTTGGAAGCTTTGGAGTTTGCTTACCATTGTGGTTAGTTTGGTCCTGGTCCACCATATCACAGCTCCATAACAGACAAGAGAGCGGATTACCGTCAGGAGTAGCCAAAGAATGATATTGGGAGAAAGTCCCCACTTTTTCCCCACCATTCTTCGACACTGCCAGAAAGCAATACTCGCCTTCTTTAGTTTGTTGTCAATGTGGCTACTCCAGTTGAGCTTGCTATCCAGGATGAAGCCCAGGTACTTCACCTCTGTTGCTAGCTGGAGTTCCGTTCCAAAGAGCTTAGGTAGGGTATACATACCAAGAGCCCTATTGTTAGTGAACATGACTATTTCCGTTTTTGTGGGGTTGAACAGGTCATATTCTTGACACCAGCGCTCCACGCTACGAAGACCAGCTTGTTTAAGGTTGCACACTGTGCTGGCAAATTTGCCTGTGATAAGGATTACCAAATCGTCGGCATATCCTATGGTGTAGTATCCATTGGCGTTAAGCTTGTTTATTAGGTCATTAATGATCAGATTCCACAGTAGCGGAGAGAGTACTCCTACCTGAAAGCATCCCCGTACTACCTCCGCCGACAAGGACTCATTTGTCATTGTCTTCTTCGTAAGTTTACTAGCGTAAAGTATTTTTCATCTAATTTGAAATTACGACTGTACTTGAGTGAAGACTGAAATTATAACTTTTAACTTTCGATCTCAATGTACCCAACTTGTGATGAAGTTAGGATATGAAAATTATTTGATACAATTACACACTTCATACCAAACATAATAACAAAAAAACAACATAAAGAAGTTCAACGTTAAAAAAAAAATATTTTTTATATTGTATAATTTTTTTTTTACAAAGTTAATTATATTTATTATATTTACAATAAAAAAAAACATTTTAAATGGCACTTAACCTAAAGCTTACAAATTATATATTATAATTATAATATATTATATTATAATTAATAATTATAATATAATATTATAATTTTATATACTGGGTGTCCAAAAAGGGTGTTGGCAGTTTATATACGAAAATCATAAATGAAAAATATATCATTTCATAATTTTATTACTATTTGCAAAAAGTACATACAATGGAAAGTTTACGACGAAAAAATTATGTTGTCCAAATGACGTCCATTACGATTTTGACACTCTTCAGTCGTGGCTGTAAATTGCCTAAGACACGTTCACATAAAACGTTAGTGATTTTTGTTATTTCACTTGCAATATTGTTTTTCAATTGGCTAAGAGTTGATGGCTTATTTATGTAAACCTACTCTTTAGGTAACCCCATAAAAAATAATCAAGTGGACTTAAGTCCGGGCTCCTAGGGGGCCATTTAAGGTTCCCGTTTATTGAGATAACTCTTTCTGGGAATAACTCATTCAATGCTTCAATAGACCTTCTACTCGTGTGACATTTGGCACCGTCCTGCTGAAAAAATGTTGCCGAATTGTAACCTCTAAATTCCTGTAAAGATGGTGCCAAAAAACATTCAATCATGTTACAATATCTGTCCGCGTTAACTGTAAGTGCATGTCCCCTACCGTCCTCAAAGAAATAGGGGCCGATTATGCCCTTGGCGGACATTGCTGCCCACACTACCACCTTAGGGCTGTGAAGTGGACGCATATGCTTATAACGAGGATTTTTATCACACCAATAGCGACAGTTTTGTTTATTGACATGGCCATTTAAGTGGAAATTTGCTTCATCGCTAAACAAGACATTGTTGAAGATGGTAAAGCGCGCAAACATCTCCTGAACAAAATTTAGTCGCTGTTCATAATCTGTGGGTTTTAATTCTTGCACTAATTGAATCTTGTAAGCACGTAAATGCAAATCCTTCTTTAAAATCAAGTGCAATGTTGATTTTGCAATGTTTACGGGTTGACTTCGCTTTCGCAGTGATAGTGAGGGATCTTGCCTTACAGACTCGTGAACTTCTTGAATAACTGCAGGTAGCCTTATTTCTCTCGGACGTCCGCAATCAAAGTTTTTTAAAGTTGACCCTGTAGCCTCAAATGTCTTAATCCATTTTCTAATGATATTCGCACTGGGAGATAAAGAAATGTCCCGTACATTGAATTGCGCGCGATATAAGCGGCGAGCTGTTATTATCGAATTATTGTTTTGATAATAAACTCGTCCACAAAATGCACGCTGAGCTCCGGTATACGAATCCATTGCAACTAAATTTCCAATAAATTCCACGTATGACATTATATATTTTTTTGTTATCTACCCTCATTAAGACGATTTATTGATATTTAAAAGTGCAAATACCCTTTTTGGACACCTTGTATTATATTTTTTCAGAATTGACTCTCAATCCCCCAGAAGGCATTATAGCTGGACCAATAAATGAAGAGAATTTTTTTGAATGGGAGGCTTTAATAACGTAAGTTTTTGATGCTGAGTTAATTCGGTGGTTGAACTCTATAATGTGTTTAAAAATTTAAATCCAGAATTTTATTTTCTTAGTGAAAAAATACAAATACAACAAAAAAAAGATAAAATCTAGTGAAATCTAGTCATAAATGCTAGTGAGATATTTTCCGCGCAATACTTTTTAGTTTTAGCGGCCCGTTCCATCTCCGTCCATCTAGCAGCCTCACCATCGATTTTGATGGTTTTAACCATGTCAAAAAATTTATTGGAATTTGATTAAAGTTTATAAATCTCAGAAAAAGTTTAATTGTATTTTGGAAGATATTTGAGTATCTTCTAAGGCTTCTAGATCGACGTCTAGCTAGCAGCCTCACCAAGATAGACTGGCTCTATCATTATGATTTATATGTCAAAATTTTGATTGGAAATTGATTATCTCGTATACAAAGTTTCAACGAAATTGGTCCAGTAGGAGTCGAGATATTACACCCCCTTGGTGAGGCTTCCAGCTTGACGCTTGACGTGAAGACGATTCCCGTCAAACGGAGGTATGTCCAAGCAAAGTAATTATACCAATAAATTGATTGGAATTTGATTATCTTATTCCAGCAAAAAAACTTTCAATTTGTTGGGACGTTTAGTCAGAAAATGTATATCTCTTATAAATGTAAATGTACTGTATAATCTTTATATAAATCTAATTATAATATACACATTATAGCTTTCGACTATAAACACTCAAATTTAGTGTGGGTAATTATCTCCCCTGGATATATTTCTATTATTTTGTATTATTTTGTAGTGGTCCTGAGGGAACATGCTTCGAAGGCGGCATATTTCCTGCCAAATTAGTATTTCCACCAGACTATCCCCTCAGTCCTCCAAAGATGCAGTTTATCTGTGAAATGTTTCACCCAAACAGTAAGTTATTATTTTTTATTTTGTTAATATGCATGCATTTATAGACTGGACTACTAACTGTTGGCCCGGGGTTACACATACGTTGTTTGTGAAATTTTCGTTTCCAAAACTTAGAGCACCATCTATGAACGCGGCGATACTCTTAGCCCTGAACGTGTTTATAGATGTATAGCTAGATGTAAAATTGCAAAATATATTACGTCACACTAAAGAGGGGTCTCGCACATGTGATTAGCTGTGACAAGGACCGAATGGAGGGGGATCAAAAAAATCATTCAATTCGTGTGACGTAATTTATGGATGGCCGCTTCGTTGTCTTCATAAAGTGCCTATGCCTGTCTGTCCTTGGCAAAGAGGTCCTGCAATTTTGGTCCTTGGGTACCATACCAACTATATTTTTATTTTGTCTAGATCTAGTCGTGAAATCCTGTCAGACAGAGTTATAGAATGATTATAAATTATTTTATTTTCTTTGCAGTTTACGCTGATGGTAGGGTATGCATATCTATACTCCATGCTCCAGGAGATGATCCTATGGGATATGAGAGTAGTGCAGAACGATGGTCTCCAGTACAGAGTGTAGAGAAAATATTACTATCCGTCGTTAGTATGTTAGCAGGTAAGTAACAATAAACAACAATACCAACAATATTTAATACTAAGTGCGAAATCTAACCCAGTCCTACCTAAGGGTAGTTCCGTCATTTCGTGCATATTGTCCTTATTCTCGAATATCAGATTTTATACTGCAATTTAGGTGGTTCTTATACTGAAACGATATTATTTTAGGAGTAAGTAAGGTCATCAATAATTATGACTGAAAAGTTACTACTTGGTAAGAGCTCGTTTTTTCCGTAGTCGGGTTTTAGTTTTCAAACTTATTTTTTATTTGACTTATTTTGTGGTATTATATTCAAAAAGTTTTAAGTAGTAAGCATATTTCGGAATTCAAAAGACTTATTAATCTTTCTAGTTTCTCAAGAGATCGAGGATCATGAGGATATTTGTATTTCAACCAATCACAGTTCTACAATATGATATTTCTATATTAATTGCCGTAGAATATTGGCCATTTCACAGATTCTGTGGTAGGTCTGTATTTTTATTGTAAATTCGACTCTTATAAAGAGATGCGGCCACTTGTTAAATAAAACTAGAAATCGGTGAAATTAACCTGTTTACAAACTAAACTACGTAAGGTACGTCAGTGCGGAGTCGGACTCGCACTTGGCCGGCTATTTTTTTATGGTCCGGTAACGAGACCTTTACATCAAAGTTGTCTATCAATCACGTTGATTACCTAAACAAACATCTGCAACGTGTTTTTTTATTTATATAAAGTGGTTCTGTGGCTCTGTGAGTTGTAGACCTCGCGAATACATCTTTTCAAATTTATTTTTATATTTTCTCCACAAACATCCCCGACCCCTTGATTTTTTTTAATTATTAAACTTTATTTGCTTAAATTTTATTTATTTTATTGGTTAAGAAATGTGACCTGTAGAGGAAAACAGCCTCAGCGGTAGACCTTGTAAGCTGGCAACCCCCATAACTCCGTAATTTTATAAAATTTCCAAAAACTGACTCGATAAAAAATTCGATTAATTTATCGAACCTGCTCACAAAACTTCAGGAGAATCGGTTGAGAAACGCGACCTGTAGAGTGAAACAAACAAACAAACAGATGGACATGCAAAAGCAAATTTGGCCAAGCTGAAACAGAGACGCTTCGCTCGCTGGGTCAATTATACGCAATTATCGAAGTAATGCAAGCAAAGTAACGTGCAATAGCTAGTAATATATATATTTTTAGAATGTGCAGATTAAGCCCTTTCATTTGATACCCCACATGATACATTTTTTTTTTTTTTGTTGTACTTCCTCTAGATGGTGCCATATTTAATTTAGTATGACGTCACATAACCTATAACCAGCGGACAATTAAGACTTCTAACGATACCTCATTTGTTTAATTATGATAGATAGTTTAGGAGATATGTGGGAACAGACAAGCATACATACATACATACATACATACAAACATACATAGCGGCTAAAATCATAACCCTCCTTTTTGCTTCGCCGTAGTCGGGTAAAAAAACACGCCGCGCCGCCTTTATGGCCACTTTGAATATCCGCAAATTGATAGTCTGTTAAACAATGATATTTTAAGAAAGATGCGTTATGTTCATACTGCACGCACAACATTCCGCGTTCCGCGACAGATATACATACCTACCTGGGCTGATTGATAACTGGCCGAAATGACGAACTTAAAAAAATGATACGCAAAAAAAAAATATTACATTATATTTTGGCATCTTTTTGAAAATAGAACGCCAAATTTGAATTTAATCGAACTGGTGGAATTTGTTTGATAGGACGTAGAACTTTCTCTGTCGTAAATTTTCTTAACAATGGAAAGAAACGAAATTCGTGCGGTGATAAAGTTTTACGTTTTAAAACAGAAAACAGCAACCCAGATTAAAACCAAGCTAGACAGTGTTTTAGGTAATTCTGCTCCTGCATTGAGTACAATTCACACCTGGGTAACTGATTTTAAACGTGGAAGACAGAGCTGCGAAGACGCCCACAGGTCTGGCCGTCCAAATGAAGTCACGAATCCGGACATGATCAAAAAAATTCACAAAATTGTATTGAATGATCGGCGCTTGAAGTTGCGAGAGATAGCAGAGATGGTGAGCATTTCATCTGAACGCGTTTTTAATATTTTGCACCAACATTTGGGAATGAAAAAGCTTTGCGCGCGATGGGTGCCGCGTTTGCTCACTGTTGACCAAAAGCAACGTCGAGTGGACGATTCATCGGAGTGTTTGGCGCTGTTTAACCGAGATCCTAACGAGTTTTCGCGGCGTTATGTAACAGTCGATGAAACCTGGATACATCATTATACTCCCGAGACAAAAGAACAATCTAAGCAGTGGACTGAGAGCGGAAGACCTGCGCCGAAGAAAGCAAAAACGGTTTTGTCGGCCGGCAAAGTGATGGCGACTGTTTTTTGGGATGCTCGAGGGATTATTTTAGTGGATTATCTGCAAAAAGGAAAAACAATAAATGGAGAGTACTACGCAAGCTTGCTGCAAAAATTAAGTGAAGAAATCCAGAAAAAACGACCACATTTGGCCAAGAAAAAAGTTTTGTTCCACCATGACAACGCACCTGCACACACGTCAATGGTTGCAGTCGCCAAACTCCATGAATTGCGGTTCGAATTGCTACCGCATCCACCCTATTCCCCGGATCTGGCCCCGTGTGACTTCCACTTATTCCCAAACCTGAAGAAATGGTTAGGTGGCCAGAGATTTTCATCAAATGAAGAAGTCATTGTTGCCGTGGACGAGTATTTTGAGGGGTTGGAGAAAACATTTTATCAAACTGGTGTAACGGCATTGGAGAAGCGCTGGACTAAATGCATCGAGGTAGAAGGAAACTACGTTGAGAAATAAATTTATTTTAAATAGATTTTTAAAGTTTTTCTTTGTCGTTTCGGAAACTTATCAATCAGCCCTCGTATATATTTAATAACATTGTATATCTAAACACACGCTATAAGTGCGACAGGAAAGCGTTAGAGTGAAAGAGAAAGCTATTTGTAATCAGTACAGCCGCGATTAGTTCGCTTCGTTATCGTTTGGAAACAAGCTGATTCATTAAAATTACAAATTATAGATTTATCTGTTTAAAACTTAAATATTTTTATACACTTATTTGTGATATGATAACCCTGCATCTTTTTTTTATCTTTTAGTCGTAATTTTGCATTTTCTAAACACACAGGAAGGCATCTTTTTTTTAGTAGGTAGTCGACACAATGACAGGTCACAGCTCGACTGACTGCAGTGGTCACAATTAGGACCAATTCACTGCACGCGTTTCGTGCGTTGGTGGCGTATCTACACCTCTTGTATATAATATCATTGCTATTAAATCAGTCAATTTAAGAATGTTTGAGGTGGCAAATCACATACATCATTATGAAATCGACAAGATGACGAAAATAAAATCAATATATGCAGTATTTTTGGTAAGGTAGTTAACCGGGCCGCAATCAGAAGTCGGGCCGCCTTCGCCTTGACGCTAGCTCGTTCTCACTACTGACTATTGCGATTGCAAGAACCGGGGCCTTCTGAATGCAGTCTTTAAAAACTATGTGCACGCCACTGCTACCATGTTCAAATAAATTATTATTACACTGTCACTTTGTATAATTTATTCTCATTATTGTTTTAGAACCAAACGACGAAAGTGGGGCGAATGTTGATGCGGCAAAAATGTGGAGGGAAGATCGTGAACAATTCAACAGGATTGCGGAGCGACTCGTGAGAAAAACCCTAGGACTGCCTCCTCCGTAAAATCAAATAGAACTGCTGAACTAGGCGACTTGGTCGTCGGTACTTTATGGTAACACATCAAAGTTTGGCGTTCGTCTATTTTATGCGCCTTGTGCCTCTTGTCCTGATTATATTTTAGGGTTCGATCGCACTAACGACTAACTTTAGTGGCACGCTGCACTTGAAATCAAGTCAATCACTCTTAAAGGCTCCAGTACGCAATCGCCCATACGCGGTTATGCGCTACGACAGATCATCCTCACCTGTCGTCGAACAGGTGTTCACACAATAGTGCGTAGTGGTTCATTGTTGCCTGGCGATACAATTGCGTTGCGACAAACCTGGCGTAAAATACGATATTCCATGCATTTTTTAATCCCAAATTTTATTGCCGTTACAGGTTGATATCTCAATAGACTTGAAAGTCTCTTGATTGCTCTAAGATAATGACATTTTGTCGATCAAATAAATTATCTGCATCTAACACTCCGTCAGCGGGTGAGGATGCACTGAACAATTGGCGACTGTGTGAACACCACCGGCCACGCTTCCCTACGATGCCTTTGAAGTTTGCCCGAAAACCGACTACATCGCCATTGCGCGCCACGATCCTTTGCCCACTGGCAATAGGGAATCTCCCTGTCTTTTTTTCCCGCTAGAAGCGCCACTTAAAGTGACGTGACAGTCTTTTCTTTCATGTTTTACGAGTGTTTTTTCGCCTCTGCGTGCGGAGCTCTTTTTACGTAAAGTTGACAGCAATGTTGCCGGTGCGAACATATTTGTTTTAATGCGTGTTATGGGATTTAAGTACTTCACACGGTAGCGCCATCTACAAATAGCTTTGCCTATGTACTATTGTCCGTTATCGTTAACGATGGCGATGGTCAGTAGTGGGCCATCATGGGTGATTGTGTACTGGAGCTTTTATATTATACGAACTATATTACACGACACATGACAAATAGCTGCGCTTTACAGCAATTTAGGTCTCATTCAATTTAATACAAATAATCTTTTTCAATACACCTTGCTCGAAAATTAAACTTACGAAGACAGTACAGGTAAATGCGTTTTATCGCAGTAGTGCGATTTGGCCAAACCATTTCTCCCCCACTTTGAAAGGGGATGATAAATCCACTTTCAATATCACATAGTCCAGAAAAGAATCCTACCTAATGTTGATTAAGGGGCTGGTGTGAGCAAATGGCCTTGAGCGTTCCAGTTCCGCACCTCCCTTCATCCCGCACCGTTCCCCGCGCTGACGGTTTATACGAGTTCAACGAACCTTTTTAAGTGACGCCATCTATTCACATCAGAAAGAACCTTTACGTCCAGCACCATCTGTGCCATTCTTAAAACAATTTCTCATTCTTTGCTCGTATCCCAACCCATCACTAAACCAAACTAAAATACTTTTGTATTTTGTAATTTAAATTTGATTATTCTCTTTTTTATTTGCATAGAAGATTGTTTTTATTGAATAAAATATAACAATTGACGAAACTTTTGATTTACCTAAGTGTGATAATTTTATAAACTAACAAACGTGAAACACCTACTTTACATACCTACTTTACCTATTATTCAGTGCGTATTTACACTATAAACAAGTAATAATATCTCAAAAAGTAAGACAACTATAGACTTGGGTGTTCTGAAAAGCCGGATGACGACCGACGACAGTTAACCATAATAATATACTACGTTGAACATGGAAAATTCGTGACAAGCCCCTTAAGAAATTACCAGAAGGTATGAATGAAAACGCGACGCGGGAACATTATAAATTTAAAAAGTTTCAAGTTCAAGTAAGATAGCGGTATACAAACTAAGATAATATATAACAAAACTATGCATAAAGTAAAAGAAGTAATATTTGTTCGAAGACTATTGGGTAGGAAGCGGACAAAGCTTTACTACTGCGCGGCGATAGGTACCGGTCTTAGTCTTTACGTCTACGACACGAACTACGCCGTCTTTACCGGGATAGGTGTTTGTAATAATGCCTATTGGCCATTGAAGCGGGGGCGCGTTGTCCGATTTTAAAAGCACGATTAATGATGTGCCGTTCCCGGTAAATTACTTTTGTGTGGGAATATTCCGGGGAATATTCCCTTGAGAATTTTAACAATGGGAAAGTTGTCGAAATCTTCTATTTTTTTATATATTTATATGTCACAATATTAAGTTTTAGGAGACAAATCACAAGTAATATTTGAATACTTACTAACCTAAGAGATTTCGTATATTCCCAATGTTACCGGGAACAATCACCGGAAATTTCCCACATGCCTGGGAATATTCCCAAAACTCCCAAAAAAATGGGAATATTCCGAAGAAACACAGACGTTAAATTTTGATAGTTTTTATTCATGTGTGTACAAATATGCGTTATCAATATAATCAACAATTAAACATCAATAAAATTTTTGTATTAACAATTTTAAGTATACTAAAATAATTAACAAATCACAGAACGATCAACATGTTTTTCATAAGTTATAGGTATAAAACAAAGCAACTTTTTTAAAATCCGACCACAAAGATCCAGATTTGTTTTTAAATATCAATAAAATTTCAGTATTAACAATTTAAATTATACTAAAATAATTAACAAATCACAGAACGATCAACATGTTTTTCATAAGTTATAGGTATAAAGCAAAGCAACTTTTAAAAGCCGACCACAAAGATTCAGATTTATTTTTAACAACGAGGTTTGTATGTTTAAATACGTGCACCAAGTTACAAATTAAATAACAGGTAACTAAAAAAGGACGCTTTCATTGTTTGATGACCTTGTTGCCACTCAAATAAAGAGATTCGCAAATAAAATGTTTTTTAAAGAGGAAGCGAGACAGTTGATCCACATCTTACAGTCAGCAATGAACAGGCAAACATCTACTTGGCTGTATGTAACTAACAAAACGACTAATACCTATAGTACCTATCTGTAATAAAATTACAGTTTTCTATAGTACCAAGCTAAGGCGCGAAAAGAAAAAAAGGCAGACATCAAGGGTCATTTCTATGTCTGGGTATTGAATATTTGTCTATCTTTGACACCCATACTCGTAGTACAGGCCTTGCCTAGTTTTGGATCAGATGACCGTGAGTGAAATTTCTCACTTAAATAAAATAAAATTGTCTATATCAAAAATAATCAATTTTGCAAATTAAATCATACTAACCAAACCAGCCAACCAGCCAACCAAACTAAATTAAAACACTAGGTAAAGAAAGAATTCAATATAATATTAAATGTTTCATGTGTAGGGGAATATTCCCGGGAACATTGGAAACTTTGGGTAACTTACCGGGAATATTCCCATAGGGAAAATACTGGGAATGGGAACATTCCCCACGGCACATCTCTAAGCACGATTGTCCCAACGGTTAGACTTTGATGTAAAACATAAAAAAAAAAAACTAAATTTAAAAATCTATTTTTGTCTACTCTGAAGCGTGTTCAAATACTCTAATCGCCAGTGGTTCCAAAACGTCTGTACCAGCTGATCAATGAGTTGTTGAAGAAGATTCGAACGTTCTTTAGATAAATCGGCATGTTGCAACGATTTTAGCGGCGTCAATGTTAAAAAATGTGTGGGCGTTAGCGGTAAAGGATCGGGAGAATCGGAACTAAGTATCGATAGCGGGCGCGAGTTAAGTAAAGACTCGATCTGAGTAAGTACAGTCAACATCTCGTAGGTAAGAAGTTGTTCACCAACGATTTCTCTCCCATATGCCTCCATGATGTGGAGAGTTAGGCGGGTTCATTTTCCACTCGATGCGATTTTCCGTTAAAGTTTGCATAAACTGTTCATTATAACCGTCCGAGCGAACCAAGTCATAAAGCGACTGTGATGGAAAAGTACCTACAAAGTTGGTACCACAATCAGAGTACTTATAAAACACTGACGGGTCCACGGCGGGAAAGAAAGCGTTTAAACGCATTCACCGCCTGATCTTTCTACGCCCGCGCGTAGAAAGATCAGGCGATAGCTCAATGTGTATAGCATCAAATAGCATGCGTAACTAGACACACGAACAAACATATGTACGCTTTATAGCTCCGTACACCTCGTCGTCTAAACGGTATAATTGACAATGGACCAGCATATTCCACGTCGGTATGAAGAAAAGCCTTTGCTTCACGTACGCGGCACGCGGGTAAGTCTCCCATATGTGGGAACTGCGGTTGAGGTTTACATTTGAAACAAACGTTGCACATACTAACGCGTTTCCTAACAATGTTGCGGGCAGCGAAAATCCAATATTTCTGGCGGAGTAAAGACAGTAATAAAAGACCGGGTCCGGTATGAAGATGTCTTCTATGCTCATAATCAATGAGTTAGTCAGTCACGTGACCACGTGCGGGTAAAAGAATCGGGTGTTTACTGTCGTAATCGATTTCAGCGTTTGATAATCGACCTCCTACGCGTAGTTCATTGATAAAAGTGTTCAATTTAGCGAAAGGACGCGGCATCGTACCATTTTCGCGGGCAAGTTTTATTGCGGTAGGGAAATGAACCTGTTGTACAAGCACGTTACGACGCGTAAATGATATCGCAGTAAAACTCAAAGGTTGCCTGAAAGAAAGTGGCTGCCTTTCTGTAACGGACGGGAAGCGTGGAAACCGCGGCGCGGGCAAGCCACCTCCGCCGGCCGCGGTTATGATTATTATATTAGTGTTCTTTCTTTCAATTTCGGGCAATTTAGTCTACTACTTTGCGGGATTTTGGTACAACTTCATAAGACATGTCCCATTCTTGCTTTTTCATTCCGTTGACCATTTTACAAGTCACCTTCGAAAATAATTATTTCTAGGTACCTATCTACCTACACCTATTATTCCATTGTACAGGTACACTGATTCATTTATTGCAAATGTATCTTTGTAATCCTATATATTTATATGGGATTACAAAGTTATTTATGCAGTTGGTATTTGGAAAACTGGACCGAAATTGCAAAATATTTTAGTTTTTC
This sequence comes from Carpatolechia fugitivella, assembly GCA_951230895.1. NCBI lineage: Eukaryota > Metazoa > Arthropoda > Insecta > Lepidoptera > Gelechiidae > Carpatolechia > Carpatolechia fugitivella. Next base: position 18,073,620 of record OX579645.1, on the reverse strand, counting down.
CTTGATTTATACTTTAAACACTAATTGTATTCCAAATATGAAGCTTCTATGTCTGCTAGAAGTGCCTTAGAGTTTTGATGATCGGTCAGTCAGTCAGTCAGTCACTGAGTGAGTGACAAAATTAAAAAACTTAGACTAGTTATAAACTACTGGTTCAAATTGAATGAAATTTAAAATATACCGTGTTTATACAGTGCCTGCTTGGTTACTGAAAAAGAAAATGCAGGCTTCTAGTTTTATTTTTATCCACAACGAACCAATATTTGGGACTTCTTGAAATGTTTACCAGTTTTTAAACTCTATTCTTTGTCACATTGAGTGACAACAAAACATTAGAAGTAATGTGGTCAACCATATTTTTATTGAAATAAGTATCTGCTTCATTGGAGGAAGGATAAATATAAAATTATTTGCTGTTGACTGAAAAATTTATATGAATAATTGAATAATTTATAAATATTATGGTGATTTTGTATGTAGTGCGGTTTATACGTTTTTGTTTTACATTTTTATAGGAGTATACCTATAAAAAGAGGAAAAAGGCACAATAACTTAGATGTTTACCAATAAGTATATTTTAACAAACTACAACATAGTCATATTTATGTTTAAATGTTAGTGGCTACCTTTGTTATCTTCTATCATAGTTACTCCTAGATGTGTACTACATTAGTTTTTTAGATCTAATTTATTTCATTTCTGAACAATGGCAGGGATGCTGAGGCAAATCATGTAAATTCTTAACGGAACACTTTGGCACGGGTATACCTAGGGAATTTGCACTAGCTACGACTTATTTTAAATACTAATAAATAGTGTTTGGTGTTGTTGTCCAATAAGTCGAAGATGATAAATTTATTTTGCCTTAGCATCTCAGCTACAAAAACGGTGTATTGGTAATTGTTTGCGTAGTTAGATACTTCATGACGGCAAGAATAGGTTAAAATAAATTATGTATTATATTTTTACAATTTTATTGTTCATAGTTAAACTATTTATATCTTTTAATATTAATTGACTTTTACATTATGTACAACAAATCTGCCAATGATTTCCACTTCCTATTTAATATATAATTATAATAGCCTATATTTTAAAGAATGACTGATGGATTGTAATAATATAAATCGACGTCAATTGTTGACTATTGAAAAAGATATAATATACTCATGTCTGTCATTTAAGCCAGAAAAAAGATCCGAGTGAGTTTGGCTGTCGCCTGGCTGTGGAACAGGTAGCTTTGGACAAACACTTGATAAGACATAGGTAATACATAAGGTTAGTAGTTAGATTTCTTAGCTCAAGAGTATGGATGGTCCCGTTTGGCAGAAAGCATAAAAATTGTCTTGCAGGTAACTTTCACTTATATGCTTCGTTATAGATAGGGAAACAAGTTGATTAATTTACTTTTCTTCCAACTACGCAGTAATGTTATAATTAATCACTACAAAATCGATGACAAAGGACCTATTATTTGCTTACAAGTAGAACCAAAACAGTGCAGAAAAGTTATATGAAATCTCATTATTGCACTGTTTTTTATTTTTTATTTAGATATCACAAAGATCTAACGTCTCCTCTTTAAAAATTAATATAAAACGCGCTCCACACTCTTTGCAAAACCACATCAAACATGAGATACATTGACGAGTATTTGCACCTGGCTTTTAAAAACCATCAATGTATCTCATGCCCGGTACAGTTTTTCGAAGAGTGTATTGCGCGTTCTAAGCAACTGGCTGAAAATAAAGATCGACCGAATAAAACCGACTGGGTAAAAAAGAAACAAATAATGGCGCGCATTTTGTACATTCCATTGTATAGGTGTTTTTATTTTAAGTAGGAAAATTTTATCACGGTAGGTAGATATTGGCCTCGATTCGGGATGTCATACTCTAATTCTAATTTTAAAATCCAGCCATCCTTTTCGTTTTTATGACCAATGAAAGAGAGGTCATGAACGAATGATATTAATTTGAACGAATGATAACTTAAAATAAGGGCATAGCTGTCAGTTTAAGAGATTTTTAAGTCGCATGTTTTAAGTGCTCTCTAAAATTGTGCAATCGACACGGCCATAAGGTTCAAATTCGATATTTGACAGCTCTAATATTAGGATGGCCATCTCCTGTCCTTTTTCAATCTTTAAAGGGTAAAAAAGACGGACTAACTTAAATTAAGGATTAGAGCGTGACATCCCGAATCGAGGCCATTGGTAGTTGAAAGAAAAGTAGATTACGCACCTCGCTTGCGCTCAGACACCAACATAACTGAACACTCGTGCATTAATAACTCACTTTGCGCTCGATGCTACAATCAACTAATGTTTTCTCCGACACGCTCGAAAATGTGATCATTACTGTAAAAAAACAGTACAGTAACTCACTCTGCGCTCGATGCTACAATCTACTATACTCATAATACAAGTATTTCATAATTTGTCAGTTTGTTTCCTAATCTAAACTAAGCATTTAGGTAAAATACTGTAATCCCATGCTTTCTGACAGACGGGACCGAATAAAACGAATCTGTGCAACAGCTAAATTTAGATTGATAAGGATTTTCAGAGTACTGTAACAGAGCTTTTTATGTTATTCATCTCTCATGCTCTAAAATTAGTCCATTAATGACCCCAAAGAAAGGATGTAAGTAACTTTGAAATTCGAACCTTTCTTTTTATTATTTTCATAGACAGTTGCACACGATAAATGGCAAAGGAATAGACGTCAGCCTACAACTAATTTAATTTCAATTAAAAAAATCGCTTGAATATACTTCCCTATACAAAATACATGTATTTACCAAGAAATAACAATAAAAGGATTAAAAATAAACCATATTTTTTTATTTGTGTCAAAAATCTGACTGGTAACGAACGCGTCCTATAAAAAAGCTGCCCCTAATGCCCCTATACCTTCGCAATTTCTGAGTCTGACTAATTCAGAATCTAGACCTAGTTAAAGAGATAAAATAATTGAAATTTCAAATAAAGAGAACGGAATGGCGGCGTTTGAGCGCGCTGAAACTGCTTTTTTTATATTTGGTTTTACGGTTCTGGTTACGATGCCTTTTAACCGACCGTAAAACGTCGGTTGGTGGTTGGTTTCACTCATAACAAAGTTTGCAAAAGTCAGTTGAACTGCACTATTTACAACACTTTACACATCGGTTGTTGAATTAATATAATTCTAAACTTCTGTGATAAATGGGATTTCGTAAAAGTTCTTTCAGGCACATACGGTTATCAGTGGGTAAATCGTTGTTACTTATATCATTCAGTTGAGCAACGAGAGAGAGTCGCTGCAACCCATAACGCCTGCATTTGAAAATTATATGTATCAGGTCTTCATCTTCGTCGCATTCAGTGCATTTCTGATCAGAAATAATCTTTAGTCTCTTGAGGTGAGTGCCAGTTTTATAACTCAGTCTTGCCAGATGTTGATTATCGTACCAAAATTGGCAAAATTCTAAATTATTATACGTGTCAAAAAAGTATCGTACAGCTGTGAAAACAACAATTTTCGCATGGCTAGTACCCAAAATAAGAAAAGGTATCCGAATTTTTAAAAATGAAGATGTATGTAAATAGGCACATGAAATTAAAAAAATACAAAAAATAATGTTTGATATTTATAGTTATACTTTATCTGATTGCCTATGATATTATCTTATCTGTGTATGTACCTTAGTCAAAACTATCATAATATATTCTTAACCTACTCGATACTTTTACTATCGAACATCTGGCAGCCCTAACCCACAAAACTGATTGATTTAAGATATTTCAGTAATTTATCGCCATTTCATAATTGAATAACGTGTTTTTAATTTTGTTCAACTAAATAAATATAAGACACGTTAATTTTATATTTAAACATTAAACATTTAACTTTTAAAAATAAATATGTTATCAATATGTCAAAGTCGAATTTGACATAACGCTTACGAGAATTTCGCTCTGGAGCATGGGCGCCGTTAGCGGAAGATGGCAACGGGACGCAATCCGTGACGTCACAATGGCTGCCGTAATTTGGCCTTAATCACACTGACAGTGATACGGTACGCAGTTTTGGGCACTCGAAGTGATTTCAGCGCAAATCGAAACGCGGCCAATCACAACAAAAATAACACGTGGGGAGTTACAATATTATACCAACGGCAACACTGGATAGCTCTGTCTGTCTGATCTGACAGTCCGCCATTTTCTGCGTGACGCTATCCTTGTTGTACGTGCGTTAATTATATATTTCGTTCTTTGTCTACATACGTAATCAAAGTGTTTCTCAAACTTTAACGCCACCAATTATATTTCAGATCATTCATAAAATTAAATTAAATAACGATAGTCGAGTTTTTCTATTCGGAACTATAAGAGTGGAAGTACAAAAGTTGGAACAATTAGATTTTTCAGTTTTCCAAAGATAGGTTCAGCAGCAAATTAACACCTACGCTGCTGTAAGTAAAAAAAAAATTAAATGTATCAAACCCTAATAACAAATAATGCACAAAAAGTCGTTTATTTATGTCTATATTCATGATCAAATCGGAGATGTTCTGAAAAAATGCCAGGTCAGGAGTACCTTAAAACAACGACGAGAATGCCTGAAGAGTAATAAATGTGGACGAAGTGAGGGAAATATGTCTGGATCGGCAAGTAGAAGGAAGTGGTCCGGGAAAGAGGCGTGATTATTTATGTCTATTTATCACTATTGTTAAATTCCAAAAATAATATAGATAACGAATGGGAAATTTACCCGACTTACAAAGTTTGAGAACCATCAAGGCAATGATGACGTAGTCATGGAACAAAATAAGAGAATAGAACGGCCGGCCTTCTTTCTTCGTCTTGTAAATGAATGAATGAATTGGGATTATTATAGGGTACTCTCTATCTATGGGTACTCTGGGTAGGGTCGCTCGCTGCCTCTCGCCAGAGAGTAATTATGTTCCTTGCTCGCTGCTTTATTTTATTTTATCATTGTTATGGTAGTTTCACTAAAAAAATTCTCCTAGGTAGTCTGTGCTACAAACAAAAAGTGTTCTGCACGTCCGGTTGCAAAACATGAATGCCTCATTGTGAATCGTGCGTGAAATTACATATTGTAAAAAACAACAATATTTCGTACTGTAGTGTGTCTGCAGCACTGCGCAAATTCTTCGGAAAAAATATAAAACGTATTTATTCTAAGTGTGATGGCGACCGCTACTGAAGTGCAGGATCGCCCTAGACTGTATAAATTCACGAAAGTGTTAACTTTGAAAGTCGCCCAGATAATTGTCCAGAGTAGGCAAGGCAAAAAAATTACTCATGAGAATAATATTATAAAGCCACCAGACAATGGCCTTTCATCCTCTCCTACTATCCTTCAGTGGGTAAGTTTTTATATTTTTCTGTATTATGTAGGTACCTAGTAATAACAGGTTCTAATCTGATATTCCATCGTGAAAAACACCATAATTTATAAATTGTTCTTTATTTCAGTTTAATTTGTCTATTCCCGATGAACCTGATGTAAATTGCGACACAAAACAAGTTCTTAATGGCGAAGTAGTATCTGCTTTATCAAATGTCCTGTGTATAGAGATATCATTGAAAACAACTGATGGTGATGATATGGTTCTTGAACTATGGACAGTGAAAATGGGTCCAGGTTGTGATGTAAACATGTCATCTGTATCCACCATTTATTATCGAATGAGTGTCATGCTCAAGTCTACATTGAGTATCTCTCGTATAACCCCAGCATATAAAATGTCACGAGCACAACACAGAGAGAATTACAAAATATTTCACAAAATATATGGTGGACCCCCTAATTTTGATTTATTGGGTAAGCAAGTGTGGGACCTGTAAATGAAATTAGTACTAAAACAATTTATTTCCCTGATCAAAAAAAATATTATTTGGATAATTATTTATATTTTAGGTGAAGGCTGCAAAACAATCAAAATCAGTGAACTTTGCACACCAATTGGCACATTGATCATAGAAGTGGCATACCGCACAAAAATGACAATTCTACCTAATAACAAACAGAAAGTATTGAATGCAGAGTCTCTCAATACTAGTGATATCATGGTTAAAAGTGATCATTTTCCAAAGGAAAGTCCAAGGTGATAAAGTCATTCAAATTACGTTGTTTTGTTTCCACTGACCTGATACCTAATTTTTGTTTTAGGATTGATCACTCGTTTTTATCATTCATTCCCTATTTATATATACTCACCGGCACAACTAACTGCCCACCCTTCATTTCAGGGAATACTCATGATTCTTTATAATTCTATTAGTTACAGCTAGTTAGTTAAAAAGTAGTTAATTTAGTGTTTATTTAGGTGTTTAATTTATTGTAAAATTATCAATAAATCAATTGTAATGTAGTTTAAAATTAACTCGATACAAGGGTGGGTGGTTAGATGTGCCGGTGAGTATATTATATTGTTCGACAAAAATCTATTTTTACAAGCTTTTGTTTAACTTGCACTGTATGTGGTTTTATGTGCGGGCGAAATCTTGCAACTCCACCACACCACAACCTAGTCGTGTTTGGGCTCGTTGGATTTGTCTTAACAAGGATACTCCACTCCATGGCTTTAAAAGCTTGTTTAAAAACGATTTTTAATTAAGCTTATTTACAGAAAACACCATAATGAAAAGAAGGAAGTGGATTTGAGCAAGCCCTTATCAATGGGTGCATTTGTAGATGCCGATAAAATGAAAGAGTTGCATGATGCACTTAGTCAGCAACTGCCACCAGAACCACCTATGGGCTGGCTTTTAGCAGAAAAGGAAAGAATGGATATGGTAAGTTTTAATTTAGCCTTAGTTAAACATTAGGATACTCATACAAACCCTCGCATGCAGGCCTGATAGTAACAAACATTTAAAAAGGCTGGGTCTGTAGAACCCATAGTAAGTTACTGTAGATGATAGTGTCCGCGCTTCATATTATTTTTGAATTCGCCTGTCATTTAAGAGTTTGCCATCCAGGAAGCATGAAGATTTTGGGCCTTTAGGATTAAGGTATCTTGCTGGATAGTGACCTGGATATGCCTGGATCTATTTTTGTCTCCATATTCTGTAATTTTCTTTAAGAAATTGTAGTTTTTTAACTAAGTTGCTTGGGTAGTTGTGGGTCATTTACGATCCTATGGGCATATATGGGTTGTAAAATGTACAGTCAACTTACGCTGGTTGATACCCAAATGTTTAACTATCTGTGCGGTGTCCAATCGCTGCGCGCCCCCATCCGCATCTTCTTCTTCTTCTTGTATTTGAAGAGGCTATTTAGATTTTATAGATAGACAAAAAGCTCCACTACTTTTCTCCTTTTTAGGGTTCTCCTGATGTGTTTCTTGTAACGAATGAACATGTCTATCAAGGGCGCATTCCGAATCAGACTTTCAGCGCTGTCAGCGATCAGAGAAGCAAAAAAATGTATGGCTGACAGTGATTCGGAACGCGATTACGGGTACTTTAATCGATTTCAGCGCGTCTCGGAACGCAGGGCTTGTTGCAAATCGTTAGTAGAAAAAAGTTATAAGTAAAAACCTAGAACGCTATGTTAAACTTTATTGTTTAAGTATTTAGGTCTATATTTAAGTTTGGGTACACTACTTAACGGTTGTTTTGCACATAACTAAAGCAGTATTATAATATCTGGCATGTATAAAGTATATACCTAGTTGATGCGGGGTGCCACGATTTGCGTTAGATTTTGTATGAGAACGTGGATCTACCACTATATTTTATCTAAGACTTCTATAAACTAACGACTGATATGGATGTGTTTTATAATATCTCTGTAATACAAAACTGTTGATCCTTAGAGAGACCATAGAGAGACTGAGTCACTTCATAAAGATGATGGTATGAAATGGAAGAGATTTTTTCTACTTGGTCTTAGAAAAACATAAAAAAAAACACATTTCAGAGTTAAATAGAAAGTGCTACAGACTCAGAATATCTTCTACATAGCAATAAAAAAATGGTTAGTCAGAAATGTAAATGAGAGATGTTTGTCAATTTATAAAAAACAGATTCATAATCATGTATGCCTTTTCTCTCATAATTAATATGAAACTGAGTGGTTTATTTTCCAGAGGTTACAGCGGCTTGCTTCTGAAAAGTTGAATATAAATAAGCCTGGACACAGCAAAGATAATGGAAGTTGTTCAATGTCTGTGCCTACAGCCAGCAAAGCTATAGAAGTCCCAAGGAAGGATGATAAATATGCTAGTCTCATGGTATGCATTATTTATTTACTTCTTTAGTTAGTTTTTATTGTAATAATTTAAGATGATAGAAGTAACTTAAAGCCAGCAAAGCTATAGAAGTCCCAAGGAAGGATGATAAATATGCAAGTCTTATGGTATGCATTATTTAGTTAGTTTTTATTGTAATAATTTAAGATGATAGAAGTAACTTAAAGCCAGCAAAGCTATAGAAGTCCTAAGAAAGGATGATAAATATGCTAGTCTCATGGTATGCATTATTTATTTACTTCTTTAGTTAGTTTTTATTGTAATAATTTAAGATGATAGAAGTAACTTAAAGCCAGCAAAGCTATAGAAGTCCCAAGGAAGGATGATAAATATGCTAGTCTCATGGTATGCATTATTTATTTACTTCTTTAGTTAGTTTTTATTGTAATAATTTAAGATGATAGAAGTAACTTAAAGCCAGCAAAGCTATAGAAGTCCTAAGAAAGGATGATAAATATGCTAGTCTCATGGTATGCATTATTTATTTACTTCTTTAGTTAGTTTTTATTGTAATAATTTAAGATGATAGAAGTAACTTAAAGCCAGCAAAGCTATAGAAGTCCCAAGGAAGGATGATAAATATGCTAGTCTCATGGTATGCATTATTTATTTACTTCTTTAGTTAGTTTTTATTGTAATAATTTAAGATGATAATGGTAACTTACTGAAATGTTTCAAATTTCAGGATTTCCCATTTGCTGATGGAAGCCCTATTACGGAACTGGCCAATTTCTACCAAGAGTGTCTGCAGGCGCGGTCGGCCAGTGACGAGTGGACCGACATTTGCGGTGAAGTGTCTGCCTTTACTGACTCAGAGTCGCTTTCACAACAGCTCAAAATGTACGAGGACGCCGTTCCTGAGTTTGATAACATGGTCGCCTCCATGTTCAGCTGTTCCGACCATGGATCCGACTCTTAAACAGGTATCAAAGTGTTTCTTGCTCTGCCAAGCTCCAATACCATTTGTTTGACTTCTTTTTAATGATTATTTAAGTGTGGTCATCAATAACATACTTTTCTTTTCAATTATTATAATGCTTTTTTGTTTTCCTCGTAAGGCGTGGACCGTGGGTCCTACCAGTAGTAGGACTTATTCTATTAGTCATTCAGACCCAGCACTGGCAGGCGCCGAGTAATAATAACGACCCGCGATCCTACATGTAGGACTTATTAAAAACTGTGAAATATCTATATCAAATTTCGCGCTAGTAAGAATAGACGTATGTGAATTTTGATCGAATGTTTTTGGTAGTATATGCCCTGCGTTCCGAGACGCGCTGAAATCGATTAAAGTACCCGTAATCGCGTTCCGAATCACGGTCAGCCATACTATTTTTTGCTTTTCTGATCGCTGGCAGCGCTGAAAATCTGATTCCGAATGCGCCCATGGTAACACCGATATTGGAAGTAACAAATTATAATATCAGCTAGTGCTATAGCAGGATCGCGAATAAGAATGAAGTAAATCGATTTTTTATTGTAATAATCAATTCTATTATTTACTGCCATTTTTGTGATTGTAGTTACATTTTTATTAATTATTTAAATACATTTTGTGACTATTTCGTAATTTGTATGACTTAACAACGTAATACGAGCAACAAAACAAATAAGTGCTATAGATAGAACCGCGGACTACAATTTACTACTAAATATATTAAATTTTTTAAATGTTTTTGTTATTTAATGTTAATATTAACTAAATACAAACAATAAAGTACATAACATGTCTTGGTATAAAAATAATAAAAAATATTATTGAATATTAATATTTTGTCAGGATTTTCTTCCTAATTTTATTTATACTTTTTAGAAATACCACGAAATACTGTGTCAATGTATTGACTTACTGCAGGACCCCGTTTCACGAAGCAACAAGTTACTAGTAACAAGTTACAATTTGATATACATTGCGTAGCCAATTCGCCTAAACTGTAAACCCTTATCGTTTTCTCTAATCGTCTACGCAAGGTACGTTAAATTGTACTTGTAATTTGTAACTTGTAGCTTCGTGAAACGGCCCCCTGATATAATATATTATGTTGAAGTCGTGGTGCATTAACTATTTGTAAAAATCTTTAATAATTTAATTGTTTCTATAATAATAACTCGATCAATAAAACTGATTAAAAGTCTATCATTTTGTGATTATTTAAGAAAAACAAGCATAATTAATGCATAAAGAGACTAATTCATAGTTCTGCTTATAATAAAATAATAATTTATATTTTTTTATTAAAATTATTAAAAACAAATCTATCTAAAAGAAGAAAAATAAACTTCACTGCTGCCCAATGTCCTACTAGTAGTACATATTCTACACAATGTAGAGGTCCAAAACTAGAATTTTAGTATGCTAAATAACATGCCCTGAAACAGTAATTACAGAGAAAATGTGTTAACACCTCTTCAAAGTGCGAGTGCATAGGCTTCTCATGAGTAAACTCGCTCCAGCGTAGGCCTCATCTCCTTCGGGCTAGATGGAGGTCAAGAGTTTACTCTTAATTTAGTGTTGGGCTGAACGACTACAAAACATTGGTCCTATAAATAGTACCTTGGGTAATAATGATAAGGTAGTTGATTTTTATCTGGGCCTTAGGAGGATGGTGGCACATGTGTTATACCTATATATAGCTATGCATATGACTTTTGATACCATATACATTTGATGTTTTGTATAGGAATAGACTGGGTACTAAACACAGTACTTTCTAAATATGTCTTGATCGTGCGTGGACTGATTGGCCATACTATAATTTAAGTTTTGGTGTACCTATCTAGGTATAAATACTTATTAATTATAAATAGCATTTAATCTTATTAGATGAGAAGTTGCTGTTGTTATGCAGCATTATATCTTTATGTGTTTCTATAATATTGTGTTTAATCTCTACATTACTTGAAAGAGCTGCAAGCAGTGCAAACAACCTGTGTTTTTATTTGCTCAAATTAGTTGGAATAAAGACTAAGGGCTGCGTCGTGCGTGACTTGCTTAGTTAGGTATCTATTTGTAGTTATTCAAGAATCTTTGTTTACAGAAGGAACATCCTTAATAATTTTGCTATGCTTTGAACTTTGATAAAAAGTTAACTTTAACTTTCAAAACGAAAATTTCAGACCATTTTTTTTCATTTATTTTGATGATGATGATTAAAAAAATAATAATTTCATTGTTATGCTGGATACAGCTGCATGTGGTTAAGTACTTTTAATATAAATAAGGAATAATATGCGTTGATGAAGAATTATTTCTCAGGATCATATCGCAGAGAATAATATATTATTTTATCAATGTTTTATTTTTTAAGATTTTGTGCCTTAAGTCAGCGAATTATAAAATCATAATTTGTTAATTTTACTTAATTTTTATTACCTTGATATCAAGAAGTGCCAATTTTATTTACTTAGTTAAAGTTTTAAAGCGTTTGTAAATGTGTATTTATTATTTATTTAAATAAAGAATTATGATATCAGAAATCTGTTTAATTGTAAAGTAATTAAGTATTATTTTGTTTAGGTAATATTTGCACTTTTCTATTGACAAAACAAATAATTGAAATGCTAGTCTATTAATATTTAAAATTAATAGGAAGAATAATATTGTTATACTTGGGTTACTATAGGATGAGCTCTGACAGATTAAAATTTTAAGAACTAATTAATTTTATTTCGTTTATTTAATTATTTATTAAGTAAAATTACATACTGTTTAATGATAAAATAAGAGGTGAAGTTACTTTGTTTTAAAATTTTAGCTAATATGGTTTTTAAACTGAATATTATAAAAAAAAGTTGTTAACGTTGTATGAAAAATTTTGCAGCTGTCAGAACTCATCCTATAATAACCCGAATATAATTAGCATCAACATTAAGGTGGATAAAGATAATTTTTTTCCACTTTTTCCGCGGAGCACCCTCTTATTTGTGTCCATTAGTTATAAAACTCATCTATAATTTTGTAACACTTATAGAGGTCGCCACCAGCGATTAAAGTTTTGAAATTTATAAAAAAAATATTAACCCATGATTAAAAAACTTAAAAACAAAAAAAAAATTTACTAGCCTACGCGGTGCCACTGCTGACCTCCCCCGATTTTTTCCACCGCTCTCTATCCTGCGCATGTTCTGCATGCCCAGCCCATTCCCACTTGAGTTTGGCAGTTTTCTCTCCAACATCAGCGATACCAGTTCGGGAACGCAGGGTGGTGGTCCTGATTCGGTCTAGCCGTTTGACACCTAGTATGCTACGTTCCATTGCTCTATGGCAAACCTTGAGTTTGAACTTTTGACACTCGGTGAGCGACCATGTTTGAGCACCGTAGGACAGGCAGGATATACGTATCGATGAGGGGAGGTCCCCTTTCATAAATTGCTTTAAGGACCAGAAGCTTTTCCAGGCGTTTTCAACACGACGGTCTACTTCTTTTTGCTGCCTGTTATCGAAAGAAACTATCTGGCCCAAGTAAATATACCTACTCATCGACGTAGTGCATGACCTGCCCGTCTACCTCGACCCCACGTTTCGTGCTATTAGTCATGAGCTGTGTCTTCGTACGGTTCATTGAAAGTCCAACCTCAAGGCTCGCTGCGCTCAGGTCTTGGAGCATAAAAAAAAATAAAAAAATTTACTCCAAAAACCTAGCAACAAACATGGTACCCGCCAAACTGCAAGGCAGTCTGTTGGCGGAGACAGCTCTCAATTATTAATATTAACTTATCTACACCGTGAAATTTACATCGTTTTGTTCCCGCCGTATAGTGATAGTACCCGTCAAACTGAACAACATTTCACGAAAAAAAAAAATCCTGCGACAAAAAAATTTTTGGTCTCCATACAAACTGAGAATCCCGACCGACCCATTTTGTATGGAGACCAAAAATTTTTTTGTCACAGGAATTTTTTTTTCGTGAAAAGTTGTTCAGTTTGATGGGTACTATCACTACACGGCGGGAACAAAACGATGTACATTTCATGCTGTATAGGTACTTACAACAATTAGCCGTATGCCTACAACCTACACATATAACCAAAACAATACACAATGCACGTACATATCTAAAATATCATTCTTCACTTTCAAGTGCAGACAACAACGCTTCTTTTATTTTCATTTTTAATCTAAATTTTGACACTATTTTCATCTATTGTTAAACCATTAAAAATTTTAGGTACTAAGTAACACCTTGTTCTCTGACCATAATAATTACATACTCTAGGTACAAGGTATTTTTTTGCACTGATAGATCTAGTAATTAGGCCAGTCTAAATCAACATCAAACATCGCAAACGCGCATGTATCTACGATTTTTTTATATGTTGTTAGGTTTCTTGAGACTATTGTAAGAATCAATTTGGAAATAAATAACATTTTTTTTTTTATTTTTTTTTTTATTAAGAGTAGTTTACACCCAAGTTCGCAACCCTGAAAACCCTGTGCTACCCCCAGTTTCAGTTTATTTTTTTAAATCTACCCTAAGGAAGCCTTTTTCAAGTATGTTTGCCTTATAATTTAATAAAGCTAACTAGTATTTCTACAATTTGAGTTTTACCCCAGCACTCTAGGTCCATTAGTTGCAGAGATACAGCTTGTCAAAGGTAGACTTTTTTTTTAAAGTATATTTTGTGTTTGGGTCCTATTCAAAGACACGTACTGGCTAAACTAATGGTCCTGGAACTGCTTCAATTGTTCATCTGATTGTTTTGTGACGCAGACTCTTTGGAATATGGTTAGGGGATCAACATCAACTCTCTTGATAAATACTTTCACAGAGGTGGTGACTGATGCCAAGGTCTTCACTTTGTCCTGGGTCAGCGTTTTTCGCGGTTTTTTGAGGTTTTTGGGTAGCACAGGGTTTTCAGGGTTGCAAACTTGGGTGTTCTCTACTCTCAAGGGTTCTAACAACATATAAAAAAATCGTAGTTACATGCGCGTTTGCGATGTTTGTCCTTTTTTCTGTTGATATTGACTGGCCTAAATGTAAGAATGTTCCGCAAATGTTTTAAATTCAGTGCTTCTATATTCCTCTAAGGCTATCATTAATATAACTTTTTCATGTATAGGTAGAACATAATTGAAACAACATTTACGCGTTTTTATTAACTCGCTTTCTTGTCTGTCTGTCTGTCTGTTTGTTCGTTTGTGGGTTTGTTTATTCGGTCCGAATCTTGCAACTCATTTTTGGAGCACGTGCTGTCATTCGATTGTGCTGAAATTTGGTAAACTTATGTAACCTCGCAATGCAATATTATGATACCATGGAGCTGGTCTGATGATAGAGACGGAAGGTGGCCATAGGAACTCCTAAATACACAAAACAAGCTATTTTTCGATGCTAGTGTAAGTTTCAGAAATATTTTATTTTAAAGTGCTTATTATTGTTAAAGTCAAGTTCCCCCCCCCCCCCCCCCCCCCCTCCTACGAAGCCCCCTACCAGTAAAACCGTTGTATTTGGAAATGTGAAAAAAATCATGGTAGTGTGCATATCATGAATTTAAAAGGAAAACTATCAACATCAAGTCGGCTTTACAGGTTAACGAGTATTAGACCAACTTATAAAATTTACTTATAGTAGTATCGTAGAAAATGACTGAGTCAAGGATACCATTTTATTTAGAAATGTAAAAAAATGAGAGCAATAGTGAAAACAATGAATTTAAAAGAATAGTTGTCAAAATCATGTAGGCTTTACAGGTTAAATAGACTAACTTATAAAATGTAGGTACTTGTATTAGTAAAAAATTCATTACAAAATACCTATATATTGTACAAATTGATATTGATGAATCTTAACCTGTCTAAAGCAGGTAAGTACCTACTTTATCTAAGTAGTATTGGGCAACTACGGAACCCTACATATTGCGTGGCCCGACACATGCTTGGCCGGTTTTATTTTACCGATTGATGCCGCTAATTCCTTGGTAGTTTGATACGGATCGGCTTTACCATCGCATTCATTAGCCGTACTTTTTCCAAACACAGTATTGATTTTGCGAGCTGTTTTTCACGCCGGAACTCGTATTAAAAAATACTCTAATTTTCAAATTAAAGCCGAAAGAAAAACAACCCCCTTACATCCTCTTTGGCAAAACAATGATAAGTCAAACAATCGAATGTTATACTTACAGTTTTTTTTCCTTATTTCAAGGCTCGCCTCGCCACCCACTGGACACAACATCCAGTACAATTTACTAACAAACTAATTACGAAAAAGTTGCGGAGCAGGGGCGAGGGGAACGCGTAGTGATTGGTTCATCTCGCTTACGCAACGTATTGACAGGTCTCATAATTGGTCGAAACAGAAGTGAGCCGCGAGGTATTGGCCGCCCAGAGATAATTATATGTGCAAATGCACCTATGCATTTCGGAAAGTAGCGCCCTGACATGTGGTGTCCAGTGGCATGCATGGTTTTTAAGTTTAACTACACTCTAGGAGCCGGGTTGTGATGTGACAATAGCCTAAAAGGTGAAGAAGTTAACTTGTACGCCAGCGCAGGAGCCATGAAGGTGAAGTTGTCAACTTGTACGACGACCCAGGAGCCAACGAACTTTTGTCTGTTATTGCTTTAAGCTTTTTTATTATCTTATGTATTGTTTCTTTTTATAGTGCTTTATATGTGACAACAGTTATCCGTAAATAGTTTTATTTTTAAGTTAGGTATTTTCAAAATTCTAAAGGCCAACGACGCCAATCCTTTCGGTTCCTATCTTTCGGCCACACCTGCTTTTTGGCGCAATTTGGTCCAAATCCGGTAGGTTGACACTAACTTCAACCAATTTTAGAGATACATTAGTCTTCCGTTCTGTTTTTCCTTGTTTAGTTTTTCTTTTTAAAATTAATTTTAGAAACCTAGTAAGTGACTTTAAAGACAATTTAATTCCTGTGTTGTAGTCCTTCATTTATTTTTCAAAATTTTATACGAGGAGGGATCAAAAAGTAGTGAGAACGACATACTCCTTGGTAAGAAAAAAAAAATACTGGCAGGCATAGCTCAGATACATATTTGTAATATTAATAAAGAAAAAAAAAATCTTCGATTCTCTTTTGTTTTTTTCTGAATGTAGTCATTTGTTTGCTTCGTGTCCGAACGTGTTCTCGAAAATGGAGAAAAACGTGCGAGCCGTAAAGTTAACAACTCAAGAGATTCATTGCGATTTGGAGGCAACATTAGGAGAGTCTGCTCCGCCGTATTCTACTGTCGCAAGGTGGGCTTCTCAATTTCGAGTAGGGAGAACGAGCACGGAAGACGAACATCGTTGCGGCCGTCCATCGACGTCAGTCACCCAAGAAAATGTTGCGAAAGTCGAGAAAATTGTATTGAGCGATCGAAGAGTTACCATCCGATACTTAATTCAAGAAACGGACATTTCATATGGAAGTATTCAATCCATATTGAAACAATCTTTGAATATGAGAAAAGTTTCCGTAAGATGTTGTGCCGAGAATGTTGACCGACAGTCAGAAACAAAATCGACTTGACATTTCGAAGATATTGTTGGACAAGTTTCAAGAAGATTCTGAGAACTTTGTGTCTCGTTTCGTAACAATGGACGAAACATGGGTCCATCATTTTGATCCTGAGACAAAACAGCAATCTTTGCAATGGAAACGGCCATCATCACCGACCCCGAAGAAGTTTCGTGCCGTGGCATCGGCTGGCAAGGTTATGGCCTCAATATTTTGGGACACAGAAGGGATATTGTTGATTGATTACCTGGAGCGTGGAACCACTATTACAGGCCAATATTATGCAGCTTTAATTCCCAAGTTGAGGAATGCCATCAAAGAGAAAAGGAGAGGGAAACTTCGAAGCAGCACTTCGATTGAGACCCAAAAATGTATTACTGAGCATTAAATGTTATGACATGACTATGGTTCAACTTACGCGCCGCGATCTATGCTTACTTACCCACATGATAAGAAGAAATTGTCGATTTTCAAAGATACAAAATGACACGTAATGAAACTTATAAATTTGACTCGTGGTCGCGGCAAGATACGGCGAATGATGAAGAGTGCACTTACAGTTTTATTTTTAACTAGCTTTCCGCCCGCGGTTTCACCTGCGTTTAATGAGTTTTCCCGTAGGAATGAAGTGTTTTCCCGCGGTAAAAAGTAGCCTATGTCCTATTGCAGAACCTAACCTATATGTGTGCCAAGTTTCATCTTGATCAGTCCAGTGGTTCAAGCGTGATTCGGCAACAAACATCCAAACATCCAAACTTTCGCATTTATAATATTATTAGTAGGATAACTAACAACAATACTGCGTGGCGTGCGACACATTTTGGCCGCGTTCCGATACGTGCTTTTATATCACTTTCGAATCAAACTGTCAGCGCCGTCAGCGATCAGATTGTATGGGTTTCGCCTGCTGACAGTAATTCGGTACGCGCTTTTAGTGCGCTAAAATCGATTTCAGCACGTATCGGAACGCAGGGTTTGTCGGAGAGCATGCAGTGCGATCGCACCTTAAAATTTAGTGTCGTAACTTCCACCAAACCTTTTATTGATATTAACTGTTCCGATTTTTAATCTGTATTCTGAAAATATTAGTAGTTACTCAATTTACTGCATTACTGTTTCGTATTTGTTTAATAAAATATAAAAATTGAAATTAAAAACATATTTTATTTAATAATTAAAGAATATCCGACGTTGATAAAAGCACTTGTGCTTTTTGCGAACCGTATTCATTCATATAATATTAAATAGGCGGGAGTGAACCCTTAGACATGTGTGATTCCAAAGATCCCATTACCTCTTGTTCCCCTAAGCACTCCAAACTTTGTAATTCACACGAGCCCCTTGAACCTTGTGATCCAACACGGTTGCCCTTAGAATCCCGTAATCCAGGTGCACTATTTAATCCCTTTTGGCTTTGTGAATCTTGATGCTCTATCGAGCTCTCTGCCTCTAAATGGTCCCTTTTCTTCGGCTTGTGCTTTGGAAGAATATTCATCACTTTTATATTTTGCCCAATATTGTTCTGAAATTAGAAATATTGTTTGAATATACACTACTTAAAGAAAAAACTATAGAATAGCGGATAAAGAAAGGTAGTGCTTGGGATGAACCGCACATGAAAATGTTTATTTTCAATACACCTTGCTCGAAAATTGAACTTACCAAGGCAGTAAACTGTGCGGTAAATGCGTTTTACCGCACTAGTGCGATTTTATTTCAATTTTTTTTTAATCACAACAATATATACTCGTATATATATTTTCCAATAAATCGTTAATAGTTTACAAGTTACAAGTTAAAAAGTAACCAGAGGTAGCTCTCTTTTATAATTATTAATTACATTATGCGGGAAAAGACAATTTTTACGGTCTTCAAAATTATTATTCAGCCAGGATCATTTTGATAATAAATAAAAATTTAAATCGATCCATACAAAGAGAAAAGTATTTTATATTATTTATTTCAACAAATTGTATCAAAAATATTACCAGCCAGTAATATTTTAATTATAAAAATAAAATTATCTCGATTTAACTAAGAATCAATTCGTAGAGGCTGAATGTTCGCCAGAGCCTTTTATCCGTAATAATATCTACTTGTGTTCTTTTCTCGATTGTGAGTAAAGAACACAAGTCAGTTTGTAAAAAAATAACACATGGGTTACGTATCTACCACATTGAAATCACACGTGCGGCACAAACATCAATGCACCTATTTCATAGTCAAACTGAGAAATTTTCGGTTAGTTTTAATGACATCACTGTACCCCTTATATTAACTTTTGAAAAGTCACGCACAAGTCTAAATTAACCTAATTTTCAGTATTTTATCGTTAAAATTGACATAAATTAATAAAATATGTATCAAATCTAAATCAAAACATTGCTTAAAACCACAGATAACATTTTTTTATTTCGGCAAAAATTTTCTCCCGCCTTTTTTTATAGGGCGCGTTCGTATCCAGCCAGGCATGATTCTTGACAAAAAAAAAATTGGTTTATTTTATTATTTTTAATTCTTTTATTGTTATTTTCTTGGTAAATACGTGTATTTTGTATTCATCTTGCATAGGAAAGTAATTCAAGCGAATTTTTTTATTGAAATTAAAAAGGCTGTTTGTTATTTAAGTCTATTTCTTTGCCATCTATGAAAATTATAAAAAGAATGTTCGAATTTCAAAGTTACTTATATCCCGGGATGTAAGTTGGACTTGCATCCTTTCTTTGGGGTCATTATTGGAGTACTTTCGAGCATGAGAGATGAAAATATCCTTTATTAAGAGTTTCTCAAAATATACTCGCTGGCACAACTAACCGTCCACCCTTCAATACTCGTGATTCTTTATAATTCCATAAATTACAGCTGATGTTAGTTAAAAAGTAGTTAATTTAACGTTTATTTAAGTGTGTCGTAAAATTATCAATAAATCAATCGTAATTATAGTGCAGTTTAAAATTAACCCGTAATACTACAAGGGTGGGCGGTTAAATGTGCCGGTGAGTATATAAAAAAACTTCCTTCCCATAAAAGAAAAGTTCGAGAGAAACACCCTTCACGACAAAAAAATGTTATTTGAAATATTTATCTAAGTACAATCATAGCTAAATAAATTCTCAAAGGTCACATAACTGGGTAGATTCCTGCGGTTAGGGAGTGGTGCGGAAGGGGTGGCTGACATGAGACGTAACTGAACTGTCTCTCTATGCAAGTGACAGCGACGACGACGCGCTGTCCAATTCACGATTCGTGCGATAAATTATAATATACTTCAAAAACACTTTTTTTCTCCAAAATATGTTTATAAATATCACAAAGTAGGTAAAGCGGCGCGGGGCCCCAGATAGAGAGTCCACTCGGAACAAACTGCCATTTCTGCCACGCACGCACACATGTATGTTGTTTATAGGCGTTGCCACGTAGGTTGCCACGCAGTTCCCAAACAGTACTCCATAGTGTTTGCTCACAGAGTTTGTCGCGATCGCAAACTCAGAAAAAATGCTAATCTTTTATTTAACGTACGTTTGAATTTATTACTAAAATAGATAAATGAAGTAAATATGTAGCAATTATTGACGCAATGCATTTCGGGAAAGTCTGCACTTTAAACTAGGAGGTAACCAGCCAACCAAACGTCAGGATAGCAGGTCAAAAAAAAATTCTTATATCCTATGTAGCAATTATTTATTATATGTAGCAAATATAAGCAATTATGTAGCAATTATCGAATCAACTCTCAGAGACCAACGCCACAGACAACCAGCCATTCTGACGCTCACACTCCTTCGCAAGTTTTATTCATCTGCGAGTGCTAGCGCGGGCGTTTGTGTTTGTAATGTACTATCCTACCAAATTTTTGTCAAAACTGAGAAACAATACAGTAGCAACCAACCCTAGTGAGTTTGGCATGATGACGTAATTATTTTTGGAGAAGGCGAGAGTGGTCCTTCTGTAATCCCTTTTAATATTAGAGTAATTAAAGTAAAATTTTAGACCAATAAGAAGTTAATAATCAACACTTTCTCAGATCCATAAGCGTCTTCTATGTCAAAAGTGATCTCAGAGTTGACGACATCGTGGGAAGCGACATGGTGGGAACAATTCAACATTTTTATAGACTCATGGCAAAATTGTTTTCTGTTTGAACAAGATTCGATTTTTTGAGATAAAGTGATACCAGAGTCAGAGAATAAAAGAGTTCTCTGAAGAATGTCGGTCATGGTGTCAACTCTTAACAATTTCCGAGTAAATCTTCTCTAAAAAAATTACTCTTTGTTTTTACCTCCTGCGCTTTTTCTGATAGCGTACCTCTATATTCGTAGTTACATACCTATTGAAATTATGGCTTCATTAATTATATTAAATAAGGAGTTTCACGACAATGGTCAAGTCGGACATGTATGAAAATCTTGTGCACTGATGTATAACAGGTAAAGAAACACAACATTCAGTAGTAACAAACAAGACAATCGTTTTTAAACTTATTAATTTGTGAAGCTACTTGTTTTTATTTTTTTTTAATTACATGGAATCTCTTAATCAACTTTTCATCTATTCCAGCTATTTAAGAGGATAGCTTTTTACTTTGAAAAAAGTTGAGTTGTGTTTCCGTCATTTAATTCCAATAAGTGCAACTATAAGTGACTCACCAAATGCAAGTGAAGCTGCGATGACGGTAATTAATGATAGGTACTTGTATTTGTTGAACTAAAGTACTTAATACCAAGTAAATATACAGAGAGAGTAGTCCGCGTTCGATGCACAGAACACCTAGGTTCGAAGGCGGATTAAAAGTCGACAGCGCCCTAGGCATGTAGGACTAAACATATTGAAACATGCACCGATGACTAGCGCTGCTGTAAGAATACTGAATGGAGTTCCTAAGAAGTAGATTTGTTCCATTCACGCCGGATCTGTGGTCCCACTTCACAAAAGTAACACTAAACTTCTTGTGTAAGACTGACGATTAAAGCGTATAGAATGATATTTTATATTAAGTGCAGTATATTAAGTTACCCGTATTATTTAGGTTAGTTGGACAGTTCTATAAAAAATTTATTTTTAAGAAAACTAAGTAATATTCAAATGATCTTGGACTGTGACATTCACTTATTCTATCTATCTACTGTTGAATTAAGTTATAATTTTATTTGAAAAATTATTTAAAAAAAATATATTTAATAATCATGGAATAATGAATTTAATTAATTGTTGTTTTATAGTATTATGTTGGTTGTTAGATTTGTTAGTGGCGTCATCGATTTGGGAGCATCCATGTAAGGATGACGTCCTTCGAAATAAATAAATAAATAAGTAAATATAATGTTACGTTATTGAGCAATTTGCCAGAAAATAATCAAAAGTTGAAAAAAAAAATCTTTTCATCTCTCATGCTCTAAAAGTAGTCCAATAATGACCCTAAAGAAAAGATGTAATTCCATCATAAATCCCAAGGGATGTAAGTAATTCGAATCTTTCTTTTTACTATTTTCATAGAAAAATGCACACAGTTATTGGCAAAGAAAGAGACGCATACAACCTAGATAATTCTATAATTAATTTTATTTTATTATAAAAAAATGCCTGATCAGAATGTGGTTACTCCTATTTTTAACCCCCGACGCAAAAAAGAGGGATGTTATAGACGTTTGACCGCTCTGTGTGTGTCTGTGTGTCTGTCTGCGCCACCGTAGCTCTTAAACGGGTCAACCGATTTGGATGCGGTTTTTTTTTATTTGAAAGCAGGTTTTCTAGCGATGGTTCTTAGACATGTTTCATCAAAATCGGTTCAGCCGTTTCAAGGTCATCAGCTCTTTGTTAACTGCGGTAGGGTTCTTAGACGCATAATGTGTATTTACTTTTCACTTTTAAACGTACGTGTGACCTAAAATTTGAAAAACTCATGTATGGTATATAACTTTGCATGATGATGGAATTATTGGTCTGATGCTGCAGCCAGGATATCCAGCACTCTTGAAAAAATAATAGCAGATATGTCGTGTTTGGATTCGTTTTGCTCAGTATTTGATTCTACATACATTGCAATGGTGGCAACACGATGAGCAGATGCTGTAGCCAGGATATCCAGCACATTAGTACTATCTATTACTCTCCAATTTGATAGTGATCCTTTTAGATATAACTGTACTCATATATCATAATTTATTTGTAATAAAGTTAAATAATTATGAAATAAAAATAAATTAAAAATTTAAAAACCCCCGAAGCAAAAAAATCTAAACATTAAAAAGTCAAAAATAATACCTATTGTTGAGCCATCAAATTCAATAAAGTAACACCTATATGTTTTAATTTTATTAGAGAAATTGACGGATGGCACGATTTGGTTTGCTCATTGAAATGACGCTATAATGTCACGTCGGGGTACCGCTTAAGCTTAAGTCAGACGCTTCAATTGATTGACTATCCATTAATTTGTTTAAATTTAAAAACCGCAGAAACCTACTCAGTTATACGCCAGGGTGCTTGAAGTCGGTTGCTTGTGAAGTTATGGTCCATTCCCAGTGGTGGGTTAGGACGTATTGGTGTACCCGACGACTATTTCAATAAATCTTTCATACTATCTTTTTAAAAGTGACGATTAGTTCGCACATAAGTGCGCCCAAAGTAGGTATTAGAAGCCCACGAGCAAATTATTTAAAAAATGAGTTTTTATTTCGTATTGTTTACAATTTTTCAAAATAACTTTTTTCTACTCTAGAATCATTCACGCCGCTCTGGATTCAAAATAACGCCCTCGCCGTAAAAATATAACTTTGCGCCCTTGTCATAAAATTTACTATTTTTCTCGCCGAGACTTGGTTTTGTTAATTGGGTGTTCTCTCCACGATAATTCCTGCCGTGTATAGTTGGGTCACTGTAGCATGAGCTCTGACAGATAAAAAATTTAAAAACTTTTTAATATTATTTCGTTTCTTTATTTATTTATTAAGTAAAATCACATACTGTTTAATGATAAAATAAGATGTGAAGTATCTTTATTTTTAATTATTAGCTATTATGGTTTTTAAACTGAATATTGTAGAAAAATGTTGTTAACGTTGTATGAAGAATTTTGAAGCTGTCAGAATTCATCCTATAATAACCCAACTATAGTGACGAGGCGCTTCAAGTCGAATCTCATCGCACAGACCTCACATTGAAAAAGTTTTATCTAATAAACGGTTAAAATAATAATGTGAAATCTTACGTAATCATCTAATGGTGGCTTGTAGGTTTGCACCACAGGCGCGTTGAGTTTCTTCGCGAAGATAGACCTGCGGTGGTAGGCGCGCACTGCGTCAAATATGAGCGCATGAGTAATGCGCGCGCGGTCCGTCGAGCGTGCGATGCACTTCACTTCGCGCAGCGTGTCTAAAGCAGTGTTCAGCCGCACACGCTCCAAGAAAGAATACAAATTGTTTTCTTTGTTTTCTTCCTACAGCACAAAGATTAGACAATCAATAAATCACTGCGTAATTTTTATTGATGAAATTGTTTGTTTGTTTTTCCTACTTGTGAGTATGAGTTTGATTTGTGTCTCGTAGTGTACGAATAAATGAGTAATATTTCAAAGTAACCGGTACTCTTAGGAAAAAAAATACGCGGAGGATCGTTATGATTGATGATATTATGTACCTAAGTAAACCCTGTTCCAAAAGATGGTACAGCTATGTAAGGATAAACGATTAGGTAGGTACTTGCGGTTCTATGACATTTCTTATTATACCTATTGTGTTTATGAACTACGCTCTGTCCATAACTTCGCTTGCGTGATATATTTTTTATCTTCAAGATGAATTTTTCAGTGCCAAAAATGAAAAATAAGACTTGCACTAGTTTTTAAGTTAGACTTCGCTCGCGTTCTTACGCTCGGTTGTGTAAGATTTTCCCGTGGGAATAAGACTTACCCGTAAAAAGTATCCTATGGTTAATCCAGGGTACAAACTATCTCTATTTCAAACATTCCAATTCGTTCAGTAGTTTTTGCGTCGAAGAGTAACAAACATCCATCCACACTTACAAACTTTCGCGTTTTTACGTATAATATTAGTTAGGTACCTCTTTTCTGAACCTTTCCTGGACTTTTAATTGTTGCTGTTGAATACATTTACTCCAACCTCTGCAACAAAATTATGAAATCTTGTAAAATTTTAATTGAATAGTATTTGGGCATTAATACTCCTATATTCTAATAACTGAGATGGTGAGATGGTGAGGTCGTTTCTACTTCACTTGTCAGCACTAGACAGTCTTTTTATTTGGGAAAGATTCTAATTTTAAGTGTTGTGCTCCAGGGAGTACGATGGATACGATCAATGGTATAAAATGTATAAATTTGCAGCAAAATATTAAAATATATATATCAATAGTTATGTAGAAATTATACATTATATTGGGTCCTGCCACGGAGCATGCTCTCCAGCAGAATCACAATGCTACTGGCACCTAAATTAAATCCTTAGAATAAAACCCAGCTAAAAAAGGAATTCCACATACAGCTAGCACTGCAAGCAAGCAAGCACTGTGGGTATTTTAGGCAGTATACTTGTGGTAACAAGCATAGCTGACCCGGCGCGACGACGACGTAAGCCTAAATTAAAACTAAAATAAACCATATTAAGAGCTCTTCTCACCTCTTTGGTGATAAGAGCATGATTTTATATATACCTATGTATATACTAAAAATCTAATGAAATCAAGCCGGGCGCACTGAATAAGTTACAGTACTTGCACTTGCACCGGATCAGAGACGTCGTCGATAGGCAACTACTGATTGCCTACTGGTTGATTGTCGATAAACCATTGATTGAGAAGGACTATAGATAATTTTCACACCTCATTAATACATACTTAGAGCATACCGAAAGTTTCTGGATTCTGAAAGACTAGATATAAGACTTACGATACATTTATTGTTTTTCGAAGTATATTCCTTCGCAATTTTGCATTCGCTAAAACCACTGTACAAAGCAGTTGGACAAGTCTTCTTTATAGGGAGCCATTGAGGCTTCTTGGAACGCATTCACCGTCGATTCAGGGTTTGTAAAACGCGTGTCTCTAAGTTTGTCTTTAATTTTTGGAAGCAAAAAGAAGTCGCAGGGTCTGAGGTCCGGGCTGTAAGGGTCGGGCCACACTTATCGACGGCCTTTCGCATTTTGCCGTTTGAAAAGGAGCACACTTGTACGCATTATGCCGATCCGCCGCTTACGGACGCGTTCGCATGCGTACGCAGCCGTAAGGTGCCGTATAGCTCCGTCACAGTCTAAAATAGTTGTTGCACACAGTATACGTAGTATACGTAATAATATGTTCTGTACATTCAGTGTTTTTGTTGCGCATTTGAGGAAACAATATAGGTAGTACAAATACACTGTTGATGTTTATTTTCGAATTATTTCTAGTACTAGTTTTGTTAAACAATTTGTTTATTTGCAGTAAAGTAATTTATTTGATGGCGGTAATACTCAATACATGCAGGATAGTTAGAAAGTTTCTGTCGACAGACTTACACCAGCACGTGGCTTAGGCCCGTGCAATATTTTTACCTCTTCGGAGAGATTAAAACTTTAATAACAAGAATAATAATAATAAAAAAAATATTTACCAAATTCAAATACAATGCCAGTAAAGATGTTACAAAATATACCAAATTATACCAAGGGCTAGTAAAATGACGCATACAATAAACCTTGCCTCTTAAACTAGGGAAATCTGTATC
The DNA here is from genome assembly GCA_951230895.1 of Carpatolechia fugitivella. Taxonomy (NCBI): domain Eukaryota; kingdom Metazoa; phylum Arthropoda; class Insecta; order Lepidoptera; family Gelechiidae; genus Carpatolechia; species Carpatolechia fugitivella. The sequence goes on along the minus strand of OX579645.1, from coordinate 18,047,171 downwards.
TTAAGGGGCAGAATTGATGAACATAAACTGATGGGTGATAAATTCTTTGATGTGCATCATAATATTCATTATCTGTACCAATCTCGACTGTTTTTGTTTTCAAGGGAAACAAAAGTATCTATGTTCCAGTGGAATACCCACAATAAATACAAACATCTTTTACTTTTACGAATATTGCGAAAAACATCGGGTATAGTAGCTCAAAACTGTGCTTAAAATATGAAATCATTAGAGACAAAAATTATTAAAATAAAAAACTTATTTTTGTTCCGCATTTGTTGATCTACTGTACTTTGTACACTGTGGTGCAACTTATCGCCGTCGTTCGCCGTCGTTCGCCGTCGTCCGCCATCGATACCTGCGGACGGTCGACCGCGTTTCGCCGTCGGGGCGCGTGCTTGGCGTCGATGCGAAAGGATTTCCATAAGCGCGTTTTGTATAGGCAAACCGTCGTCGATCGCCGTCGATAAGTGTGGCCTGACCATAAGGCGGATGCGTCATCAATTCCACATTTGAAGCCTTCAATAGGCTTCTGTTACCTGAGCGGAATGTGAGGATGCGTTATCGTGGTGTAGGAGGACATTGCTTCGAGGATACTTTTCGCCATTTTTTCTAAGATTCTGGGCAAGCAATTGTTGACGTACCAATCTGCAGTCACTATCCTTTGATCTTCAAACGATACTGTAGTGTAATGTCCTGATTTGCAAAAAAAGAAGCAAACATTTTCTGTCACGATAACAGCCAGTGACTGTCCTCCGTTAAACGTTTTTATTATTTTACTGCACCACTGGACACGCAGTCGTTTCTGGTCCTCCGTTAAGTCATGCGGTATCCATCGAATGTAAAGCTTCCGAACCTTCAGATGCACATGTAAAATGTTTTGCACTTGGCTTATTCCAATGCCTATCAAAGCACGAATTTGCTGGCAAGAATTTTTTTTGTCAGTTTCAATAAGTTGTCGTACGGTGTCAATATTAGAGTCTAACCGCAGTCGCCGGCCGACCTTCACGTAACTCGTCATGGAAATGATCATGTCCATGTCTAAATTCTCCAAACCAGGAATACACAGAGCTGCGACATGGTCCTTCATCACCAAATGCCAAGTGAAGTCTCTGGCAATTCTTAATACAATAATCAAGAAGAGTAACCGTCTAGCAAAGCCCGCTAAAACATAGCACCTAACTTGCACAATTAATTTTGACAGACGACGAAGACAGACAGACAGATGATGTCACTGCTGTACATTGAAACTAGATTGAAGCTTACTTTCGATGTTCTTACAAACCCTGTCATATAAAACATCATTGTACCGCGAATTCCAATGTGGTGTATGGTATAGTTTTTTTTCCCCGGCTTCTTTGGTATTCATTTGGTGGGGTCACTGACGCGCGTCGCCAAGGGAGCAGAGCGAAGCGATCGTCTTTTGTTCCTCTGATTTAAAGCGTAGTTACGTTTCTTGACTATTAGATAGTTCGTTGGACTTAAGCCACAACGAAAATAAAAACAAATCATTGAACGAAATATTCACGAGTTAAATTAATTTTGATACCGATAAACCATTTTCGAAAGGACGTAACATAAAAAAAAACAAACATAACATAAAAAAAAACAAATGACAGTCTCGCAAATTAAAAGCATAGAGTTCCATTTTCGAATTCCATAATTGTTTTTTCATTCTTATATTGTATTGTAAGTGGCCAAATCTAGAGACTTTCAGTATTATGCCCCACTTACCTGCCAATATGAAGGAATTCCTCCATAATCTCCTTATCGATGGGGGAATACCCGTGACTTTGAATCTTAGTTTCCAACCAAGTTTGATTGAGCTTTATAGTTAAGTAATGAGATATTAGCACTAACATGACCTGAATCATAAAAAGAATATAGTTAACTTTAAATATTTATTGGGGCTTTTCACAAGTACAATTCTAGGTACGTGGAACAAGAGCGCGAGCGGCTCGCGCCCGATTCCGTCGAATCTCTTCCAAGTTCGGTTACGAACATTTCATAAAGGCGCGAGAAAACAACTGCTAGTAACGCCGCCGTGCAGCAGCAGCGGGCCATGGAGGCCGCACGCCACAGTATAGTACTTATCATAAGAAATAAACTACCACCGAGCGAAAGATTTTAGCATATTCGCTATAGTAACTAAAAAGAATTATTTTTATTGAATTTATAACAAGCCCGCAACAAGTTTTATTTTAGTTCCAAAATGTTCAAATATTTGACGTGGCTATTAATAAACATAACAAAAGATATGAACAATCATAGTTAGGAAAAAGCATAGACTTAGAATTCTTTTTTGCTGTAGGTATCTATGGGAAAAAGTGTTGATAAAAAACAACATTCATCCACTTTGTTGAAAAATACTAAATCAAGTGATAACGATGTTACTTTTGGAAACTTGAAATAGAATAGTTTATTGCAAACAAGAAATAACGCAGAACGGGAATACAAAATGTAATAAGAAGAAGACTTCTTCTTTGCGTGTCGATGACAAATTAAATCTTTCTAGCCCAGAACTCAGCCACTTCGACTGCACTATTTGTGGCGTCCATTAGTCCTGCTGCGAACAGACAGGTGACAGGGCAGGCAGGACAGGACACTAAATGAGCCATGGACTGCACCGCTCCACACACACTATGTATATTGAAATTTGAAGTGACGATCGAGGGCGTTATCGCACTCATCCGTATCCGATCCGGTTTTCATTCGTATTTGAGATGATATAGCATGATATTGTCGTAGTGAATAGTGATGTGCCGAGTCGAGCTGACTCGAGTACCTTGTTAAGTACTCACATATTCGAGAATTCAGAATATAGCAGTTGAATACCCAGGTACCGTCAACTGCAAGTCAGTGGAGTTACTAATCTCGACCATAATGCTATAGAAGTAAGAAGCGTTCAAGGTCAAAGTGTAACACTTTACCACTGACTGATGAGCAGTCGACTGTACTCGAGTATGAATTTCGGGTACTTATAGAATTCGAATACTAGTTGATCTTTTTCTGCTATCTGCTAAACAGGGCGATGAATACTAGTACTGATGAGGATTGAGACAACTACAAAGAAGCCAAATCTAAGTACAAGAAACGACTACGGTTCAAAATTAGCTTCTCATGGAGGAAATACTGCAGCGACATTGAATACGTTGATCAAGCAAATCGGGTAAGGCAGATACAAGTACTAGCTAAACACATCCAAGTTGGGATCACTTAAAAAACCAGATGGAACATATACCTCTTCCACCACAGAAACACACAGTCTCTTGCTGGAGACTCAATTCCTCCGAAGTAGAATAATCAAGGAGGTTGTGTGGCCGGGAGTAGGTATACAAGGAAGCTGTCGACCACAAAGACATAACTAATAATATTATTACTGCTGACAATGTAAGATGGGCCATAAATAGCTTTCAACCTTTTAAATCAGCAGGACCAGATATGGAATCTTCCCAGCACTTCTACAATGTGGTGGGGAATTTGTCATCAACATAATGGTCCAAATCTTGAGAGCATGCCTATGATTTGGATACGTTCCTAAAAGGTGGAGAGAAGTGAACGTAGTTTTCATACCAAAGCCAGGTAGGAGCCACTATACTAACGCTAAATCTTTCACTTTCTTGCTTAAGACATCTGAGAGATGGAGCATTAAAACATATACCCTTACATAAGAATCAACATGCATACAGTTTGGGTAAGCCTACTGAGTTGGCTCTTCATGAAGTCGTATTCACAATTGAAGAGGCGATTCAAAACAAATGCATCTGTCTTGGAACTTTTATTGATATACCTGGGCTGATTGATAACTGGCCGAAACGACGAACTTAAAAAAATTATACGCAAAAAAAAAATATTACATTATATTTTGGCATCTTTTTGAAAATAGAACGCCAAATTTGAATTTAATCGAACTGGTGGAATTTGTTTGATAGGACGTAGAACTTTCTCTGTCGTAAATTTTCTTAACAATGGAAAGAAACGAAATTCGTGCGGTGATAAAGTTTTACGTTTTAAAACAGAAAACAGCAACCCAGATTAAAACCAAGCTAGACAGTGTTTTAGGTAATTCTGCTCCTGCATTGAGTACAATTCACACCTGGGTAACTGATTTTAAACGTGGAAGACAGAGCTGCGAAGACGCCCACAGGTCTGGCCGTCCAAATGAAGTCACGAATCCGGACATGATAAAAAAAAATCACAAAATTGTATTGAATGATCGGCGCTTGAAGTTGCGAGAGATAGCAGAGATGGTGAGCATTTCATCTGAACGCGTTTTTAATATTTTAAACCAACATTTGGGAATGAAAAAGCTTTGCGCGCGATGGGTGCCGCGTATGCTCACTGTTGACCAAAAGCAACGTAGAGTGGACGATTCATCGGAGTGTTTGGCGCTGTTTAACCAAGATCCTAACGAGTTTTCGCGGCGTTATGTAACAGTCGATGAAACCTGGATACATCATTATACTCCCGAGACAAAAGAACAATCTAAGCAGTGGACTGAGAGCGGAAGACCTGCGCCGAAGAAAGCAAAAACGGTTTTGTCGGCCGGCAAAGTGATGGCGACTGTTTTTTGGGATGCTCGAGGGATTATTTTAGTGGATTATCTGCAAAAAGGAAAAACAATAATTGGAGAGTACTACGCAAGCTTGCTGCAAAAATTAAGTGAAGAAATCCAGAAAAAACGACCACATTTGGCCAAGAAAAAAGTTTTGTTCCACCATGACAACGCACCTGCACACACGTCAATGGTTGCAGTCGCCAAACTCCATGAATTGCGGTTCGAATTGCTACCGCATCCACCCTATTCCCCGGATCTGGCCCCGTGTGACTTCCACTTATTCCCAAACCTGAAGAAATGGTTAGGTGGCCAGAGATTTTCATCAAATGAAGAAGTCATTGTTGCCGTGGACGAGTATTTTGAGGGGTTGGAGAAAACATTTTATCAAACTGGTGTAACGGCATTGGAGAAGCGCTGGACTAAATGCATCGAGGTAGAAGGAAACTACGTTGAGAAATAAATTTATTTTAAATAGATTTTTAAAGATTTTCTTTGTCGTTTCGGAAACTTATCAATCTCGTAGAAGGTGCCTTCGACAAGACGCAACATAGCAGTATAAGTGCCTTTCTAACAAAGCATGAAGTGTCAACAGCTGTAAACAACTGGATCACAAACATGCTTAATAAACGTATCGTGCGACTAGCAGGTGAGTCCCTGTCGGCGGAAGTAGTGCGGGGATGTCTTCAGGGAGGAGTGCTCTGTCCGCTACTGTGGAATCTGGTCATTAATGACCTAATTACCAAGCTTAACGCCAATGGATACTACACCATAGGATATGCCGATGATTTGGTAATCCTCATCACAGACAAATTTGCCGGCACAGTGTGCAACCTTAAACAAACAGCTCTTCGTATCGTGGAGCGCTGGTGTCAAGAATATGACATATCGGTTAACCCCACAAAAACGGAAATGTTTATGTTTACTAACAATAGGGCTCTTGGTATGTATACCTTACTTAAGCTCTTTGGAACGGAACTCCAGCTAGCAACAGAGGTGAAGTCCTGGATAGCAAGCTCAATTGGACATTAACAACAAACTAAATAAGGCGAGTATTGCTTTGTGGCAGTGTCAGAGAATGGTGGGGAAAAAGTGGGGACTTTATCCCAACATCATTCTTTGGCTGTACGTGACAGTAATCCGCCCTCTTGTCTGTTATGGAGCTGTGGTGTGGTGGACCAGAACCAAACTAACCATAACATAATGGTAAGCAAACTCCAAAGCTTCCAAAGACTGGCCTGCATGGCGATCACAGGCTGTATGAGAACATCGCCAACTGCAGCAATGGAGGCCATGTTATATCTTCCGCCACTCTAGCTGTACATAAAGCAGGAGGCCGCCTCGTCTGCGGTAACACTTAACACCCTAGGACTATGGAGAAATAACAGCACGCTGCCATCCTAGAGGAAGTTCACAAAAAATTTCCTATCTCAATGGTTTGCAGTGACAGGATTCCAAAACAATTTGTTTTCGACAAGAAATACAAAATACAATTACACGAGAACCATCGGGTTGAAGGGCTCAACATTGAAGAGTTCAGAATCTTCACCGATGGATCCAAAACTGAAGCAGGCACAGGTTCAGGAACCTTCTCGGATGACCTAAACATCAAGTTAGCCCTTCCACTGGGTGCACACAATACAGTCTTTCAAGCTGAATGGGCATCATCTCGGCCGCTAATGCCATAACATCGAGAAAGGTAAGAAGCTCCTCCATTTGAATCCTCTCAAGAGAGTATGGCTGTATTACAAGCCTTAAAAAGCACTACCATTAACTCAGGGCTAATCTACGAGTGTCATAAACGACTAATGGAGGTATGCCAACAAAACCGCGTAACCCTTCAATGGATAAAAGGACACAGCGGGTCTAGAAGTAACGATGCAGCGGATGAATTGGCTGTGGGTTTCTTGCACACAGAGGACGTCACAATGTTCTGACAGCAGTTCGTACTTGTCCTCGGAAAATCCTTCGATGTTAATCGAGACTACACGCAAAGCCAGCTTGAGCGCTGGGCTATTGGGTAGATGATTGGGATTTGTCATCGTAGTGATAGGATTAGCCAGTCAGCGTGAGAACCCGCTGATTGCCCAGGGTGCGCCGGACGTGCGAATTTTCTGTACATCACTCGAGGAGGCTCCTTTCATGCACCCCTAAAGAAAACTGTACAGATTGGCGGCCTTATTTCTTTCTTTTCGAGTCGATTCGGCGACTAAATTTGGGAAAACCAATACTCTGCTACAGATATGGCATTGTCTGTGGCATTATAGAGGTCTTCGCGTGTACGGTGGTAGGGCACGCTGGGCAAGACAGTAAGTGAGCTGTGCCGGCTTTTTAGTCTATGATTCACTGGCACATGGCAGTGCATTGGGTGCCGCTGGTCCGAATCCTTTTTAGCCCGTTCAGTAGAGCTTGCCACATCTCTGCGGACGTCTGGGGGAGCAATACCAGCAAGCGGATACAGCATTCCAACAGGAGTCGGTTTTAAACAGCCTGTGATAATTCGGCATGTGTCGTTCAGTGCTGTATCCACCTGCTGCGTGTGTGCAGAGCGGCTCCATACCGGGCTGACGTATTCACCCGCCGAAAATGACAGGGCTAAACCAGTCGTCCGCAGAACCATGGGAGAGGCTCCCCACTTGGTGGAAGTGAGTCGACGCAGTAGATTGTTTCGAGTGCCCACTTTCTGCTTAGTATTAATACAGTGTTGCTTATAGGTAACCGCTCTGTCTAAAGTAATACCAAGATATTTAGGGTGAGAGCAATGGGTAATCGAAACATCTCGCCAGCAGATATTGAGTGTACGCTTGGCTTCGCGAATGCGTAGGTGGAAGGCACAAGACTGCGTCTTTGAGGGGTTGGGTCGCAAGGAATTCTCATCATAATAGCAACTAAGGAATTCAAGTTGTTTAGATTCTTTTCGACCTCGGTGAAGGAAGGTACTTGGGCCTTGGGCCGTTAGTGCCAGATCGTCGGCATATATGAATCGAGAAGTGTTAGGTGAAGTAGGCTGATCGTTCGTGTATATATTACACAACAGTGGGGCTAATACACTTCCTTGTGAAAGGCCGTTTTTTAGAGACCTCCATCGGCTTTTCTCTGTTGAAAGGTTGACCTGGAAACATCTGTTATGCAATAGTTTGCTGAGGAGCATTGTGAATGCGTGATCGTCAGTCATTTTGGTCACCTTCCACAGCTGCCATTTTATGTTTACTGTGTCATACGCAGCTGATAAATCCACAAACACTACGCCAGTAACGTGGCCAAGCTCAAACCCCTCCTCAAGGTGCTGTGTGAGGTTAAGTGTTTGGTTACACCAAGATTTACCAGGTCGAAATCCTGCTTGTTCGGGTATGAGCTTAGGGTCCACGACACTGACTAGGCGATTGAGCAGCATTCTTTCCAGTAGCTTGTACGTATGACACAGCAAAGATATTGGACGGTAGCTTTTGGGATCGTTAGCTGCTTTCCTAGGTTTTAGTAGGGCGATCACCGTAGACTTCCTCCAGAGCCGTGGTATACGTGCAGAGTCCAGACAACTATTGAAAAGCTGTAGCAGCCAAGAAACTGCTACAGGCCATAGGTTCTGCAGCTGTTCAACAGAAACCCCAGAAGCTTTACCGCATTTAAGGGATTTTAATGCTGCAATTATTTCTGTGAAGGTAAAGGGCCGGCTGATAGTGCTGCCATTGTCTGGACAACTGTTAGTCTTAGGCGTTGATTTAGATCGACAGCTAGATTTCCCATTTAGAAGAAGTTGGTGGGCCACTTGGTTAGCTGTAACCTGACCTGGTGTAGAGGCTGGCGGGGGGTCACCGGTAAGTTTTCGGATTGACGTCCAGACTCTTTTGCTGTTATGTGTCAGGTTTAGGTTTGTTATCATGGTGGTCCATCTTTCTCGACGAGTGACACCGATCTGTGAAAGTAAAACCTCGCCCAGCTGAATGGTTTCTTCTGAGAAGGGGTCACTGGTAAACAGCTGGTTATATTGCTTGAGGAGATTGGCAGACTCACGAGACCACCCGGGAACATACGACGTACGACATCCTCGGGGGATACACTTGCGGGATGTAGACGCAATTATCTCGGTGAACTGGTCGTAGTTCTTAGGAATGGGAGAGACTGTTAAGAGGATGTCATCAATAGTATTTGCGTATTGTTCCCAGTCAACTTTCAGGTAGTTAAAGCGGCGTTTAAACAGTATTGTCATGGGACGGATCACAGATTGTATGGTGCATATTATAGGTCTGTGTTGGGTTCTCGGAATGGGCTGGCACACAGATTTTATGCACTGTTGTGAGATGCATGTACTCGAAAATATTAGATCCGGGTTATACCCGCGTCGCCACCGGCCACTATCTATTAAAGGACGCCGGAAGCTTGGCGTTGTGGATCAACGAGAGATCGTGCGCATCTGCCCATTCTTCGACTGACTGCCTGACCATCTGTGTCCGTTCCCCGATAGACCCATGCGGTACTGTGGCTATTGAAGTCACCCACGACAACTTTGATGTTATGATTAGGTATCAAAGTTGTTTGGTTTTTGGAAATGAAATGGAACGCCAGGTGGTTTGTAAATTGACGTGACTACACAGTTTCCAAGGTCTATGGTGATAAGCTCAACCGTCTGTTCGGAAGAGCAGCAAGTGGAAACCACCTTGGCGTTCGGGCTGGTGAACACGGCACGCCTTATTGCTAAGGTGGCATTTTATTCCAGGCCAGGTGGCAAGGGTACAGGAGAGTTTCTATGAGAATAACAAGAAAATTTCTGCAGTTCATGCTTATTTGAATTATATGCAATCACACTTAAATGTGTATATAACTGAAAAATTAAAAAATAGGAGACCTTTGAAACTTGCTGGCAAAAACAAAGCGAACTAGTTTTCGACGCAAGCGCGCAAGAATCTTACTAAAAGTCGTCTATTTCTAATTTAACAAGGTAACATCCGTAATTATTATTCTAGAGGATCTGGGTACCGAAAAGAAGTTTATAAGACTACTCAGTTTCGTTATAGCATTGCAGGGTAAATCACCGGACTGTTCAAAAATTAATATGATTGCGTGCTTCGGAAGGCACGTTAAATCGTTGGCCCCTACTATTTATGGAAATGGTTACTTCGGAGCACTTTAGTGCGGTTGCTATAATTGATGTTTTCATTTATACAGTAAAGTTTATCGGGAGCCTTCCGCTTCCCCAAAAGTCCGGTTACGCTTGATACGTCAATGTTGTTGTTGGTACATGTCAAAAAAAACAAAAAAAAAAATAGTTTATCGGCTCAACTAATAAAAAATTTAGAAACATACCTCTTCTTTTTCCTTCAGTTGGATATTCTTGTATAAATTGTAACTCTCATCAGCGAGATTAACTTTTTCTTTTAAATCTTCAGAGAGCATTTGTAATATAGCGTAACACTAAAATCAATAAAAAAAATTGTAAGACATTTTAAATGTGTTTATCTTATTATTACCACTAGTTGTTTCCTGCGGCTACGCTCGCGTTATATAAGATTTTTCCCGTAACAATTATCCTATGATGTGTTAATCCATCTTCATCCAAATTCAGTAGTTTAGGCGTGAAAGTGAAGCAAACATCTAAACATCCATACATATGTTTTAAAATGCGCACCAATAAAATAATAACAGACCTTAGCCATGCGCGATCCAGCTATGGTGAAAGCAGACAAACAAAAAGGTGTCCGTTGATTCCTCGACTCTATAAATTCAGAGCTAAATATATACTCTCTAATAGCAGGAGACATTAGAGGAAACTCTGGTTCTGGAAACAAGATAATAGCTACAATTCTTTTTCAATATGACTTACTATGCTATTACTAAGTATATCAAAGTGGCAATATAACGCTACATTTGGCTCAATCAGTAACCGGGAAGTGGGTAGCATTTTATCTTGAAAGATTTGATTATAGACAGACAGACACCGGGAGTATAACAAAAGCTTCTAAAATAATAGTTAGTCAGTCAGTGCAGTGCATAAAGTGTGCAATCCGGATTAGTAACATTACCGTATTGATTCCATGCTATTAACTTTCTTACCATGTAAAACGTTAAAATCGTCCAACTTGATATTTTCGAATAAGCAGTCTCTTGCAAAGAGAGCTACCAGCAGCGAAGCTATTGTTGCTCCAGGCTTCAAAAGTTGAGGTTCCTGAAATTTATGAATAAGTTCTAAATATAATAATACTATTGGGCTGTAGACCTCACGAGTATTATTATATTTTTTTGAAATATCTGATTTATGTTTTTTTTACGTTTTCAACTTTAACTTAACTTTGTCATTTTTTTAAATTTCCAAAAACTGAATCTACAAAAAATTATATTAATTTATTGAACCTGCTCACAAAATTTCACGAAAATCGGTTGAGAAACGTGACCTGTAGATGAGAACAAACGGATCGACAGTAGGACAGATAGATATACAAAAGCAATTTGACCAAGCTGAAATGGAGACGCTTCGCGCTCGCTCGGCCAATAAATAAATATCTAGTTACGTTCACGTAACATAGATACTCTAAACACGGAAATCCCTTTATTTATATTTGTACTAGCGGCCCTCCCCGGCTTCGCACAGGTAGATTAATACACACTTTTAACCAACTTCAAAATTAAGGAGGCTCGTTTTTTATAATTTTTTTAAATACCTACTCTAAGGGGGGGGAAAACATTTTGGAACTCGAACCGAATAATTCAGTCTTATTATCATACAATATTGTTTAAGTTCCTAACTTTAAAAATTGCTGACATTCCATACAAAATTTAATCCCTACTTCCTTTTTCAAATACGGATTTCGAAAAAATCCTAAAAGACGTGTCAAATCATTTTCATGTTTTTCGACTACAATAGATCCATCTCGGGTTGCAGTGGTCATTGGGACATAATTCGCCCGATCCCTTCTACCTAAATCATAGCCTCAATCCGATTTTTTAATTTCCTAACTTTGGACTTTCCATAGAAACATTTAACCCTACCAAAATAGGTAATTTGATAAAATGCTAAAACATGTATCAAATGAATTATTAATCTCAGTCTAACTCCAATGTTTTAAGTTTTTACCTTTTAGAAATTACAAACATTTAATCCCTGCTTCCTCCTCAAAATAGGGATTTCGTAAAAAGCTTAAACATGTATCAAATTGTTTATAATTCTCAGTTTGAATCCAAATTTTCAATATCCTACCTTTAGAAATGACAAACTTTCCATAACAAAATTTTATCCCTACTTCCCCTTCAAAATAGGGATTTCAAGAAAATGAGAAACATGTCAAATGATTATTTTTTCTTAATCTAAATCACAATTTATAAGTTCTTGCCTTAGAAATGACAAACTTTCCATGAATCCCTACTTTCCCTATAAAAAAGGGATTTCGAAAGTATACTCCAATACGTGTTAAAATATTTATTAAATCCAAATTTTCAAGTTACTACCTTTAGAAATGACAGACTTTCCATACAAACATTTTAATCCCAACTTTCCCCATCAAAATAAGGAATTTGATAAAATGCTAAAACACGTATCAAATAACTTATTAATCTCAGCCTAAATCCAAATTTTCAAGTTGCTACCTTTAGAAATGCCGGACTATCCATATAAACATTTAATCCCTGCTTCCCCTTTCAAATAGGGATTTCGAAAAAATGCTTAAATACGTGTCAAATGATTATTAATATCAGTCTGCATCCAAATTTTTAAGTTCTTATCTTTTAGAAATGACAGACATTCCACACAAATATTTAATCCATCGTTCCTCTTCAAAATAGGGATTTCGAAAAAATGCTTAAACACGTGTCAAATTATTTTTTAATTTTAGTCTAAATCCTAGTTTTCAAGTACTTACCTTTAGAAATGACAGTCTTTCCATAACAACATTTATCCCTACTTTCCCTTTAAAATAGAGATTTCGAAAAAATGCTTAAATATTATGTGTCAAATTATATAATAATCTCTGTCTAAATCCACATTTTCTAGTTCCTACCTTTAGAAATGACAGACTTTCCATACAAACATTTAATCCCTACTTCTCCCCTCAAATCGGGATTTTGATAAAATGCTAAAACACGTGTCAAATGATTTATTAATCGCAGTCTAAATCAAAATGTTCATGTTCCCAACTTTTAAAATGACGGACTTTCATACAAACTTGAATCACCCTTTTTCCCCCCTTAGAGGGGAGGGGAGATCCAAAAGGCATAAAAGTGGTTTCGCTTTTTAGTACCAAGCGCTTTTTAGTAAAAGTACCAAATTTTTTTCGAAACCCCTCTGTGGAAAGGGGAAAGTAGGGATTAGAACTCATCGATACAAAACCGATACTACTGTAGCCAGAAATAACAAATTTGAACAGTAAGTTTCGTTTATGACGTAGACAAGCAATAAGAAGGAATTTTGGAAAATTACCCTTCGAAAGGGGAAAATTGGGGGATTAAAGTTTGTATTAAAGTCTGTAATTTTTAAAGTTGGAAACTTGAAAATTTGGGTTACACAAGCTGATGAAGGTGAGCACAGTGATGTGCTGACAGACAGCTAAATCATAAAAGAGATGTTTGTTAACATTTACAGTTATTATATTTTATTATTACTTATAATTCTAAAATAACGATGATTTTGCATGAAAATGTAGTTTTTTCTTTAAAAACATTTGGATTGATTCCTTGCTTGTTAAAAAAATAATTAAGATATTTCAATACAGGAAAACCGGGATCCCGGTATTGAAAAAAAAACGTTCCGGTATTAATACCGGTATTGGCAAAATCCGGTAATCAAAAGCCCTATACTTCTGCGGGTCACTACTACTGAGATTTTCTATGTGTGTTCGCTTAGGTCCATTGGAGTATAATTAAAATCGTTTACAGCTATCACCTTATGTAAGTAGCTTGTGTTGTCATTTTGTCTGGAGGATTTTTTTTGGTGCAGTAATTTGTTTTTGCCAGAGATGATGAATGTCTATTAACCCTCTGCCTCCGGCCTGTCTTTTGATGGTGAGTCTTTCTATTGCAGATTTAGTAGGTTGTAGGTTTTTATTGTGTTTGTCGTCGTCGTGAGTGTTGTACTGTGGTTCTTTCTATTCGATCTACTTATGTCTGTTTTTGACCATTTTATTACGCCAAATGAATTGGTATGGCGTAGTTAGGTATTAATGGCTTTTATGAGATTTTGCCGGAAAGTTGGGATTTGCATATTGCGTTTATTCGTCTATTGTAGTCAGTCTGTAGTCAGTTTCTGTTTAATATTCGTAATCAATTCATGGTCAAGTCCTCTTAGCTGATTATAACCGAAATATTTATAAAAATAAGTTTGTTCCAAATTGCATATTATTAATGTATAAATGTACTGAATTTATAGGTTGTAGTATATAATTGTTATATCCCTAGTGATATGATCATATTACGGCTACAACTATCTTACGGCGACATAATGCCTTCGAAAAAGTTTGAAACTGAAACAAAATGGTATTGATAAACTCTCTTGTGTTAAAACAAATGGTACGGTGCCGTTTGCGACGCCACTTGATGAGCAGTAGTACCGCATTGGAGGCGTGGATGCTTGCGCGCCAGGTCACCAGCTGGCCGACTGCGCTCCCGTCGCGCATCACGTCGCAGACCACAGCCAGCGTGAGGCACTGCACCGGGTAGCGGGTCAGCTAAAAAACCGAGACTGTTAGGAATAATGATATTTTCATTCCATCTATTCAAAAAGTGACGATTGTTTCGTACATAAGTGCGCCCAAAGTGCCCACGGGCTGGCACCGACTCCAAAAGGAAGTACAAATTCTAACTATTTACTTAATACACTACCTATCTACTTAAATGAGAATATTGGCTATTGGCTATATATTTTTTATGTTCCATCTGAAATGTTATTTTATTTGTTACTTTTTAGTGAAGATAACCATATAATATAAGGTAATTTGAAGGATGTTTCTACTTTTTGTTAAAATTATTTTTGTTCTACCATGCAATCATTTTCTATTCCTACTACCCGCCACCTAGGTATGGGTGCCTTCTATTGGATTGATTACATAAACGAGATTGTTATTTAAACAAGAAGACTTATCATAACCCAAGGATTTCATGTAACGAGAACATACTGGGAATATTTTTATATTTTCCTACCTGGAATTGCTCAACTCTTGCGCAATAAGCAGACGCGTTCGTTACATAATAACACGGGGATGCACGAAGGAAAGTGCACCCTGGCAACAGCCAAGCTCGGTAAAGCATTGCTAAAGTAGGTGCAACTCACCACTATTATGTCCAGCAGTTGATAAACACCATTATTGGCTATGAACATTTTTCTATTTGGTTTCTTCCATATAATTGCTTCCCAAATTAGATTCATTAAAGACAGCAACCATCTGTAGGATGAGCGAAAATAATAATGATTAAGTATCGATATGTCGTGCCCTTATCGTAGAATTGCCCACATCATGAAATACTCGAGAATTTCATGAAATGGTCGTCACATTTCATGTATATTTACTTATATGAAATGGTCGCATTTCATGTATAGGTTATCGATATACATTTAGTATATTATTCGATAACCTGTAAAGCCTACATACAGGATGTTGATAATTTTCCTTTTAATTTTATCATATACACTACCGTAAATTTTTTCTCAATTCCAAAGAAACGTACTTTAGCATTCAAAAATGGTCTTAGCAAACCCCCATTATTTATAAAAAACCTTTCCAACGATACCTCACACTATAAGGTTTTCGTGAATAAAAAAAATAACCCCCACTTCACGTGTACCAGAGGAACCCTAAAAAATTTTCTTAAAGATCCATGCCAATTTTCAGCCTTCTAGTACTAAGAGAAGCCGCGGACGGACAGACGGACATGGCGAAACTCACGTGGCAAATGTCACGTCGGGGTACCGCAAAAATATATCGTATCAAAGCAAGTTGGTCGGATATGCTAACAAATTAATAGATATTCAATCAAATGAAGGGTCTGACTTACTTAAACTTAGCGGTACCCCGACAAGACATTAGCGCCATTTCAACGAGCAAACCGTATCGTGCCATCCATCAATTTCTATAATAAAATTAAAATATATAGGTTACTCAATCGAATTTGATGGCACAAGGATAGGTATTATTTTTGACTTTTTTAAATATTTGATTTTTTTGCTTCGGGGGTTTTTAAATTTTAAATTTATTTTTTATTTAAGTAACGAACTTCAAAAATTTTATTTAGACTAAATTATTTGGTTCGAATTCCAAAATGTTTTTGAAATCCCGTAAATGCAAAGTTTTGAGGTAAGGAACTTTTGGATTTAGCTTGAAAAGGAGAAATTATAATATAAGTATACCAGCATTTTTTTTAAATCCCTACTCTAAGGGGGAAACTAGAAATTAGAAGTTTGTATGAAAAGTTATTCAATTTAAGAACTTGAAATCTAACTTATAGAATACGAGTTTTACTTCCTATTTCCCCCATAGATAGAGTATCCCTACTCTAAGAAAAGAAAAGAACCTCCTCCATTTTGAAGTTGGTAAAAAATGTGTTAAAGTTTTAATTAATCTATCCGTGCGAAGCCGGGGCGGGCCGCTCGTATGTAATATAACTCTTAGATCAAACTTGCGAATTAGTATTAGGTAAAAAAATAGGTCTTCTAACTAAAAGTATGAAATGAAAGAGTAAAGAAGTCTGCATGCTGACCTGTCGTTGAAAACGGCTCGAGTTTCAAGGCAAAATATTGCAACGTTCAACATGTTTTTGACAAGTTGGTTGATGGAGGTGGGCCAGCGCAGCGAAGGATACACGTAGCATGACACCTTGACATTGTACTCCAGGCAGCTCGTAAGCAACCGCAAACATATCCCTATAATTGTTTGCGTTCTATCCATCGGTGGTAGTTTCGCATCCATAAGTTTATGGCAGAGGTCTGCGAATACAGATATTCCATAAAACAGATATTCTATTTACTTATATAAAACACTATTTTGAAAATGGTATGTCATTTGATATGTTTTTGTTTTCGTATGACATAAATAAGCTTTAGTTTTCTAGAAAACCATAAGTCGAGGTCATAAATCTAAGCAATAGACATGGAGTGGGGCGTGAAAGAAAACCGAGTCGCTATTATAGCTCTACACAAGTGCAACAAAACGCCGGTCAAATTATTAAATCGGTTACGGTTGCGACCACTAGGAAACACTATGAAATTCTTATGTAGGGTATAAGAATCAAAGATTCAGCGAGACCCAGAAGTGGCCTTCCTCGTGATTCCAGGACGACAGCGGCGATCAAAGTTGTTGCTGAGCTAATGAGACGAAATCCTCTTCGCAAGCAGAAAATCTTGTCTAGGGAGATGAAAATACCACCTAGCTAGAACCATGTCTCGCATCATAAAACAAAACCTTAGGCTTGCCGCTTACCGATGAAGTACAGGTAATGATGTGCCGTTCCCGGTAAATTACTTTTGTGTGGGAATATTCCGGGGAATATTCCCTTGAGAACTTTAACAATGGGAATTGTCGAAATCTTCTATTTTTTTTATATATTTATATGTCACAATATGAAGTTTTAGGAGACAAATCACAAGTAATATTTGAATACTTACTAACCTAAGAGATTTCGTATATTCCCAATGTTACCGGGAACAATCACCGGAAATTTCCCACACGCCTGGGAATATTCCCAATGTTTCCGGGAATATTCCCGGGCAGATTCTGAAAGTTTTAACTGTATTTTAATAAGAGAAAAAGAAACACAGACTTTAAATTTTGATAGTTTTTATTCATGTGTGTACAAATATGCGTTATCAATATAATCAACAATTAAACATCAATAAAATTTTTGTATTAACAATTTTAAGTATACTAAAATAATTAGCAAATCACAGAACGATCAGCATGTTTTTCATAAGTTATAGGTATAAAACAAAGCAACTTTTTTAAAATCCGACCACAAAGATCCAGATTTGTTTTTAAATATCAATAAAATTTCAGTATTAACAATTTAAATTATACTAAAATAATTAACAAATCACAGAACGTTATAAAGCAAAGCAACTTTTAAAAGCCGACCACAAAGATTCAGATTTATTTTTAACAACGAGGTTTGTATGTTTAAATACGTGCACCAAGTTACAAATTAAATAACAGGTAACTAAAAAAGGACGCTTTCATTGTTTGATGACCTTATTGCCACTCAAATAAAGAGATTCGCAAATAAAATGTTTTTAAAGAGGAAGCGAGACAGTTGATCCACATCTTACAGTCAGCAATGAACAGGCAAACATCTACTTGGCTGTATGTAACTAAAAAAACGACTAATACCTATAGTACCTATCTGTAATAAAATTACAGTTTTCTATAGTACCAAGCTAAGGCGCGAAAAGAAAAAAAGGCAGACATCAAGGGTCATTTCTGTGTCTGGGTATTGAATATTTGTCTATCTTTGACACCCATACTCGTAGTACAGGCCTTGCCTAGTTTTGGATCAGATGACCGTGAGTGAAATCTCTCACTTAAATAAAATAAAATTGTCTATATCAAAAATAATCAATTTTGCAAATTAAATCATACTAACCAAACCAGCCAACCAACCAACCAAACTAAATTAAAACACTAGGTAAAGAAAGAATTCAATATATTAAATGTTTCATGTGTAGGGGAATATTCCCGGGAACATTGGAAACTTTGGGTAACTTACCGGGAATATTCCCATAGGGAAAATACTGGGAATGGGAACATTCCCCACGGCACATCTCTAAGTACAGGGCATTGCTTGAGCTTGACACCAGCTTTACGCAACATAAGAGCGACCATAGTGCGAGAAAGCTGTTTCAGAAGCACGCTAGGGGTGGGTACCGAAAAATCCTATTCACCGATGACAAAAATTTCACGGTAGAACAGAAATATAATCGTCAAAATGACAGAGTCTACGCTCGTAGCTCTCACAGAACTCATAAGGTTGCTAAGGAGCAAAGACGACATCATCCGGTTGGCACAGGTCATGGTTTGCGAACCACTCTACAGTGTGGTGGAAGAGTGGCCCTCAGGAAGCCCCGACCTCAATCCCCTGGACTATGGTCAGCTTTAGAGGAAAAGGCGTGCTCGAAACCTCATCGGAATATCGAGTCGTTAAAACGTGTTTTGGTGGCAGCAGCACGCAAAAGGGGTGACCCCTTTGTGTAGATTGAGCCGGGTATGCTCCAAGGCGGGCTTTTTGACTAGTTTTAATTAAAAATAGGCTATATATTTATGTTTGTACAAAGTAAATCATTACTGCTAATAAAAAAATTATGTTCTAAAAATAATAATTATTGAACAGTTTTTCACAATGCAAAACTGGTAATGCTAAAAATGATGTAATATACACGTAAACAATTGCATAAACTTCATCAATAATCCATCACAGATCGCGTCTCTTCCGACGCATAATATTAACCTAAACGTAAAAATATCCCCACCTTTTACATGTAATATATTACGATGCTCCTTATTAGCTGCCAACCCATTTATGGTACCCACTCTAATTTTCATGTTACTTTGTCACCGCATTACATAAGTACATGCCTAAACTTACTAATTATAATGATTACGCCATGCGTGTTGAGTAACTCTTTGATTGCAGGCTTCCGGTTGGGCGAGGATCTCCCCTGGACGGACGTATGCATCAGTCTCACAGACCAGTACAGTATAGGCAATTCGTATGGACTCTCCGAATACCACTCGATGTACCACATTACTCTGAAAACCATCGAGTCATTAATTTTCGGTATAAAAATTCTGTGTCGCTGTCTTAAATTTAAGATATAAGTAAGCCAAAACTGAAATAATGATTATAATCTACAATAATAATTAAATATAATTTGGCTTCTTAAAAAATAAAACCTGCATTAAACAATCACATTACATCACATCTCACTAAAATTATAAGCTAGCTGTCCGCCCGTATAAATGAGCGTCGGTGGTCTAATGGTTCGGACCGCTCCGCTGTCTTCCGTCCGGGAGACGCGGGTTCGATCCCCACCACGTACCAATGTGTTTTCGAATTTCGAATTCATATGTACGTTTATTTGACGCTCTTATGGTGAAGGAAAACATCGTGATGAAACCTTACACACTCTTGAGAAGAAATTCAAAGGTTGTGTGCGGTGTCAACCAACCCGCACTGGGCCAGCTTGGTCGACTAAGGCCTAATCGCCCTAATTCAGGGTAGGCTCGAGCCCCTCGGTGGGGGCGTATATGAGTTATTGATGATGGATGTCTGTGGCTACGCTCGCGTGATGTATGATTTTCCCGTGGGAATAAGATATTTTCCCGTAAAAAGTATCCTATGTATTGATCGAGGTTACAAACTATCTCCATTTCAAATTACACCCAAATCCGTTGAGTAAGTTAAGCGTGAAGGCGGAACCAACATCCAATTGATATCCAAGTACTGAGCCAGTCTACAGCCGCCGGAACGTGAACTTCCCCATACTCGCATGTGCCAGGGAAACTCCTGTGGGGACACTCTCCCACTATTAAACCTCTCTGTTAACCTAGACCAATCAATGATGGGGTCTTGGTTTTTATGAAAAAGTATTTTTCTCGTCAAACCTCCTAATCAAACTTAAATTTGTATGAAGGTCAGGAGGAATGTAGTCCATTGCACACATGATAGCCTGTAAAGCGGTCAAACGCAGCTCCGCATAAAGTACGCTCGTCCATTTTGATTTTAATGCAGAAAGCCCTGGGTCCACCAAGTACATCAGACCTACAATCCAATGCTTGCTATCAGCCATCTGGAAAAAAGTTTCAATGTAATTCAAATAAATAAATATTACGAAAAATAATGTTGGACTTGCTATGAAATAGATCAACTGATCAGACACTTATAGTACGTTCATTTAAAGAGGAAAAATCGCGAAGATTTTTCCTCTTTGAAGAAGGCGGGCTTAAAAGTTTCCTCGGCCACTTTTTTGCGTCTTAACAATACACACGATACTCAGTCCATCGAGGGCTACACGTTAATAGCAAAATCGTTCACCAGACTTAAATTATAATTTAACGCCCTCTAAGACTCAACTTTTTGAGATCACGAGAGCTTGTTCTTTCCAAATATCATGAAGAAAGCCACCAGAAATTTTGATGATGTTGGTCTTAGACGGGCGGACATACTATTAGTTTATTGGGAAAGTGTCTCCGTACCAATGAAAATACCTTATTATACTCGCACCTCGTCCTCAAGATAAGTACCTGAAATAAATACTAATAACAACATGTAGTACCGCGTAGGTGCTACCGCTCATGCACTTTTTGAGAAAATAAACATTTTTTTTTCTTTTTCCCATCCAAGGACTGGTCACACCGGCGACCGTTATTCATTCGCTTTCCAGTGCTACGCCGCTCAACTTGCTATCTCCGTTAAATTATTCTATTCCAGAAGTGTAATTTACATTTAACCAAAAAAACTTATAAAAACCGTTTATTATGCCAAAACGTAAACGATCTAGAAATGATTACGATGAAATCCGAAGTGAAATAAAAAAACTAAAGAAAAAATTAAAACATGCTCGAAATCGGGATCGTAGTGACTCATCTTCAAGTGAATCAAGGGAACCAACGACGGAAAACATTACCGGTATGTACCTACTACACTTAATTTATCGGAGGCCTACTGTGTTATCTACTTATAATGACGAAATGCAATCGAGCTGCTCAACGGACTGTCTCACAGCATTTTACTCGTCATAACTAAGTATTTAAGTACTTACCACAAACTATGGTAAAACAAATGCAATTCGAGCTGATCTGTGGACTGACTCACTGCATTTGACCTTAAATACATTACGAGTATATAGAAAAGAGTGTAATCGAGCCGATCTTTGTACTGCCTCACTACATTCACGTTAGGTAACGTCGTACACTTCTCTGGAAGTGCTACATGTTATCTTAACAAATAACAACGAGGGAATACTGCTAAAGTAAAATTTATATCTCATTGTACTTAATTAGTACCTATTAATATCACTTATTTTAACCGAAATAAACATCGGCCGAACCTTAGGACTGCTTCGCGGTTTTCTACTCAAGATTATTTACTTATTTATTTGTTTTGCAATAAAAATAAAATAATTTTAATGAAAAGTGTATTATATTCTTTTCTGATAAGTACCTACATTTTTTATTACCTATCAATTGTTTGCAGTTGAACTGGACGACTTGAGTGGGTTAGAAAATGAAGTTACATTAATCGAATCCCCTACGGAGGCAGCGAACACTTGTAATATGGCCTCTAATGACACAACAGAAACGAATAACGAAGAAAACGATCAGTTAGTGACTGACAATAAACAAGAAGAGTGTGCCGTCTTGGATAAAGAAATTTTAGATATTCTTGGGGATGACCCAAGCACGACCGTGCAGTACGGCCCAGAAATTCACAAAGAACTAGCCAACCGCCTTCAACATGTTGCAATATCTGGCCTTACTAAAGAAACACGAAAGGAACTGCAAACAAAATACTTGCTTCCATCAAATGCCATTCTTTTGGGTGCGCCCAGCATGAACCCAGAGATTAAAAGCCGCGCTTCCTGAAACACTCGCAAATCGCGACAGGGCGCTCGAAACGAAACAAAAACTCCTTGGCAGTGCTATCGCATGCCTATCACAGGCTACATCCTAATTGATAGGGTCTCAACAAAAAGATAACAAACTTCTAAAGAAGCTAATGGACGCGAACAAAATGCTATGTGATATACAACATTCTGACTCGGTTACAAGGAGAATGTTTAGTATACCGGAACTAATAAAAACTTCTAAAGTAGGAAATAACCAACCCACTTTATGCTTGCCTTACTTCCTTGAAAAACCACAGATTAGCCCAGCCACCATTTTATTGTCCTACATAAATAGGACCAAATCCATTCGCACTAAAGTCTAAAGATAGCCTCTTTATTTCTCTTAAAAAACCACACAATGCCGTGACAACACAAACTCTTAGTCGCTGGATCAAGAGCACACTCCATGAATGTGGTATTGACGTCTCAACCTCAACCTTCACAGCCCATAGCACCCGGCATGCTGCCACATCCAGGGCACACCAAATGGGCGTCAACATTGACCTCATTCGGAAAACCGCCGGCTGGAGTGGAACCTCCACAACTTTTGGCAAATTTTACAACAGATCAATTATTAACAATGATGATCAAACCGCTTTAGCCAGAGCTGTTTTTGATCACTGATTAAATTTAAGTTGGTATAATACTATCAAGATCACCACTAAATAATTTTATGTGATTTCATGTTGATTATAGCTTATTATAATTACAAAGAAGTACGTTATTTGTTTACATTACGTTACGATTAGTGGACATTCACTTACTTTAATAATTACAATAAAAGGTCTTGTATCCCTACTAAGTCCTTTCATTTACATTTGTGATATTTCCAAAGTTAACTCTCAACGTCTACATGTTGTTATTAGTATTTATTTCAGGTACTTATCTTGAGGACGAGGTGCGAGTATAATTAATGATTAAACGAACTTACCAAGTGAAGTTCTATCATAATTATACGAAGCACCTCGTCCAAAAAGATAAGTACCACCTCCCGACCCCTCTAAATCTAGTATTGCCCTAACATTAATATCACAAATGTTTTTTCAGCTCCAAACTAAATGAATAATGGTCGCCGGTGTGACCAGTCCTTGGATGGGAAAAAGAAAAAAAAATTGTTTATTTTCTCAAAAAGTGCATGAGCGGTAGCACCTACGCGGTACTACATGTTGTTATTAGTATTTATTTCAGGTACTTATCTTGAGGACGAGGTGCGGGTATAATTATGATAGAACTTCACTTGGTAAGTTCGTTTAATCATTAAATATAGAGTAGAAGTTTTACTTACAAATCTGTTAAACGGGCACAGTTTTAGAAAATAAACGCTCAAATAGATAAGATACTTCTTAAATTGCACATCCTCTTGCGAAGTATTGAATTTAACTGTATAAGTCCAGTCTTTACTGGTAGGAATTACCTCCGTTAAAACCGATAATGTCAGCACATCTGGTAAAGAATAAGAAAATAGCAATAAATCATCATCGTATCAGCTCGGGGAGACTTCTGGACAGAAACCTCCACTGCGACCAGGCCTGCTGCGTCAGTTACATTTGGAAAGGTCACAATTATTAATGAGGCACTTTTCCATACGGGGCGCCACTTATGACTCGATGGCTGATGAATTATCAGTTGAGTAAGACCGATATAAATAATCGATGTTTAAAATTACCAACCAGACATAAGAATGTTGACGAAGGTAAGGAGACGCAGTCCGAAGAGGTGAACGAACTGGTGTGCGATGACGGTGAGTGTGCTGCGATAGTGGCCGCGCTTGACGCGGCACTCGTAGCGGTACATCCACACGAAGCACCTGCCAATTATACAATACTATCAATCATTTTGGTAATTTTTAGGTTGATTATTTCTAATATAGGACGTTTGTAAAATTTTTAAGTGGTTGGTCATTTTTCAGTTCGGACATTAGCATCGCAAATCACTTTTTCATCTCTCATGCTCCAAAAGTAGTCCAATAATAATACGAACTGACCAAGAAATTTAAAATAAGATTACACCGGATATTTAAAACAC
The DNA here is from genome assembly GCA_951230895.1 of Carpatolechia fugitivella. Taxonomy (NCBI): domain Eukaryota; kingdom Metazoa; phylum Arthropoda; class Insecta; order Lepidoptera; family Gelechiidae; genus Carpatolechia; species Carpatolechia fugitivella. The sequence continues at coordinate 18,023,022 of OX579645.1, read as the reverse complement.
AACTTAATTCTCGAAACATAATAAAATAAAAGCCGTTTATACATTTGCAGTACCTGTATTGACTTATTAATTTGGCATTATTAGTTGGTCCAAAACAGATTTAATAAAACTTCAGCGTATAATCAACACCAGTCTCACTAATTATAGAAAGCACCATCCCAAATCCTGTAGAGAATGACTCACGTTACAACGCAGGAAAGGAGGAAGAGGACTAATTTATATAAAAAATCTAACAAATAACCACACTCAGATGCAGGGAAGGAGGAAGAGGACTAATTTATATAAAAAATCTAACAAATAACCACACTCAGATGCAGGGAAGGAGGAAGAGGACTAATTTATATAAAAAATCTAACAAACAACCACACTCAGATGCAGGGAAGGAGGAAGAGGACTAATTTATATAAAAAATCTAACAAATAACCACACTCAGATGCAGGGAAGGAGAAAGAGGACTAATTTATATAAAAAATCTAACAAACAACCACACTCAGATGCAGGGAAGGAGGAAGAGGACTAATTTATATAAAAAATCTAACAAATAACCACACTCAGATGCAGGGAAGGAGAAAGAGGACTAATTTATATAAAAAATCTAACAAACAACCACACTCAGATGCAGGGAAGGAGGAAGAGGACTAATTTATATAAAAAATCTAACAAATAACCACACTCAGATGCAGGGAAGGAGGAAGAGGACTAATTTATATAAAAAACTAACAAACAACCACACTCAGATGCAGGAAAGGAGGAAGAGGACTAATTTATATAAAAAATCTAACAAATAACCACACTCAGATGCAGGGAAGGAGGAAGAGGACTAATTTATATAAAAAATCTAACAAATAACCACACTCAGATGCAGGGAAGGAGGAAGAGGACTAATTTATATAAAAAATCTAACAAATAACCACACTCAGATGCAGGGAAGGAGGAAGAGGACTAATTTATATAAAAAATCTAACAAACAACCACACTCAGATGCAGGGAAGGAGGAAGAGGACTAATTTATATAAAAAGTCTAACAAATAACCACACTCAGATGCAGGGAAGGAGGAAGAGGACTAATTTATATAAAAAGTCTAACAAATAACCACACTCAGATTTTTGTTCCACAATAAATCTCAAACATCTTTACTAATACAAGAAAATTACCAAAAAAATGGCAAAAATCATCTAGTTCTGTTATCTATTGGGATTGGTAGGTTTTTATTTTTATTTTTAAGCACCCTCCCTCCCCTCCCAGGTTTGGCAACACCCCCCCGCACCACCGAAAATGTCCCAAATCGCGGTTTTTTCAATTTTTAAAGAAAACCGTAAATCTTACATGAAAAATGTGCAGGTAAATAATCCTTGTTAAATTTGCTATCGACGACCACTCAAACATTTAAAAGCGATACCACTTATAGTTTCCACGCAATCTGCCTCCAAATACGTACATTTTTTGTCATTACTCGATAAAATAATGTATGACTAAAATAAAGAATAGAATAAGCTCTTTAAAATAAGGTATAATTTATTCCGAAACTCTTTTATTTTAACCTTGCTATGCTCTTTTGAAGTTTTCATTTCTACGACAATTCAGCGAAATGTGCAGCTTTATCGTCGGTGGCACACGTTGAGTGGTAAATAAAACAATGAAAATGTACTTGGAATAAAAAACTAAATTCTAGTGGCTCTGTGAGCTGTAGACCTCGCGAGTATATATTTTTTTTAATAGCAGATTTATTATTTTTTTACGTTTCCAACCCTCATAAATCCGTATTTTTTTTTAATTTCTCAGTTGAAACTTTTATGTCAATTTTTTGCAAAAAATTTTTTGCAACTTTTATGCAAAAAAATAAAATATATATAAATATTGAGATACGGTTTTTAACTTATTTTTATTTCCATGAAAAATTTGGTAATTACCATTTTAAACAGTAAAAAAACCTTCACATTGAAGTGTTTAACTTATATAACCATCTATTAAGCCGAGTGTAAATACCTAGACCAGCGGCGGGCAGCAGCACCATCGGGGCAAGACTTGGCTCTGCGCTCAACAACCCGCCTGCCCAGCGTGGTGAGTATGGGCATAAACCCCCTTAATGGATAGCGCGCCAAATATATGGCCCCCAGTTCCCGGCAGCCCTACTATTCCGGGCCTCAGTGGGAGCAGCCTCGGTCACGGTAGAGCGGGGGAAGTTAAGAATCCCCGGGTTACGGATGGCTGCCACAAACTGACCTTGGCGACGTATAACGAACGCAATCTACGGCTGGACGATAGCCTGGAGCAATTGGAGGTAGAACTAAAAAAATATAAGGTGGCACGTTTTGGGGCTGTCTGAAGTCCGAAGACAGAGAGCCAGCAGAATTCAGCCACCTGTTCTACTTTCGAGACGGCGACCAACAGTCGCAAGGCGGCGTAGTCTTCCTTGTCAACAAGGTTCTCCGTGACAACGTGTTGGAGGTGTCCAGTATGTCAACCCGGGTACTGAAACTGACCAATAGGTATTCCCTCAAGGTTATACAGGTATATGCGCCAACATCTACGTACTTGGATACCGAGGTCGAGGCCATGTTTGAAGATACAAGTATCACAAAAGCCATAAATAGCACCACCAAGAGTGAGAAGAAACTCCATAGGAAGTGGACTTGGCAAAGCCCCGATGGTAGGACGAAGAGCGAGATTGACTTCATCTTGACGAAGAAGAAGCGCATATTAAGGGATGTCTCCGACTCTCCGTGATCAATAGGTTCAATATCGGTAGCGACCACCCACTGGTAAGAGGCACTCTTAATATTAACTTCAGAGTTGAGAGGAGTCGTACGGTGAAATCCACTCTTCGTCCAACTCTGACCCAATCCATGCACGGTTCTGAAGCGTTCCAGTTGGAACTGCGCAATCGTTTTGCCGCAATGAAATCCACGGCAATGTGGACAAGGACCTCGAAAGTGTGTCAAGGGTAATTCGCGAAGTGGGAACCAAGCACTTCAAGGGGAAGCGGGGTAGCCAAAAGTCTTAAACTCTCGGCGAAAACTCTGGAACTGATGAAGATTTGACGCGAGATGCCGGAGAGAGCTCCGTCGTCGGACAATAAAGATATCCGCAACACATACATAAGAGAGGCGATTAAGCGAAAACGGGGTCAAGTCTTTGCTAAAAGACTGGGTAGGAACCACCTGACGAAGTTCAAAACCTCGGAAGGCAAAATCCTCGTCGAGGTCGAAGACTTTTATGGCCGTCTATATGCCTCGCATGCCCCAAAGCCTCTGCCTGACGCGAACGACCCAAGAGCCACACTGACACGCCACTTCCCTCCCTGATGTAATGAATTGTAAACTTTAATTTATAGAACTTGAACCTTGCATAAAAATTTTTACTGTCATGCAAGTGTCCGAACCAGGACAAGCAACCTGCTGTGGCACTTGCGCGCGCAACTTGCATATCACGAGTGCGTTACCCCAGCCAGAAAATGTCGAAAATTGTCACTCAAGATAATTAGATATATATATAGCTTCTGTAAATGGTAAGCTGATTTTTAAATTTGGTAAGCTGACTAATTTTATTTTAATAAAGTTTAAAATATTTGGCTTGAATTTACCTCAATTATGCTAGTTCACGTATTCACATAAATAAATTAAAAAATCACAATGTAAACAATTATTTATCATAAAAACCGTAATTTTTGATGCGGCGGCGTTTCGCCCGAATGTATTTTTTTTATCACGTTTTTATTAACTCGCTTTCTTGTCTGTCTGTTTGTTTGTTTGTGGGTTTGTTCGGTCCGAATCTTGCAACTCATTTTTGGAGCACGTGCTGTCATTCGATTGTGCTGAAATTTGGTACACTTATGTAACCTCGATGACAATGCTATCATGGAATATTATTATGAAATATTATTATATCATGGAGCTGGTCTGATGATGGAGCCGGAAGGTGGCCATAAGAACTTCTAAAATGCACAACACTACCTCGTCGTGTTTGGACTCGTAGGATTTGTCTTGACAAGATCTTTAGTCATACGTGATGTCCAGGGTCTCATGATGGATCCGGAAGGTAGCCATAGGAACTCCTCAAATACACAACATAACCTCGTCGTATTTGGGCTCGTTGGATTTGTCAAGACAAGATCTTTAGTCATACGTGATGTTCAGGGTCTCATGATGAAGCCTGAAGGTGGCCACAGGAATTCCTCAAATACTCAACATAACCCAGTCGTGTTTGGGCCCGTTGGATTTATCTTAGCTAGTTCTTTAGGCATATGCGATGTCCAGGATTTCATAATGGAACCAGAAGGTGGCCATAGGAACTCTCTCAACGTCGCAACATAACCTTGTCATGTTTGGGCTCGTTGGATTTGTCTTGACAAGATCTGTAGTCATACGTGATGTCCAGAGTCTCATGATGGAGCCGGAAGGTAATCTCATCGTAACAACATAATCTCGGCATGCTTGGAATTTTTAGTCTTAGCAATTTAGTCCTACGTGATGTTCAGGAGGGTATCTTGCAACATTTAAATACGCTGGACTAAAAAGCACAAAATAATTATAAAGTATTTTTTTTTTATAACACGTTTTTACGCACTAAAGAGTATAAAATATTTTTTATTGAGATTTTTATTGGTGTAGTAACTCTTGTAGAACTTAAAACGAAAAACGTGGGGTGCATGGAGTAGATTTTGAAGCATAACCGTGTTTCTCAAAAGACTATAGATTAGAATTTAGCTCTTATAAAAAAAACATAAACATCTTCTAGGCGAGTGTGGTCCATCTTTCACCTTATAATGAATTTCCATCAGCTAGAATAATGGTCAAACGCAAGTCTTTCCAATAATAAAAAACACAACAATTTAATTGCACTGCATAATATAATATACTAATAATATCTATTTGTAAGTTTTCAAGACATAACACGTAAAGACCCCTGGCACTAATAAGATTTAGAAGACATTTATTAATTGTCATTATGTTATGTATCAATAAGTAGTACAGACAGACATGAAAATAAGTAAGACAATGAAATGCTTACAGTGTCAGCTATGCTGTTTTTCAGCCATCACCTCGTTCTCTGCTTCTTAGAATATCTATTCCATGCAACCCACGTTTTTCGTTTTAAGTCCTACAAGAGTATAAAAATCTCAATTAAAATTATTTTATACGTTTTAGTGCGTAAAAACGTGTTGTTAAAAAATATTTTTTACTTTATAATTATTTTATTATAAGTTAAAAGCTTATTTAACTCGCATTGTATGTTTTTTATGTTCGGTTGGAATCTTGCAACTCAATTTTGAGGCACTTGCTGCCATTGGATTTTCTGAAATTTGGTACACTTATGCAACCGCAATGACAATGCAATATTATGGTACCATGGAGCTGGTCTGATGATGGAGACGGAATGTGGCCATAGGAACTCCTCTAATACACAACACAACGTAGTCGTGTTTGGGCACGTTAAATTTGTCTTAACAAGATCTTTAGTCTTACGTGATGTCTAGGATCTCATGATGGAGCCGGAAAGTGTCCATAAGAACTCCTTAAATACACACCACAACCTAGTCGTGTTTGAGCTCGTTAGATTTGTCTTAACAAGATCTTTAGTCATACGTGATGTCCAGGGTCTCATGGTGGGGCCGGAAAGTGGCCACAGGAACTTCTCAAATACACAACATAACCTAGTCGTGTTAGGGCTAGTTGGATTTGTCTTGACTAGATCTTTAGTCATACGTGATGTCCAGGGACTCATGATGGAGCCGGAAGGTGGCCATAGAAACTCCTAAAATAGCTAGTTTGATTTGTACGTAATTTGGCGAGATAGGCGTCAACAGCATTGGTTTGCAATCTGTCTAGGAGAAGGAAAACTCCGAAATCAAACCCAGAATCGTGTTTCGTAAGGCACAAGTAAGCTTTAAGCTGAAATAAGTGGCGCATTCCTCCAAACACCCAAGTCAAGGTGAGGTCGTGCCGAGGACTGAGTGCTTGGGTGGCATCAGGATGTAAGATGATGTCGTGAACGTACTGCCTCAGAGCACCGGGGTGAACCCTGTTGTATATTAGCTCTTACCCTTCTAAACGTAGCTCTGGAAGGGTCGACGAATATTTCTTCGGTACTCGTGGGAACAACATGGGAAAAACAAAAACATTAACACAAAGGAAGAGAAGGCTAGAGAAAAAGAAATTAAAACGGCAAGAAAATTTTATTCTTTTTAGCGCATTAAAATAAAAGCTTGTTTTTAAAAAATATTTTTACTGTAAATTTATTATTGCTTATTTTGTTCAGATAGCAAAAATTTAATTATAAGTAACAAAATAAATTTATTGTTATCTGTGGTTTTAAGCAATGTTTTAGTAAATTATTTTGTAATTTTTGTTTATTTTAACCATTAAATAGTAAAAAAATAAGTTGATTTAGGCTTTTGCGTGAATATCACATCACAACTCAATATGCAGTGATTTCATACAAACCAACCCCAGTTTGTCTGTCTGCACTAATATGGCGCGTATGGTACGTAGCCCATATTCAGAAATCAGAAACATAAGTATATTATAACTATTGAACTTACTTTGCGTAATTCTTTACCTTGTGGGAAACTAATCAATTCCACCCTCACACAATAAGCGCCCTCACTGCGCTTGTGCGTGTAATTGATTGCTTTTAACTTGATTAACAATCTACTATTCGATGCAATATTTTACGTAGGCAGCCACATTGTTGGAAAAATTCGTTTGCTCTTATTGCCGTAGATTCCATAGACAACGGTACCTAATTTGTCCTGACTTGGCAAGACTCCGTAATGTGCTTCATTTTACTTCATTAAATTCAGAAATTATTAAATATACGCACTACTAGGTAAGGTTTACAAATATCATGCGGCTGCATGAGACAACAAAGTTAACTTACCTTTGCGAATACTCATCTGGACAGGGGAAAGTGTCGCGATAGCTAGGGTCTCGGTCAACTAACTGCTGCGCTGTCTTCAGCATCACGAGCAGCATCGAGAGAACCGTCTGCATATTAATACTACTTTCACCTGTTATCAGGAAATTTGGTATTTTATTGTATTCCAAGCAAAATAATAAAAATAAAACGCCAGAGAAGACTTTAATTATTATTTTTTATGAAAAGGGAGTCATTATTTTTATAATAATAAAAAAGAGGTTCACCACGAACTGAATTTTGCAACCCATTACTTCGACAAGACACTAAGATAAACCCTGATGGCAGTCAGTGTGCATCTAGAATGCAGTTAGGATGCTAAACGAACAGCATTTGAAGTGTCCTTTCCGAGTATTTTCATTGTCCTGTCGAAGTAGTGCCTTGTCGGAATCAATGATATTTTAAGAAAGATTTTCCGCGACACGACACACTATAAGTGCGACGGGAAATAGGCAAAGCGTAGGTACTAAAAGAGTGAATTTCAACAAGCGATATTTTTTTATCATTTCGGTGAGATTTTTTATTTTAATGTTTTTCTACGCAGTTTCAATGACAAATAAAACTTTATTCTATTTTATTTCGTGAGTGTGAATAGGCATCGAATATTATAAAAATTTACTGAGATATTTAAGGTTGAAATTTTTTTAGGCTTCTGAAATGAAAAGTGTCAACCGAAATGATAAAAGTGTGCACCGTTGCGTTGTGATAATTAGTCCACCGAGATGATATAACTGTACACCGTTGTTAATTTAGCCCACTTAAATGATACGGCCAAGGAAAGTTGTATAGCGTAGTGAGGGTTCAGTCTGTGTTAGGACCACGGACCAAGTAGGACCGTCTTTAGGACCGTGTTAGGACCGTCAGGGTTCAGTCTGTGTTAGGACCGTCTATCCATATGAAACGTCTTTCTTGCTCAAATAAGTTGGGGAAAAACTCTTTTCGCAAATAGTATGTATGAACTGACAATAAAATCTCTTTGGCTATACTGTGTTGGTATTATTAAAAGTTTAAATTTAAAAAATATAATTCCAAATTCAAATTAGGAAAATGTGTGATTTTAATTTGTTTTTCTTACTGTTAAGATGAGTAAATCTAATGAAGAAATTTGATACATTTTAAAATTTTACTACAAAAAAGGTAAAAATGCAACAAAAACTGCGAAAAAAATTTGTGATGTTTATGTACCTAGTACAGTGTCTGTGAGAGTAGCACCAATTTGGTTCCGGAAATTTTGATGTCAAAGATGCACCTCACTCTAGGCATCCTGTTACGGATAAAATGGATGCAATTTTTGAAAAAGTGGAGCAAGATCGGCATGTCAGTAGTTGCAATGTAGCTGAAGAACTGGGAATTGACCACAAAACAGTTTTGGCGCATTTGAAAAAAGCTGGGTACACAAAAAAGCTCGATACTTGGGTGCCTCATGAGCTCACTGAAAGAAACCTAATGAACCGTGTACTCATTTGTGATTCGTTATTACGACGTAATGAAACCGAACCATTTTTGAAAAACCTGATATAACTGGTGATGAAAAGTGGATCACGTACGACAAGAATGTGCGAAAAAGGTCGTGGTCAAAGGCTGGTCAGGCTTCACAGACTCTGGTGAAACCCGGGTTATCTCGCAACAAGGTAATGCTGTGTATATGGTGGGATTGGAAGGGCATTATTCATTATGAGCTGTTACCGCCAGGCAGGACCATCGATTCTGAACTCTACTGCGAACAACTGATGAGATTAAAGCAAGAAGTTGAGAGAAAGCGGCCGGAATTTAATCAACAGAAGGGGTGTGGTTTTTCATCATGATAACGCTAGACCTCACATATCTTTAGCCACTCAGCAAAAATTAAGAGAGTTTGGCTGGGAGGTGTTAATGCTTCCACCGTATAGTCCTGACCTTGCACCTTCAGATTTCCACTTGTTTCGGTCTCTTCAGAATTCTTTAGGCAGTGTCAGGTTAACATCACGAGAGGACTGCCAAAACTACTTGTCGCGGTTTTTTGATGGCAGAAAGTTATCGAACAAAACGGCACCTACATACTTTAGTTAAATGTAAATAAACTTTTTTTAAAAATGTTTTAAATTTTCATATAAAATGCGAAGAAACTTTTTCCCCAACCTATTATAACGTTTGCTTATTCTGTAGTTGACTAAAGCGGTATAAAATACAAAAAAAACTTAAATAAGTTACGAAATAAATTTAGATTGTTACAAATATGACCTTGTTAGAATATTAAAACACCACACAATTTAACTTGAATAAACAAATAAATAAATTGACAAGAAAGTGAGCTAATAAAAACCGTGTTTATAATAATAATATAAAATTCTAAAATAATTTCTAAGATGCCATCTTATAATAGATATTCTTTTCACATTCTTAATTATCTGGCCATTAGCCGTAACATAATTAGAAACGTATACAAAAAATAAAATTATAACCCTCTGACTCAATTTTTTCACACAAGGAACTCTAAGACTTATGGTTGTTTTTATTCCGGTGACATATTTAATTTCCATGGACTATTACTGGTATTTAAGTCCACTGAATCCTCTGAAACGATAACACTGAAATGATAAAATTTTAAGATAATTGCATATAAACTCCGAATTAAAATCTGTATTTTATATAATACTGGTTAAATAAAAGAATACTTAAAAAGAAAGTAAAACGAATTTAGGAAGAAATCCAATAAATATAACACGAGTTATAACGGCTACCGAAATTAAAATATTTTTGTCCCCTATACCACTGAAATGATGAACTTACCTTTTTGTCGGGAAACCATGACATGTTGTGCCCGGTGTGTTCACGCCGAGCGCTTGAGCCGGACTGATCGAAGGTGTCGCAGGGTAAGGGCGTTTGCGCACTCATCCGTATCCGATTCTTATTCGATTCTTATCCGTTTCTGATCCGGTTTGGCCTTCCTAGTAATTGTATGGACGCTTACGCACCCATACGTATCCGGTTCGTTTTCGATCCGTGAATTCTCACTCCGGATCGGTTTTTTTACGGATGAAGAGTGAGGTACGGGGAGGGGAAAGCTCGCGCTGCTAGTGATGTGCCAAATTGACTATTTTTTGATAAACAAGTATTTTGGTACTCGTTACAAAAATAATCGAATGCACACTCGAGACAAGAGATTTCAGGATTTTATTTACGTGAAACGAATTATACGAGTAACGTGAGCGACTTTATTGCGGGATCTACATTACATAAGTAGCCATAATTAAAAAAGATCAACCTAGTATTCGAATTCTATAAGTACCCGAAATCTTTACTCGAGTACAGTCGACTGCTCATCAGTCAGTGGTGAAGTGTTAACACTTTGACCTTGAACGCTTCTTGCTTCTTATAGCATTATGGTCGAGATCAGCTCAGTCAGTCAGTTCGACTCGGCACATCACTACGACAATATCATGGAATATCGTATCAAATACGAATGAAAACCGGATCGGATACGGATGAGTGCGCAAACGCTAGACGTGAATTTACCGTCCGTTTTTTTTACGGATCAAAAACGGACCGGATAAGAATCGGATACGGATAAGTGCGCAAACGCCCTAAGGGGGCACACAGATTCAATGCTAATCTTACCAAATGTAACTCCCCATTGGAATGAATACTTTTCTCCGAAAAAAAAAAATATTGCCTATCAAATTTATTCTTACGTAATTAAACAATTAAAAATGATTTCCATTGATGGCTTAGTTATCTATTAACATATTTTAAGTACCTCTGAATTTATTTAATAAGTAACATTTCCGATACAAGGAATTATATGAGCAGAGATAGGTCCAGGACAAGTCACCGACATGATAAAATGGCACTTCAATATTTTTTTTTATGTATGTAATAGGGTGCGTACCTTAATAAAATTTATTGCACAAGTAGAGGGTTATATATTCTGCCCAGAAAAAATATACTCAACCATATAGAAAGACATTGCACTACCGTTCTCAGCTTCGCTGTGGTTTTTTTATGCTTGGGCAATTCACCCAAAAGTGAAAGAGACAGCGATCACAGCTCGACTGACTGCAATGGTCACAATTAGGACCAATTCACGGCACGCGTTTGGTGCGTTGGTGGCATATCTACCTCTTGTATGTATATAATATCATTGGTCTGAATATTGTCCTATCGAAATAGTGTCTTGTCGGAGTAATGTTTCGTCCAAGTAGTGTCTTGACGGAATATTGTCCTGTCTAAGTAGTGTGTCTTGTCGAAGTAATGTTCCGTCAAAGTAGTGCTTGTCTTGTCGGAATATTGTCCTGTCTGAGTTGTGTGTCTTGTCGAAGTAGTGTCTTGTCGGAATATTGTCCTGTCTAAGTAGTGGTCTTGTCGAAGTAATGGGTTGTCGAAATTCAGTTTTACACTCCCACAAGTTATGAACTTATCAAACTTTGCAAAATGTGGGACGATTGATGTGTGTGTAACGTGACGTTTTAAATATACAATATGCAATGTCTAGATTCTTTAAAACTGCTCTATTAAACGAGATGATCCGATTATTATACCTACGAGCTGAGCACAAACCACATAAAAATATGGAATAATCAGTAAAGTATTTTGTTTAAAGACCTTATGCCCCATGAAAAGTGACTCTAGTGACAGACAGGGATAGTTTAATATTTAAACATTAATTGATTACTTACCTAATTTAATATTATAATCGTTAACATCATAAGGATTTACATCATATTCTGGAAGGCTTCTATCGGGGAAGTAAGGATTGAAGCGGTAGAAAATAATCTCAAATATATTCTCCATTATAAATTCATAACCTGGTAAATAACAAAAACCAAACTGCCGTTTTATATTAATCTATCAGTCTTTAACACATAGCTTCCGTTTCACTCGTAAGTATATTATAAAAAAAACCTGTATCATATTTTGGTAAATAATTAAAAAGCCAAACCACATGCATGACATGAAAAAAGGTTATTTACTAGACCTACGTTCAACTGAGAGATTTCCGGAAACTTGTGGACATTCTGTAAGACATTTTGCCAGAGTACACTATCACCAATCAACAGTGACACAAAACTTTAGTAACAGACTATATCAGATACATTGGCACATCTAATATGCAGTAACATTGCAACATGTGTAGACCTACGAATACCATCATAGCAGGCCTATCTAAGGTAGGTACTTATTTCGCAACGATTTTCTAAATACATATACATGAAAAATCTCGCTCCTGAGTTGAACAGAGCTTTAGTTGGCTTCCAAGGGACACAAACTAAAACCACGTTAGGTATTACTTAGCAATAAGGCCGCCTATCTGTACACCCTTTTATCTATCTTCTGTACTTTCAAGCTATATCCTTGTGTGCAATAAAGTATATTCTATTCTATTCTATTCTATTCTACTTTTTGGTTAAAATCAGAACCAATTTTTAAGTTCCTTAACGCTCATAGTGACAGATTGCCAGCCTGTCGCCTATTAGGGACTAAACCTGAATCCCTTAGTCGCCTTATACGACACTCATGAGAAGACAAGCTTTAGTTCAATTTTAGTGCCAGGAATCACACGCATTTCCAAAGCTTTTATTTTATACGTATTTACACTTACAGTTGTCTTCGAAGTCACAGGCCAGTAAGAAAGCAATCTCTATAAAGGTACGGAATCTATTCGGCCTGGCCGTTGCTATCATGCGCACTATGGTGTGCGTGAGCACGCCGCGCGACGCCGCCAGCATGTGGCGCATCTGCGCGCCCTCCAGCCCGCGCTGCTTGTTCGGCGCAGACAGCTGGTAGAACAGACCTCTGGATACCAACATGAACAGGTCATCGTCCTCCAGTGGCAATAACATGTACCCTGAGAAAAAAAATACATTGTTCACAAGTTCACATTTTGATGGCTGCTCGGTTTTATTAACAGTTGGTATCTTATTGTTTTAATATGGCCTGGCTGAGTTATTAAAATTATTAGTGGTCACCGACCTTAAGCAATGCTCGACAAACGAGTCGTACGAAAGACATCAACGTAAGCCAAACTATCATTAGCAGAATCATCCATACAAAAGACATCAACGCGAGCAGTCGCTATTTCCATACAGTGTGTTAAATGCAGGAGTGTTCTTTGAATTGTGGTTGCATAACTAGGACTCTGATCTGGACTCGTTCTGGGTTTCTTCATTGCCACAACGCGTTATGGACGAATATTCTAATGCCCAGACAGACACGAATAATTTGCTTTTCAATACATCTTGCTCGAAGATTGAACTTACGAAGGCAGTAAACATCCAAATTTTCTTTCGATAGTACGATTGCCTGGCAGTACCTATTTTTTTTTAATTCGAAACATCGATATGATTGTCATTTCAAGAAAATACCGACAATTTTCCGCTCTCAAAAAACAAATGATATTATTATGAAAGGTACAGGGAAAAAGTGGAAAAATTAGTCCGGTTTTTTTTTTAAATGAAATTTATACCTCAAAATTTTGTGTTTTCAATGAACTATTATTTTCCACTTTTATTATAGATGTAAGTTTTAATATATCTTTTATATTTCAAAAAATCCTATACACGAAAATAACATATTAAATTACATCGTTCCAAACTTTCAAAACATCTCGTGAAGTTACTTTTGTGACTAGACTATAGTTGTAAATAAACCGTTTTAAATTATTTAAAACCGCAGTAACGTAATCTACTAGTGTTGACAATTATTTATGTATTTAAAAATAAAAAATCTCTATCTAAGCATCATTCTTCCTAGAAAGCGTGAATTTTATGTAATATTCAAGTGAAAAGAATTGCACGTTAAGTCATAAACAATTAATATATGTATGAAGATAATAACTAAAATTGATAGATGTAGGTATGCTTGGCTTTCTTATACTCGCTCGATGGAAGAACGGAACCATTATGTTCATCAATGAAAGTATATAATTACAGCTCCTAATGTCTAAATTGTCTGTATTATGAAAAAAAGTGTGGTAATCTTGTCCCATTTAAGACATTTAATTTTACACTGCCCGAATTGTCGTAAGAACGGGAAAAAACCTAATGACGTCACCCCAAACGCAGCGCTCACATACATTTCAGATCGTTCGCCGCACACGAACGGAAATTTTCATTCAGAACCGCGTTAGCACTGTGCCGAATGGACGTGTTCCTTCCTACGATTTTGCTATTGAACAAAATGTGTGAAGCCGAAAAAATAATGTCTGTGGAACAATATCCCTGTATATGGTATCCCATATGTAGGTACAGGGATATTGTTATAATCATACCGACTACTATAACAGAGACATCAAGAACCTTGCATGGGTGCAGATATGTAAAGATACCATTTCTCGTAATGTAAAGATACATAAACTCGTATACCATTATGAAGCTCATCAAAGGATTTAATTGACATCCCGTAATATTTGAAGAATCCTTCTGGGTATGCTCGTAACTTGCTCTTTTGAAATAGTATTGGCTCTCCGTTAATCTCTGAGTATTCAACGGATATACCCAGTAACGACGTTTTATCTTCTTCTTATTCTAATATGAACCATGTTTCAGACAAATAAATATTTTCATTTTCTTGTTTAGCGCCATTAAAAGTGCAATAGCAATCAATTCATCGTCGTCGTTCATTGTGCCGTCGCAGAAGCGTCTCTATTCGAACTGACCGTAAAAATTCCAAATAAAAAAAAACGGATGTTCGCGCTAGTCACGCGGAATTCCGAACCTCAATTCCTGATCAGAAAACCAAATCAGGACACCGAGCGTGTGGGGCCAGCCTAACCCTAAAACCCTGATTGGCAAAACAAAAACAATTCGTGTTATTATCGGTACGCCGCCGCCGTTTTCCCAAATACAGTTACCTGTACGATTTCTAATATTAATTATACTACGAAAATTACTTTTCTATCGATCTTGGTCAGAAACCTTGATTTCCTCAGCAATATTTAAATTAAATAGGTTCTGCTACTTACCATTGAAGTCTACTTACGAGTACATTCGAGCACGTGCTGCTCATAAATAAGTATACCGTTTCTATATTAGGGAGGAAAACTCCCTCGAGTACCAAATAGCCTGACATTGCCCTCTTTATTGTTTACAATAGCATTGACAATTTGAATAAATTAAATGGCCGACATAAATAAAAAATATACTTACCACATACTCACCCAAAAATCCAATGAAATTTCTAGTATTTTCAAAATAAGTAACGATATCAGAGCTGACTGCAAGCAATATCGGCTTCTCAATATTTTTCAGTAGTTCCGCAAAGCCTTCTCGATAGTACGGTATTTTGTTATTTACCGAGTCCAAGAGGTAATCCAGAATCACACAGACATAGTCCAGCTTATCAATTCGCTGTTGTAAAATATTAATAGGAACTTATCATAATGGGGATGCAAGTAGCTCCTTTAATATTGAAAGAACTCTACAACAACGTGATGAAATAATGCAAAACCTTTGCCAATGTTTCGATCGGTTGAACAGTTTGTATTAAAGTTCAATTTCTCGATGCCTGCTATGCACCTACCGTAGTAAGACTGCCGTGCGGGTAAACGCGCCTCGTATCGTAAGTAGGTGCAATAATTTCCTAATGTGACTGCGCGGCCCCTACGTCGTAGGTGCGCTGTTACCAAACGCGTATGCGGCGCACCTACCGATGCGGGTGGGGGTGCGCATGGCTGTATTATTACGTTTTTTTTTTAAGTTATAAAATAGACACCAGCGGTCTTACGACAAAAAACTTGGACAGGTCTTAGACAACTGTTTAACAGTTGTTTTGAAAAATGTTCAATACAAATGCATGTTTAGCCGTTGTTTATGATTAGACAAGGCAAGGCTTAAACTATGTCTATCTTTAAACACAAGCTCCTGCTTAAGATATATTATATCTCACCGGCACATCTAACCGCCCACCCTTTTTCTTCCAAATTTTATAGCGCAGATGTCAAGTTTTGACGTGTGCAATGTAATCATAATATTTATAAACGGCTTGTTATAGGATCCTGCTTAAAATTGCCGTTTGTGACATAAAATTTGACGTTCAGAAGAGCCGACAATCTCCCGTCCTTTTTCATGGTCGTGGGACAGAAAGTGACAAGACTAATATAAAATTTAGTTTCGCTGCAGGAATTGACACCAATATCAACCCTCCTAAATGAATTCTGGATCCGCCACTACGTATAAACGTTGTTCAGTTTCATGAGCTACTACTACTCGAGGTGTTTTGCATTATTTCAATAACACTTGTAGCATTTAGCCTTCGCATTTAATGAATCTACAGTACTAAGAGGGTAAGTTCTTTTTAAATCTGTTAAAATATTATTTATTATTAATGTAGCTTACAAACCACCTATTTAAAAGAATGACATATTTGTTTGGATGCTTCCGTGGCCGAGCGGTAAAACTTTCGGTTCTCATTACGGAGACTGCGAGATCGAATTTCGATGAGGATACTGTGGGTGGTTTCGATTCTCTTTACGGAGACTGCGAGATCAAAATAAATCTCGATGAGGATACTGTGGGTAGTTTCGGTTCTCATTACGGAGACTGCGAGATCGAATCTCGGTGAGCATAGTGTGGGTGGTTTCGGTTCTCATTATGGAGACTGTGAGATCAAAATAAATCTCGATGAGGATACTGTGGGTGGTTTCGGTTCTCATTATGGAGACTACGAGATCAAAATAAACCTCGATGAGGATACTGTGGGTGGTTTCGGTTCTCCTTATGGAGACTGTGAGATCAAAATAAATCTCGATGAGGATACTGTGGGTGGTTTCGGTTCTCATTATGGAGACTACGAGATCAAAATAAACCTCGATGAGGATACTGTGGGTGGTTTCGGTTCTCCTTATGGAGACTGTGAGATCAAAATAAATCTCGATGAGGATACTGTGGGTGGTTTCGGTTCTCATTATGGAGACTACGAGATCAAAATAAACCTCGATGAGGATACTGTGGGTGGTTTCGGTTCTCCTTATGGAGACTGTGAGATCAAAATAAATCTCGATGAGGATACTGTGGGTGGTTTCGGTTCTCATCACGGAGACTGCGAGATCGAATCTCGATGAGGATACTGTGGGTGGTTTCAGTTCTCATTACGGAGACTGCGAGATCGAATCTCGATGAGGATACTGTGGGCGGTTTCGGTTCTCAATACGGAGACTGCGAGATTGAATCTCGATGAGGATACTGTGGATGGTTTCGGTTCTCATTACGGAGACTGCGAGATCAAAATAAATCTCGATGGGGATACTGTGGGTGGTTTCGGTTTTCATTACGGAGACTGCGAGATCGAATCTTGATGAGGATACTGTGGGTGGTTTCGGTTCTTATTACGAAGACTGCGAGATCGAATCTCAATGAGGATACTGTGGGTGGTTTCGGTTCTCATTACGGAGACTGCGAGATCGAATCTCGATGAGGTTACTGTGGGTGATTTCGGTTCTCATTACGGATACTACGAGATCGAATCTCCATTTGGATACTGTAGGTGGTTTCGGTTCTCGTTACGGAGACTACGAGATCAAAACTCGATGAGGATGCTGTGGGTGATTTCGGTTTTCATTACAGAGACAGCGAGATCGAATCTCAACGAGGATACTGTGGGTGGTTTCGGTTCTCATTACGGAGACTGCGAGATCGAATCTCAATGAGGTTACTGTGGGTGGTTTCGGTTCTCATTACGGAGACTGCGAAATCGAATCTCGACGAGGATACTGTGGGTGATCGAACAAAAATAACTTAGTGAGACTGCGCCCAGCTTGTTTACTTTTTTTGTTTATTTATTTATTAATCAATACTAACATCTAAGATACATAAAATTATCCTCGCCAAACTACGTGAGTAGTTTGTAGGCGACGCACTCTTTACATATTTTGTTATTACTGGATGTTTGAATACATATAGATTTTTTTTTTTTTTTTATTAACTTTCACTAAATTTCTTATTCTAATAATAAAATTATAAAGCAGAAAATTAAAAATATTATTAGATATTTCGTTGACAGACGTAACAATAATAATCTACACTCAGCGGCACATCTAACCGCCCACCCTATTTCAGTAACTTAACTCTTATTTTATGGTAATTTCTTAATTGAAAACCCATACAACTTAATGCCTCTGGACGCCATAGCAGCAGCAAGAGCGGTTGATGTTGGGTATAGTCAACGTCGGATTGGTCGGATGCTTGGTGTACCTCGAACAACTGTACGAGACGCTATTAGACGCTTTCGTGAGACTGGTCGGTACACTCGGAGACCTGGGCAAGGGCGTCATCGGTGTACTTCAGCTAGAGATGACCGTTTCATTGTGAACAGAGTTCTGAGAAATCTATACTACAGCTGTGGAGGCCCGGAATCAACTTTTTGAAGTACGAAACGTCAGTGTAAAGGGGTTCCCAACCTTTTTTTGTCTATTGCCCACTTTAAGAATAAATTATTTTTCAACGCCCCCCTTTTTAAACATACTTAAAAACCGCTAAGTACTTATAACTGATTATTGAAACGCAACTTTATAGTATTCGGACAGAGTATCTTTTATTGAAAATAAAACAAACATAATCAATCCTTATATAAGAACTAATGTGAAGGTTGAATTTGATGCTTTTCAATAAGTTTGTTGATATCAGGTTCCAATTTACTCAAAAACAGCCGCTAGTCGCCACGTTCGGTAACACGCAAACGATTTCTCTTTTTAGTAAGCAGCGTTGCCACAGCACTAAATCCACGTTCACACAAATATGACGATGGGAATGCTATCAAGAATCGTTGAACAATTGACCACAATCCAGGGTACAATTGCGGGATCGGTTTTTGTAGCCAAAATTCTTGATATCCATTTTTGAACTTGATTTTTATTTCTTCGTTTGTTGTCAATTCTATAAGTTCTTCTTCCAGCTGAGGTGACATTGCTGTGTTGATATTTGAAAACGGATCCAACACCCAGTCTGGTATTTCCAAGTTTAAAATGTCCTGGTATCGTTCGGTGAAGTCAATGTGGAGGTTTTCCAAATGTTGGCAGTAGGCAAACAAGTCGTCGTTACTGCAGGATACTGATAAATTCGGAAAGTTGTGAAACTCACGTCTGCCCATATTCTTTTTGTGCAGAAGCAGTTTGGCTGCGAAAGCAGCAAAGACATTTTTTGTTTTAATTAAATTTAGTTCATCGCCTTGCAGTTGGAGGTTCATGTCGTTGAACAAAAGCTATATCATTCTTTGATGTTATGAGCTTGTTGCGCAGTTCTGTCTCTTTAGTTTCCAAGAACTCTATCACAGAGTCAAACAGGTTGTAAAATCGAATCAGACAATTGCCTCTTGACAGCCAACGAACTTCAGTATGAAGCAACAAACGGTTAAAATCTTGTTCATTAGTAACACAAAGTTGATGAAATAATCTATCATTCAAAGAGCTGCTACGGATTTTATTGACTGCTTTGATGACATATTGCAGTGATTGAAATAGTCGTTCACTTAAGTTTCTAGCAACCAAATGTTGTCTATGAATAACGCAATGTATAGCAAGGACATCTGGAATTTTATTCTTTAAGTACGCTATGAAGCCTTTATGGCGCCCTGTCATAGCCGGAGCGTCATCCGTAGCAACTGATATAATATTTTTCAAAGGAATCTCTTTCTCTTCACAAAACTTTTCCAATGTATTGAATATGGTTTCGCCTTTTGTATCTGTCTCCAAATTTCTGGCAAACAATAGTTCTTCACGTATTTTCTCATCTTTAATAAACCTCACGTAAGATAGCAACAACGCTTCATTAGTTGGTAAAGTGGACTCACCGAGCTGAATTGAGAATTGACTAGTCCTCAGATGATTGCACAATGATTCTTCAATGTTTTCAGCCATTTCATCAATTCGTCTTTGCACAGAATTATTACTCAAAGGAATTTTTCGGATAATATCTGCGGCCGGTTTATGAAGCACAGTAGTTATTACTTCCTTTATTGCTGGCAAAATTAACTCTTCTCCGATGTTGTGTGGTTTGCCTTTTTGAGCAATTAACAAAGAGATATTGTACGAAGCTCGAAGTCCGTCGTCATCTTGCTTAGCAGCCGCCGAAAATAGTTTTGATACACTTGGCTGAGTATTATGCTTCTTCTCTAGGTCTTGAAAATATGCGACATTCTTGTGTTTCTTATCTGGATGCATTTTATTCAAATGATCTTGCAGTCTTGAAGGCTTCATTGCTTCGTTCGAAAATGTTTTAGACATAGAAGACACAAAGGCGACGACGGGTTTGTGGGATTTTCAATAAATCCGAATTTAATATATTCCGCAGAGTATTGCCGTCTCTTCTTTTTTACTTCCGACATTGTTTTGTTTTGAGAAATACGTAAGTGTTGAAATCAAGTACTGCTTATCTATTATGCGCGAAACCGCAAATGAAAATAAAATAAATTTACGTCGTTTATATAGGATTGCATAAGCAGCACGCACCAACAGGAATAAGACAAACGTGCATAAACTCGTTTATCTCATTCGACGCCCAATCGTACTCGACAAGCAAGAACAAGTATTATAGAACCTGCCGATTGATACAGGAATGTACAAATCGGATTATTTAACAAAAACTTGTTAAAACATGATTGCCCGCGGTCTATTATATCGGACCGAGTTTGAACTATATCTTAATTAATATTAGTTGATATTCGCAAGATGTAGTCGAGAGCTCAGTCGGTATCTAAGAGTCTTCCTAGCTAGGTAGATGAAATTATAAATCGACCCAAAGCCCTATACAACGCCCCCTTTTTTTTCTGGGTCTCTTACCGCCCCCATTTAGGCCTGCAGCGCCCACAAGGGGGCGTTATCGCCCACGTTGGGAAAGCTTGGTGTAAGGGAACGAACAGTAAGAAAGAGATTGGCTGAACGAAACTTGATAGCACGTCGACCTGCAAAACTCCCCAAACTGGAGGTACGTCACCGGAGAGCTAGACTACAAATTGCTCGCGAACACTTGCACTGGACAATGGAGCAGTGGCGGAACATTTTATTCAGTGACGAGTCCAGGATTGCTTTAAAGGCTCCTGATGGTCGCCAGCGAGCTTATAGGCGACCAAACGAGCGGTTTGCTCCTTGTGCCGTTGTCGAAACTGTTAGTTATCAAGGAGGCTCAATTATGGTATGGGGAGGGATTTCTTACGAAGCACGCACAGACCTGGTTGTTGTCTCCGGAGGGAGTTTGACGGCTGTAAGGTACTTGGAAGAAATTCTGCAAGATCATGTGATACCATTTGCACCTTTTATTGGAGAAAATTTTACTCTTATGCATGATAATGCCCGAGCACACATCGCTGGAATGGTGAATGAGTACCTTGACAAAGTCGGTATAAGCAGATTACCCTGGCCAGCGTGCAGTCCTGATCTCAATCCTATTGAGCACATCTGGGACAACCTGAAAAGACGTGTGAAAAGACGAAATCCCGTGCCTAATACGCTCAGGGAGCTTAAAAGTGCGATCCTAGGGGAGTGGCACAATATTCCACAGACAGATATCCAAGACATCATGGATGGCATTCCTGGGCACTTACAAGAAGTGATTAGAGCACGTGGAGACAATACACATTACTGATCTTTCTTTATTTTTAGGTTTTAATGAAAAGTTTAAAAAAAATACTCTTCTCTTATTTGTTGACTTTTTACAAAAATCGGTAGGTAACAAAGAGAGTTTAGTAAGGGAGCCATAATGAGTTTAATTGATCGTAAAACTAACTACCACGTAACATTTATGCGTTTTCAATTAAGAAATAACTATTAATTAAGAGTTAAGTAAATAAAATAGGGTGGGCGGTTAGATGTGCCGGTGAGTGTATATTTCTTATTATATTTTTGTACTTTTGTTAATGGCTCTAACATGCAATCTTTTAATTTTCTTTTTTTGCTTACCTTACTGTTTATTTTATCTTTATCTAACAATAACTTATACCTGTTACTTACTTCACCCCATTTGCAGAAATTTTCCCTTTGCCTTAGATCTTGTATTATGTTTATGATTTATGTGTATTTTAAATTCTTGTGTATAATATATTTCTAATAAAAAAAACCCTGCCTGCTTTTCCCAGCTAATCTAATAATTATAATAATCTACGGAAAGTATCTATAGTAGTTATGTAACTACTATAGATATTTTTTGACTCATGTGAGTCAGAGGTCTCCATAATTTTGACACCACAAAGTTCATGTGGTCGGTTGTTGGCGCATTTGCCATTCGAAGTGTACCAAAAAAAAGAGTGGGTAATCCGTTTTATTTTTCAATAACTATCTATTATACTTATTTATATTTAAAAGGATACGTAGCCGCTGCTAGATATTTTAGCAAAGTCTCGAAGGTATTCTTGAATACGGTCTATTTGTTGTGCACATACAGGATCTTTCACCAAAAACATTAACTTTTCAGCCATATCCCACCCTAAGGCTGGCGGACATTCCTTCATCAATTCCTTTTCTGGAACATAATCGTTGGGGTCAGAATTCACATCTAGGTATATGTATACAAAATAAAATGTTGTGTGTGAATTTTAGGTATACCTATTAGATTTATGCATTTCTAGAGTACCTTCGCTTGTTACGAACTAGAAAAACAATCAAAAATTAATATAGAGCGGGACCCATTTGTAAAAAAAGTCTTCAAATAACGATTTTCGTGTGACTGACCTCCGCCATACGGACTACTAGTATGTATTTATTCGGCATATTTTCCTGAACACAAAAAGTGCGGTAGTCACTTCCTAAAGGTATGGAGGGGGTAGCTATGACGTAACAAAGATGGCAGCCGGGTCTATTCTATTTAAGCTATGTTTAGATAACTACTGGGCCGATTTACTAAAATAGGGTCTCAAATGAAAGATAATTGAATGAACATTATTTTATTCTGAAGATTCAATAATGTAAACCTACATCAATGGCCCGTTACAGTCCACTGCTGGACTATGAGCCTCCTCCACTTAAGTGGAGGGTTTTGCCATAATCTCTACGCTTGGCAGGCGGGTTGGAGATCGCAGATTAAAAGGTTACTGTGTCAAAGAGCGCTACTGCCTGTTCCCTGTTCAATGTGTAGTCCCTAAGTCGCCTCTTACGATACACACGGGAAGAGTAGGGGATGGTGACAAATGTATTCTACTGTGCCGTCACCAACTTTTTTATCATGTGAAAAACTCGGAAACCGTTAGGATTATGGAAATTTGGTTTATAATAAAAAATATAGTTACATTTATCAGCTTTCTAATGAATCTTAAATTAAAACAACGGAACTACAGTCGTCTAAGTGAGCGTGGGTAGCTCGAACTGACTACGGTTCTTAGATTTTGGTACGAATAATATTGAAAATAGCGTAACAAAACGGGTAGAATCACAGCAAAATAAAAAGGGTATTATGAACAGGCAACACATTTTTTATTCATATCATGGCACTAGTTTTAACTATGTGCCAGTTAAGAAATTTTTCGTCATTTTACTGCGCACTAACTTCACGTGCGAGAGTGTACAGCCGCCATTATATTTTTTACATCGCAACTGAGACCGATTCATTCCGAGGAATTCTTGCACAATGAACTTTGGCGTTTGTCGCTTCATTCATTTGAAATCATTTGGTTACAAGTATTGACACGAATAAAAACTATTAGCGTTTATTTTGTGTTCAAAATGGATATAGAACCTGTCTTGCTCATAAAGTGGCTCTATGGTCACCGCAATTAGGCTCAGAATGACACCCATAATCAAACTGTGACTTTTTCATTGCTATAACTCACTAGTGAGTTATAGATTATTTTTTAATTTTATTGATGGAGTTGCTTTGTTCTTAAAATAGTACATTACGATACAAGGATCGTAGGTGGCATATTACAAACGAGGTGACTTTTGCAAGTCCGAGCCGCAGGCGAGAGTTTATAATGTCACGAGTTTGTTATAAAACCTAAAACTAACCTTTATTATATCGCGCCCAGTTTGAGTATCCTTACTATTCACATTTATCATTAAATATCAACACTAAAACACTCATAAAACAACATTCAATGTAAAACAAATGAAAATTAATTAATATTTACAAACTTGGCGCCAACTACAACATTCTTTTCGACTTCAAAAAAAGGAGGTTCTCATTTTTCTTTTTATGTATGTTATTAGATATCTCCGTCAATTGTACACCGATATTGATTATTCTTTTTTCATTCGATAGGATTTACTTTCAAGTTGGTCCCATATTAATTTCGTCAAGATCTGATGGTGGAACATGAGGTAATAATAAAAATTGGAAATTCCTCAACTGAATGTAACATTCGCTTCGTTATTCGTCTATTCTTTTAGTCATATCTCAGTCACTTTTTTACCGATTTTAATTATTCTTTTATCATTCGATAAAATGTATTTTATCTACAGAAGGCGTCGTTACTCGAGCTGAGTCAGTGGGTTTTGACAAGGGCCCAGTACTATATTAATTGTGTGACCAGGGTGTGTGAGGTTGGTTGTCGACCTTACAATCCACAATATGAAGAAAAAGAAGAAGCCAGCCTACGTTCACTATCTGTAATCAACTAACGATAGACTTTCAAGATACCATCTCAAACCTGAAACTCCTTACGAATAGTCCAAGTATCGGGGTAAACTGTAAGCTTATTAAGAGGAATAAATAGTACGTGCTCGTCCATACAAAAAGAGAAAACGTTTTTCCACTTCTATATTTTCCATTCTCCATGATTTTTTTGCATGTTATTGACACAATGAATGACTAGGTTTTTAGTTTTTTCTTTTTTCAAAATTCGCAATAGATTCAAACTTATAAAGGCACCTCAAGTAACGTAATTCTTTTGATTAAAACTGTGTCAAAGTGATTTGTTGAAATTTAGTAATTGGAAACCGTTTTCTCCCGAAGTGGGTATTTCATCAAAGTCAAAGTCAAATTAATTTATTTCCATAGGATGTTATTACATCACTTAGATCCGTCATTACATTTTTTTGGGCGAGTTCACTAACACAATGGCGGAATCTGTGGAGAAGAGCATCAAGAAAAGTATCTATTGTCAGTCGCGAGCTGCAACGCTCTCGCTCTCTCTCTCCTGGGGGCATGAGCGCATGAGCGATAGCAAATGTTTTCCTAAATACCTATTTCGTTAGGATCGCGAAGCTATTCTTTCCTCTTAGCATTGTCAGTTTAGTGGCCAGCTGGACTACTAAATGACCTCTTACTTCGTAGCCTCTTACCCAGTTTAACTTATGTTATTTTCGAAACTATTATATAAACAACTAAACGCGGTTGCAAAGCACGAAAGACGCAGTCTAAACTAAGCAAATACCAAAAACATAATATCTTTGTACTGAAACTGTTAAATAACAAAACCTAGCTTTGGATAATGAAGAAAAATAATAGAAAATGTGATGCGGTTAGGATTAATTACTTACATAAAATATATTGAATAAAACACTGAAACACATAAAATAAAAATAATTTTAACAAAAAAATAGAAACCTCCTTCAAATTGCCTTATATGGTTATCTCCACTAAAATGTAATAAATAAAATAACATTTCAGATGGAACATGAAAAAAACGTCAGGGGTACGTCAGGGGTAATTTACTTTTATTCCTCATGTTTATGTATGGAATGCGACACTTGTGTAGTGAATGAATCTTACCTACACTATTTACTACGTACACGTGCGCTAATGTGTCTGTCTGTGTCTATATTATTGTACAAAGGTGTGCGTAAGCTACCTTAATAAAGTAAATCGTCAATACCAGGAATCCGGTCTTCAGAATTTCAATACCGGTATTGATAAAAGGTTAAATAAATACGGGATCCCGGTATTGGAAGCCCTAGTCCCCATCGTACCTATGTTTGTTGGTTAGATAAGCTGGACGGGAAGGCGTACATTTTCGACCGCAGAAGGAGTGTCCTAATATTTTTCACTTTCTCATAGAAAGTAGGTATACGGATTAAGATTGATAAACCGACAAAGGCTTCATTCATGCGATACTCACGTTTTGGTATTGGATCTAAGTTTTTCAGTAAGTTCCTTTTCAACAATCCCCTCTTTGTGTACTTCTTCCCTTCGGGTCCATGCTCGCATTGAAAAGTATCGCTGGAGCCCGAAATAGAGTCGGCCGTTAATCCGCAAAACTCGTCAGTTGTGATTCTCTTGAATTCATCTTTTGTGCGCTGAATCCTCTTGAAGTACTGCGTGTGTGATGTGCTTGCAGATATCGTGCACTCGCCATGAGCTATCCTCGACTCCTCTTTCTGTTGTTGAATCGTATTTTCGGATGCCTTATTGTCGCCTATGCCAATTTTGAAATAATTAGAGCTAAACATAGATGTTTGGTCACTATGATCCATGTTTGTATCTATAGATTTATGTTAGAAGTTGACGAAATCATATAATAAGTGTTAGGCTTGCACCAGTTTGTCATCATTGACATCCAAGTTGACATCCCGTATAAAATATAAATAAATATTTATATCAATGAGGTTGAACACTGATGTAAAAACTCTTTAGTAGCGTAGCGAAAATAGGCGAAATTAGGAAATTAGGAGGTCGAATCTCTTTGATGTTGGATAGGCTCGCTGCGCGAGGCGACAACGCGCGTTAGAAATCTTTGATTTATAGGCACATAACGGAGACCACGGCCTGCGTGCAACGGCAACACGTCGACAACAAGGACAAGAAAGAAACCGGCGCGGCGCTCGGACAGAAGGTACTGTCTACCATAGTATACTGTAGTAGTACTTACAACTATCCTACCTTTAGGTCTTTGCCTATGAAATTGCCGTTTTTCATGAAATAAGTTAACGCTCTTTTTTTCTATATTTTTTATTTTTATTAATCAAAGTAATTACCTATGCAATCAATGCATTTTTGCCAACGTAGTGGTAGCTTATTGATGCCCTTTTTGAAAAAATCTGCTGGATGGGAGGCAACAAATTCTTCAAAGACATTTTGTACTGCCTCTCGTTATACACTGCCTCTCGGTATTTTTGCGTCGGGGGTTAAAAAAATAAAAATACACATTATGCGTCTAAGAACCCTACCGCAGTTAACAAAAGAGCTGATGACCTTGAAATATCTGAACCGATTTTGATGAAACATGTGTAAGAACCATCGCTAGAAAACCTGCTTTCAAATAAAAAAACCGCATCTAAATCGGTTGACCCGTTTAAGTGCTACGGTGCCACAGACAGACACACAGATACACAGACACACAGAGCGGTCAAACTTATAACACCCCTCTTTTTTGCGTCGGGGGTTAAAAAAGAGACACGTCCGACTGACTGACTGACTGACCCATCAACGCACAGCAGAGACTACTGAAGCTAGAAACACCAAATTTGCACAGTAGGTTACACTTATGACGTAAGCAAGCAATAAGAAGGGATTTTGTAAAATCTCCCTTGATCTGAGTGATCTTGAGTGATCCCTAAGAAAACTGTTTCATTTACATATTGCAAATTTTCGTTATACAAGACAATAGCTAAGTTGTTGTTCCTTACATTAGGCAACTGACTGTGTGTCTGTGTATCTGTGTGTCTATGTGTCTGTCTGTGGCACCGTAGCTCTTAAACGGGTCAACCAATTTGGATGCGTTTTTTTTATTTGAAAGCAAGTTTTCTAGCAATGGTTCTTAGACATGTTTCATCAAAATCGGTTCAGCCGTTTCCAAGTCATCAGCTTTTTGTTAACTGCGGTAGGGTTCTTAGACGCATAATGTGTATTAACTTTTTACTTTTAAACGTACGTGTGACCAAAAATTTGAAAAACTCATGTATGCTATATAAATTTGCATGATGATGGAATTATTGGTCTGATGCTGCAGCCAGGATATCCAGCACTCTTGAAAAAATAATAGCAGATATGTCGTGTTTGGATTCGTTTTGCTCAGTATTTGATTCTACATACACTGCAATGGTGGCAACACGATGAGCTGATGCTGCAGTCAGGATATCCAGCAAAAAATAATAGCCGATTTATCGTGTTTGGATTCATTTTGATCAGTATTTGATTCTACATACAATGCAATGGTGGCAACACGATGAGCTGATGCTGCAGTCAGGATATCCAGCAAAAAATAATAGCCGATTTATCGTGTTTGGATTCATTTTGATCAGTATTTGATTCTACATACAATGCAATGGTGGCTACACGATGAGCTGATGCTGTAGCCAGGATATCCAGCACACTAGTACTCTCTTAAAAAATACTCTCCAATTTGATAGTGATCCTTTTAGATATAACAGTACTCATATATCATCATTTATTTGTAATAGAGTTTAAAAATTATGTAATAAAAATAAATTTAAAATTTTAAAACCCCCGAAGCCCCGAAATTCGATAAAGTAACACCTATATATTTTAATTTTATTATAGAAATTTATGGATGGCACGATTTGGTTTGCTCGTTGAAATGACGCTATAATGTCACGTCGGGGTACTCTATAGGAGTCGTTACTCGAGCCAAGTTATATATGTCGTGGCCATATCGTAGGATTGACCACATCATGATGTGCCTTGGCCAGATCAATGATAACAAATCGTTTATCGATATGTTCAACTAAAACGCAGCTACTTCATGAAATTGTTAAGATTATTTGATCATATCGTAAAATTATTACATTAATTGCCGATAGAGGCGCTGGAAGCGCTTTGTTTATGTACCAACATGGCGGCCGCGTTATTTCTCGCAGTGAAAAAGTGAATAATTCGTTATTAAAATGAAGAAGAAAAAAGAGTTTATGATGAAAAAGTACTCTGAAAATGTGTGTCGGACTTAGAGAACAATAAGTACTAAACATAATTTAGATTCTTATTAAATATTTCATGGACGCCCTATTTTCACGATATGGCCAATCGTGGACGACAAAATCGTTAAATCTTCACGATTTAATGATTTGGTAAAATTTTGTTGCCCACATCATTAAATGGGACCATTTCATGAAATGATCGAAAATTTCATGATGTAGTCAATTCTACGATATGGCCACGACATATATATAATATATAGCAACATGCATCGCGATACCGTTATTGTATTAGAAATCACAAATAATTTAGCTTCTATGGCCGAGTGGATGAGTGTTTTACTCTCTTTACGGAGGTTTCGGGTTCGAATCCCGGTGGAGACACTGTTAAACGAAAATGTCCTTGTGAGACTTTCTCTAGTTTAGTTAGGACATTACTGCCTGAATCACTGAATCACGTGATTGTCAGAAAATAAAGATGATTCTGTGCTTGAGAAAGGCACGTTAAGCCGTGTGTTTCGTCTCTAATATCTACAGAAGGCGTCGTTACTCAAAGTCAAAGTCAGAGTCAAAATTATTTATTTCCATAGGATGTTATTACATCCCTTAGATCCGTCATTACATTTTTTTGGGTGAGTTCACTAACACAATGGAGGAATCTGTGGAGAAGAGCTCGAGCCAACTCAGTGGGTTTTTATTAGGGCGCAGTATACTATATTAATTATGTGACCAGGGTTTGTGAGGTTAGTTGTCGACCTTACAATCCACAATATGAAGAAAAAGAAGAAGCCCAGCCTAAGTTCACAATCTGTAATTAGCTAATGATAGACTTTCAAAATACCATCTGAAACTTAAAACTCCTTAACTACGAATAGCCTAAGTATCGGAAAATTCGAGGTAAGGTTTTGTAAATCGGTAAACTGTAAGCTTATTATATACCTATATGTATAAGCGTCGTCAGTTTAGTGGCCAGCTGGACTACTAAATGACTTCTTATCCAGTTACTAACTTATGTTATTTTCGAAACAATCAGTATAAACAATAAGCTTGCAAAGCACGGACGACGACGCTGTCTAAACTAAGCAAATACCACAAATAAAATATTTTTGTACTGAACTGTTAAATAACAAAACCTAGCTATGGAGCTATGAATAATTAAGAAAAATAATAGGAATGTCGAGGGTAGGATTAATTACTAACGTAAAAAATATTGAATGAAACGCACTGAAAATTGTAAAATAAAAATAATGTTATTAAAAATAGAAACCTCCTTCAAATTACCTTATAATGGTTATCTTCACTAAAAAGTAACAAATAAAACTAGTGGCTCAGTGAGCTGTAGATTTCGCGAGTACTTTTTTTAAATGGCTGAAAGAATCTCGATAGTGCGTTTTAGAAAATCCGTTCCACTGTACAGCGCCATCTGTTGATATTTACTTAGACTAAAAGATGCTTTGTTACAATATTTCATTTAGGAATTTAATTTTATATTTAATTTTGTATTATTATTATTTTTTTATTATTTTTTTATTGGTTGAGAAATAATATGACCTGTAGAGGAAAACAGCCTCAGCGGTAGACCTTGTAAGCTGGCAACCCCCATAACTCCGTCATTTTTTTAAATTTCCAAAGCTGACTCGACAAAAAAATTTGATTAATTTATTGAAGCTGCTCACAAAATTTCACGAGAATCGGTTCGTTCGTATCGGAATCGTTTCTCAAAACGCGACCTGTAGAGTGGAACAAACAGACACACACACAAACAGACATACAAAAGCTATTTTGGCCAAGCTGAAGCAGAGACGCTTCGCTCGCTTCGCGCGCTCGGTCAATAACATTTC
The DNA here is from genome assembly GCA_951230895.1 of Carpatolechia fugitivella. Taxonomy (NCBI): domain Eukaryota; kingdom Metazoa; phylum Arthropoda; class Insecta; order Lepidoptera; family Gelechiidae; genus Carpatolechia; species Carpatolechia fugitivella. The sequence continues at coordinate 17,992,562 of OX579645.1, read as the reverse complement.
AGATGGAACATAAAAAAATATAGCCACTAGCCAATATCCTCATTTAAGTAGATAGGTAGTGTAATAAGTAAATATTTAGAATTTTGTACTTCCTTTTGGAGTCGGTGCCAGCCAAAAAATCGTCATAAGTTGTGGGCAACTGTTCGTCGTCGTCGTTAAGTCGTTTATTGTCGGTAGTATAGAGTTATAGTCAATGATATAAATATTTTGTTGTGCTGCGCTGTGCGGGATGCAATGCCGCACCCGACCAAAACGCAGGGACGAAGACAGGAGCGGCTACAAACAAACTCCGGGTAGGTTTCATTCGATGAATTACGCTCTTAGTTTCGTCGTCTACGATTTTAGGCTTGCACCGACTCCAAAAAGTACAAAATTCTAAATATTTATTTATTACACTACCTATCTACTTGAAATTGGCTATTGGCTATATTTTTTATGTTCCATCTGAAATGTTATTTTATTTTTCCTTTTTAGTGAAGATAACCATTATAAGGTTATTTGAAGGCTTCTATTTTTTGTTAAGATTATCTTTAGTATCTGGTTGACAGAGCTTAGCTCGTTTATTTTTTTTGTAAGACACCTACGCATTTCGATAAACTCTACTTACTTCATACGTTCAGAAGAAAGTACACGCGGCTAGACATAGTAGCACCACTCTTATACTTTAAACGAGCAAGATAAGAATAATAAGGATCTCGGAAACGTACGGCTGCAACGATTTCGCAATTTGGTTTCGGGGGCAATAAATCGATCTAGCTTATAAAATAGATTTCCCCGTATTTTCAGGCTTAAAAGAATTGATACGCGATATCATTGAAATAGAAAGGTAATTTTGGCTCAGTCGGGATACTGCGAGTTTGCAGTTTGAATCTCGACAAATATATTTTTTTTATTTCTTTGTTCTTTTTTCGTTTGTTTCTTTTTTTATATTTTTTTTATTCTTTCATTTAGTTATTTAAATACAAAAATGAAAGAAAATTTCTGATAAATTTTTTGGTGGTCTGAAAGTTTTCCATCAGATGGCCCGAGTAAAACGAGGAAAAGAATATATTATGTATTATAAAATAATGGGATGGTACTTTTGATAGGTAGATAAATACTTCTAAATGCTTTTTAGAAGAAAATTTCGTCACTATGTGAGTTGTAGTGCCATCTGTTGCAGAACTTTCGGTGTAAGAAAAACGAAGTGATTTTCTGTAAAGGTATTTTAATTGAACTAAGTAAATGAAAAAATAAGTAATAACAACGACGACGACGGTAAGTAATAAATAAAAAAACATACCTTTAAAAATTGCTCTATCTGTTGGAAAAAATTTAAACCACGAAAAAATAAGGTACTAAATAAGAATTTTTATTTCTGTCATTTTTGTATTTAAATAACTAAATAAAAGAATTAAAAAGTTAAAAACAAATAAAAAAGAAACATAAACAAAAATCGTCTGACCTTCGGTTTCATTGCCTCCCGGTTCCCCAACAGAGCCACCGCGTCGTTATGGATAGCGGTGAAATTAACCTTCGTACAAATTCTTGCCCGAAAACATGGGGAAATCCTGTTTTACCAAAAACAAAAGCTAGCTAGATCGATTTATCGCCCTCGAGACCCCCTATATACCAAATTTCATCGAAATCGTAGCAGCCGTTTCCGAGATTCTCATTATATATATAGGTATATAGGTATATACATGAATTGCTCGTTTAAAGTATTAGATAGATATGTATAATATCTAGATATAATATAATTATAGGAAACAATATAATGAAGCAAATACTTATTTCTAACGCGCGTCGCCTCACGCTTTGTAATATTTTTATAAGAAAAATACCATTGGGCATACTTTTTTAAGGTTCCGTAGTCAAACAGGAACCCGTAAAGTTTCGCCATGTCCGCCTGTCCGTCCGCGGCTTAGCTCAGAGACTCTTAGTACTAGAAGGCTGTAATTTGGCATAGATATACATTAATCATGCCGACAAAGCTGTAGAATATTTAACATCTTAAAAAAAATTGTTAGGGTTCATCTGGTACACGTGAAGTGGGGGTTATTTTTTTTATTCACGACTACCAACCAGTTCGGTAAACTATACCTACTAAACAAAATTTCATATAAAAATCTCTTGAGAAAATTCAAACCGCAAAAAAAAAAACAAATTCAAAGCGGCCTGGCCTGACTATATCCTTTGTCCTCTGTACATACGTTCGTTGTATGAAAATATGTTAAATTAAAAGACATAAGACGACATTCAGAAATTAATCCCTGTTACTATTATTTTTAATAATTAAAACGGTGGCTTCTTCTGAAGCCTTCAGGAAAATTAAGAGACCTTAAATACGTTTACAAATGCCAACCAGCGTCCCTGTAGGAACTTTGATTCACCGTTCTTTAGCAAAATGTTGCTCTACGAAAACATAACATCAAGCCTCTTTACATCTTTACAAACACATAGGTAGGTAGAAGTTTCCGGTCACAAAGTACATTTTAATCCGCTTAATACTTACCTGCTGGCTGCTGCCTAAATACAAAAAATAGTTACTTTTTGAAATGTTTGGTTATTTAGTGGTATGGTAGAGCCACCTCCAGGGTAAAGTCACGGCTATTAATTATCGTCAGGCGAAATGAATCGCTCAAGGAGGCTGCTGAGCTGCATTTGTCTGCAGGACGCGCCAAGAGCGGGCTGCCCTTCTCTTCACCGCCGCCGCCGCCGCCGCCGCCGCCGCCGCCGCCGCTGCCGCCGCCGCGCAGTGCGTGCTGTGCAGGCGGGCAGTCCCTGCCCGACGCCGACCCACGCGAGTCGCGTATCGTGACGCTAAACATCAACACATATTCACGCGTCACAACATAATTCCTAAGTTTTCCTCGCGAGAAAACCGAGTGCAATAAAATTTGGCTCAAACACGCTGCATGTGGAAGTTTTCGCAAGTGATTACATACTGGTTTTAAGAACTGCAGTTTTGGTGAGTGATAGGTACATTTCTTCTTTTTATATTATTAGTTATTTTGTTGACGTTATTATCTACGTGATGTAATAAAACAGAAATCCAACTTGCAAGCTAATTGTTGTGGGTTGTCTGTCATACCTATGAGCTAATAAGCAATACGTGTATTACTAACTACTTGCTTGGTTATATTACTTGCTTGAGTGTCAGGTGGCTGTTTTATTACGTTTCTGCTCCTACTTCGAAAGTTACTTTAACAGCATAATAAAAATATTCTTGTAATTTACATACTTACTTAAAAGTTACAAACTACATAGTAAGTATATTGTAGAATATGTAGTTTACTGTTGTCATGTCATGGACCATGCATGTCACATTCAATAGACAGGTGGATGAATAATAGCCTATGGTTGATGAGTGTGACGCAAGCCTAACTTGCTTCAGTAGTATTTAATACCGACAAATGAATAAGTGACGTCCTTTTTCAAAGAATCTAATGGCACCTCGGAGACCTTTTTCCACCGAGAATGGCACACTATTTAATAGCCGATATTATTAGTTACTCGTTAATACATTGACGTATAATAATGTATTTTTTCCCTATCAGGTAATACATATCTGCCACTAAATAACAATCGTTATACTTATTATTTACTTCTTTGTTTACTGCCTCATCTATTTATTATTCAGTTAAATCCATAGGTACGTCTTCTTAAATATGGAAAATATTCATCAAATAATTAACTTTATTTTTATTTTTCAAAATCTTGGTATTTTATTAACCAGACATAAAATAGAACGTCATTTCAGCCGAAAAAAGTCCAAGTAAATTATTAAAACAACAATCAACCTGGTTAATACTTTTTATTATATTACGTTACATTACCTAATAGCTTGTTAGTTTTTGTGTTGTTAGAAGAATCAAGGAAAAATTTTTGGCTTTAAAGATATATAATGACATTAGTACTAAATAAAAAAGGTACATTTAATAGTAGTTTATTTAATTATCAGAAATTTGAAAAAGTGTTTACTATGTAGTCGTTCGTCGACCTTACAATCCACACGATAGAAGTACTGACTGAATTTTCATTTGTGTACCTACTATATTTTTCATTAAACATACTCGGAAAGTAGTAGCTGTCTGAAGTTGCGTGAGGAGCGGATTGAAGGTGATACTTTTCAGCCCGGAAGGAGAATCGTTTTTAACTGACAGCTGTTAAATTATAAAAAAAACTAGTTCTCATTTCACATTTATATTGAACTATGTTCCATCTTTCTATACAGCCACTCAATTACAGCACAATGTTAAATTGAAATAACATAAAGTTAAGTAGTAATTAAAGGTATTCTTAAATGACTTTATTATAATTTACTTTCAACTATTTCTTTAAAATAAATAGATTTAGGCAAAATATTTAACATTTCTGAAATAAAAATAATGGCTCAAAAGCTGGCCGGGCCACAGCAAAAAATAAAAATAGGCGGGAAAGCAACAATCCGATTATAATTTGTTTCTCGAGTTGTAGGGTTTTGTTTACAATGAGTTCATCTGATTCAGATATGGAAGTCACTCATTTTTTCGTGTTTTTACGTTTACTTTCCTTGAATTCGCAATGAAAAGCACAGTGTTTATCACAGGTTAAAGGCTTATTTAGTGCCTCGAATTATTAGGGCCCTCGCTACGCTCAGGCCCCAAACCCCGTCTCGGCGCCAAATAAGTTACTTTCACCCAACACGATGTACTATATCTACCCGGTGATGGTCGCCCATTAAAATAAATATATTATATATAGTGTAAGATCTGTTATTTCTAGAAATACCAAGCATGACATCTTTCTAATTGAAGTACCACAATGTGGTATTTTTAAGTTGTAGAGCAAACAAAATATTATGGTAATGCCGAGCGGCCGATACAGGCGATCATTGGAAAACAGACAATACAAAAAAATTGGCAATTTTGCTAAATTAACATGTTTATCATATTACCATATAAAAAATAAAATACAAATATTTACATAATCTACAACTATTAAACTGAAAAGTTATAATTTATCTAATCTAATTCTCTGATGTTTTTCTAGGTTTGGACTAAACTAGGCCGTCAAGTTATGTTATAGTCTAAGATGTTTTTTTTATTGCTTGTTTATCTTCAATATACCTACGTGCTTATTTAATTCAGTTGTTATTGATTATATGCGAGTCAAGTGTGTGCCGGTGGTGAAGGGTTCCGTAGTCAAGGTGAAGGTTAACGGCTAAAATTCTAATGTATGGATGTTAAATTTTAATGGCACTGTGACATCAAGAAAAAATTGCGCTTGTTTTACCTATTTGGAATACAATATAATAAGTTCATAATGAATATATTAAAATAACTGAGCAAAAAATTATTAAGAACTATAAAACGAAAACATCAAATATTAAACAATGTACAAAAAATAACAGATTAAATTAAGTATTTACAAAACTAAAATTACAATTCGAACAGCCCGCCCGCCGCCGCCTCTAGTCATCCCTGTCTGGCGCAAAGGTGCCCATTACGCTGGTGGCGCGGCGGCGGCATTCCCGCGCTGAATAGCGATGGAAGCCTTTGCACCAGGAAGGGGTTACCTATTTTATGTTGTACGTTTTCCAATAAATCCAGTTGTTTGGATATGAACGCCGCGTCACGTGTCGTCGCATCGTAATGGTTGCAAATCAAAACAATAATTGTCTCTTATACTGCAATCATCAACAGACCTGACGTACGTCCCCACAATACTTAAGTACAATAAATTACTTCCATCGTGTTGCCTTTTTACAATAGATCAATTTTAAGTTTTTTGAGCTTCATCAACGAACACTTGAACGTCTCGTCTTGTCTCGTCTCTGAAAGAAAACGCCTTATACTCGTATCGGTCTGTGTTAGTTATTTGCTAACTTAATATTTTCATTCTGTATCTGTTTGATTGTTGCTCTGTATGTAGGTGACTTGGATAATTTTATCAAAGAAAGCAGCAATACTTGATTATTTTATGATTATGTAGGACACGCAAAGCAAGACTGCGGTTGCTCCAGTTAGCCATCGCGGTCGGGGCCGTAGTAGTCCCAAACCAAACTACCTATATTTAGACCAGACATTATTAGATACTCATAGAAAAGATGTGAAGTAAAACGTTCATAAACTAATGCCATCAAAAACATAACTTGTAAAAAAACTAAGTCTCGCGACTCAGTTCTTCTACCGTAAAAAGTTGTGAGATCCATGTAATACCAAGTAAGTTAATTTATTCAGTCCCTACTTAAGGGTCCTTCTGTCTTAAGTTATTACGTAATTAGCTAACCTAACAACATCTTATAGTGACCATATCAATATAAAAAATCTCTTATGTTTTAAATAAATAGATTGACCTGACATTATTCTACCTATACATAAATCGCTGCATCTACATCTGACATAATGACATGATAACTTTTCGTCAGTAGTCGATCATGATGAAATTAATAATCATTACCTTGATCACCTTATTTTCAGTCTAGCATAAGGCGAGGTATATTAATTTTATTATTATACACAGTCACATAGAATAGAACATCGTTTAAAAAACTAGTTATTTCCTCGCTTATGGCAAAGATTGGTTTCGTTATTTTTAACACTAAAAAAAAGCAAGGTGATCTATACTAATATTTTTTTTTACCAAAGGTATACCTACCTATGTGATTACTGATTGTATTACTTCCATGGATATTAGTTCCAAGTTTCTTAAATATTTCCATGATATATATAACATTAGATCTGTAAAATCTTATCAAAACAAGTGAGATAAGGTAGATTGGCCACGTGATTGACGCGTCCAAGATAAATTTGAAGAGAGCCCCGATCTGTCACGATAGCATCTCTCTGTAAAGATATCATGCAAAAGTACACAATTTTTGTCAGTGAACAGAGAAAGAGAAATATTTGCCTGAAAATTTTCATATATATTATATAAAAAGTTGTTAATAGTGTTAAAAAAAATCTAAATATGTTTAATCCCCTAAAAAGGTACGTATATTTTTTTTGTAACGTATTTACATTAGATAAGTCCTTTTTTTATTAGAAAGTTGACAGAAATTGCATTTTTTTTCTACCCGATTCACACGACTCAATGACAATAGAGAGTTTTATAATTAACCTACATGAATTTAGTTTGTGCTCGCCACATGCGCTCACGATGCGCGGGCGCCGAGGATCGACAACGATGCGTGGGACTGCAATGTAAATACGCTTTATTTGAATCTTACAATACGTAAGTATGTATGGTAACTTATTATTAATACATGGAGTTAAGATGCGCTCCGATTGCTGATTTCCTAAATATGACGACATTTTCCCGAATGAAAACCAAACGACCTATTTTATTTTTACTCGCGTAAGTAGATCGATATCCTCGTCGGCCAGTAAGGTATATGTTAAATAACACAACTAGACGTAATGACCACTTGTTTATTACTGGCTGGAAAATGAGTGCGGCGACGCAGCGCGCGCTCACAAGCTAACGTGCATACATGTCAGCTACCCTCGGAAAAGATAATATCGACCCACCGAACACTCCACCGTGTACCTCGTCAGCGCAACCACGACCACTTTGACAAGAGTTTCCGACTAAGAAGAATACTCGGGTTATTCATAACTGCAATTTAACTTAAGACCCATAAGCTGTACAATGTGCAATCTTCTTCTTCTTTGCGTGTCGATGACAAATTATATCTTTCTAGCCCAGAACTTAGCCACTTCGACTGCACTATTTGTGGCGTCCATTAAGTCCTATTGCGAACAGGTGACAGGGCAGGCAGGATAGGACACTAAATGAGCCATGGCAGTCCATGGCTCATTTAGTTGGTTAATTGGTGCAGTTCAGTGCAGTCACCGCTCCACACACACAGTCTATGTTTGGGTTTACCTGAACATATTTTCCTTGCTCCGGCCGACCTGAGTCCGAAGTCGATTTAAAGAATTCCAGATCGGATCGGGAACCCTACACTTTGCGTGGCCCGACACGTGGTTGGCTGGTTATTTTATCTGAGGTTATTATTATTTATGAAAGTATTAAAAAATGTAACATTCCAAATTAAAATATTGCGCATTCTGTCAGTAAGCATATAAATGTGGTCGTCGTTACTAAACATGTTATTAAGAGTGCGCTGTCATTGCTCTTATTGTTATCCATTCCACATTTCTTGTGGTTATTTCACTTGCAAAAGAGCTCGTACTTCAGAGACAACACACAAGTCACAAGTCACATCGACGACGCTACACCCAGGCTAAGCAAGCAAGTGATATTTCCAGAAATCATTCTTGCAAATATACTAGGTTTATGATACAAAATCAGTTTCCTTAATGAATATATTCATTAAGGAAACTCGCTAGGAAAAGGAAAATCGCTAGCCTTCTATGCCCAATAAATCTCATATGAATGTTTTAAAAATAGCGGGAATAGTCCACGTATAAAAAGAAAAAAAAATGTACTATGCTACTTGTTTAACAGAGAAACAGTGCTTTTAGTGGACAATGCAGCAGGTGGTTTTGAAGGGCACTTGTACAAATTACATTGACCTGCACGAGACGATATTCTGTTGCACGTATTGAGATAATAAAAAAAACTTACAGCCATTTTAAAAGGTGAAAATGTGGTCTACCATAGTGACCATGACAAATTCAATAAACCAATCAAACCACCTACCTAGTACCTATCCATGTAAGGTACTCATTAATCAAACAAGTCTTTATTTAACAGCAGCGGCAGAAATATATAATTGTCCGGAAATTCTTAACAACGAGTACGTAAAGCTTTTTTTTCCTTTCAAGCCCATCCTCATTTCCGTTTTAAATGTAGTATTTCCCCAATTAGAGGGTGAACTTAAATAAAAAAAACAATAACAATAATAAACTGAAGAAGTTTCCCCATAATAATAATATATGTCTTAATTTGCTCTCATAAACTTAGATCTAGTAAAACTATGATAATAGGTAAAAAATTATGTTAAGAATGTGAAAGCCTGTCTGGTGTCCGTAATAGGGTTAACCTGTGTGACGGAACGCCAGGCCACACACTACCGATTTAAAGGTTAGAGTACACTTCTTATCTAAATATTTAGGATAGTAACAAAGTAAGTAAGTAATAGTAAGTACTTATGTATATGTTAGCGTGAGAGAATAGCTAGACGTTCTATGGAATTCCGGGCTCGGGCAAAGTATAAAATGAAAGACAAATGAGACATCCTGACATGGGGCCAAGCAGCTGATATTGATACAGTCTTCATTCTGCACTGCAAAAGAGAGCTAGTTGGACAATTTACCAGAATTTACCAATTTCTCTGTCAGACAGAACTCACTAAGAGAACTGTTCAAGGAGATAGACATTTTGACAGTTCCCTGCCAATACATCTCTGCTAATATTATGTAAGTATGTGTTAGGAAAAATACGTATTTTTTTTTTATTAAAAAATAAAAAATCCGACTGCGTGAAAATTTTAAAATTTTAAAACGAACTGAAAAAATGCAAACGAGTTGTTTTTTTTTTAATGATCGTGGTTGATAGTGTTCATAATAGCACACACATCACATTCACATTAAGTTAGAAAGTTTTAAAATTTTCACGCAGTCGGGATTTTTTTTATTTAATATATTTTTTATTTTATTCTTTATAGTTTTTGTAATGAATGACCGATATTTGTTGTGTCCCTTCCACACATCACTCGTATAATAGGTAATTCAATTTAAAACGATGAAGTTTTTTAGCATTTCTCATTCCAAATTACATTTAAACATATAGGTGGGTTGTATTGTACCTATATTTTTGGAGTCCATACAAAAACCCCGTTATTTTGATACCCCACTTGATAGGTTTTGAAGAGATACTATTTTTGAAGTCTATAGATATGTTTTGGCGCCAAAAATCGGCCTTCTTACTTTTTTTTATAATTTTGATGTAGTGTTACTCTCACAAGTGAGACAAATCTAACGACACCTCTTTAGCTAAAATCCATCAAGCCGTTTAGGCTGTAGAGCGTGCCAAAGAAATATACATACATACATACACTCGAAAAACATAACCCTCCTTCTAAAGCAGTCGGGTAAAAATACTTATTAATTTAGCAAATATTCTGAGACACTAACTAGACTCATCTACCAGAAAAAAGCTTCCAATTGTAAAACAGACGCTATGATGAAAAAAAACTTAATTTAGGTTAAAAGGCTATTTACCTATAAATGACCTTATTGGATGGACTCCTTGGATGATTGATATTTTGGTTCTCATTAATAAAACTTATCACACTAATATTATAAATGTAATAAATATATTTGGATGTTTAGATGTTTGGATGTTGGCAGTTCCGTTTTCACGCCTTAACTACTGAACGGATTTGGATGAAATTTGGAATGGAGATAGTTTGTAACCTGGATTAACTCATAAGATGCTTTTTACGGGAAAAATTCTTATTTCCACGGGAAAATATTACATAACGCGAGTGTAGCCGCGGGCGGAAAGTTAGTATATATTCATAAAAAATGTACAGATCATGCTCGGCTCGAGTCCGGAGGAGTTTCGCCGTTCGTCTTCACAGAGAGCGCACTATAGTAAATGTATGGAAGCAGCAGATAAATATTTTTTCGATATATCCCATTAATTTTCAAATAGTTAACCATTTGATAGAGCTCGTGGGGCACTTTTAGTATCAGTAATCAGTTTATCGGTATTAGTTTAGGATAAATCGAGTGAGTACGTTTCCACCCTGTATATAATTTTTTTTTTGTCCGGGACAAGAATTGCTTTAAGAATGATTTGTCCTACAAATGGATGGTATTCGACATGGTGGAGCTGTGGAGCCCGGTCTACCGAGCCTATGAGAAATATCCATCTTGATGAAAAACTTGTTCCAAAACAAAACTTTTCAAACAAAAGTAGGTATTCACGGTAACAATAAATTCGTCAACAATACGAGGTAACAATTTACCCTTTGTTTTGCTACCAGTTTCTTATCTGACGAGGTTTTTCGTAGAGTAGGCCAAAAAGAGAGAATAGATCAAAGTACTGAAAATTTCCATACAATCACATACTTACTGCGAAATCTAGTCGTGTTTCCGTATTGCGGTTAGTCAGTTAGTTGAAGGTACCTACTATAGTTCCTGCCTATAGTATAAAGTAAGGTGCATTGTCTTATAATTGGATGCAGACGAAGCGAGGGCAAGGGTGACAATTAGTCAGGTACGGTCAGCAGTCTAGTCGGGCCGACGACGACGACGACACGGTGGCCAGACAAGCGCGGGCGGCGGCGGCCGACTGGCCTCGTAGCGTGGTTGTCGCGGCTTGCGCAACACTTACGTCACATCATCGTTGTTATCAAAGATGCTGATTGTCTGTCACTAAACAGCTACAATACTTGTGACTAAACATGCGGTTGATAAAATACAAATATGCAAATATGTTCGTCAGCCGATATGAGCAAGGCAGTTATGCGTAGTCGGAAACCAGAGCCTTGAACAGTCTTTAGTTAGTACTTTTCCGAGAACGTACCAACGAGTAACATAGCGTTGATAAAATACTTCTCTACCTTCGCATTTGATGCACTGTACTATATAACGGCATGTATTATATAAGTATAAGAATCAGACACAAAATAAATGTGATGGAAAGTAAAATGTAGGTACGTCATTCATAAATTCACTTCTAGAATCTTAAAAGGTTTGAGTGTTTGTATATTATTTTATTTAACTATCAACAGTCAACAATAATTCCCATTCCCGAAGTATCTTCAAGTCGCGGTCTTGCGGTTTCCTCGTCATACTAACTAATTATGTTCACTAGAAAGTTATAGAGTAGATAGAAATAAACCTGAGTACCTACACGAACGAGTTTATTTCTAAGTTATAGAGTAGATAGAGATAAAGCTGAGTACCTACACAAACGAGTTTATATCTAAGTTATGGAGTAGATATAGATAAACCTGAGTACCTACACTAACGAGTTTATTTCTAAGTTATAGAGTAGATAGAGATAAAACTGAGTACCTACACAAACGAGTTTATATCTAAGTTATAGAGTAGATAGAGATAAACCTGAGTACCTACATGAACGAGTTTATTTCTAAGTTATAGAGTAGATAGAGATAAACCTGAGTACCTACACGAACGAGTTTATATATAAGTTATAGAGTAGATAGAGATAAACCTGAGTAACTACACGGACGAGTTTATTTCTAAGTTATAGAGTAGATAGAGATAAACCGGAGTACCTACACGGACGAGTTTATTTCTAAGTTATAGAGTAGATAGAGATAAACCGGAGTACCTACACGAACGAGTTTATTTCTAAGTTATAGAGTAGATAGAGATAAACCGGAGTACCTACACGGACGAGTTTAGAGTAGATAGAGATAAAACTGAGTACCTACACAAACGAGTTTATATCTAAGTTATAGAGTAGATAGAGATAAACCTGAGTACCTACATGAACGAGTTTATTTCTAAGTTATAGAGTAGATAGAGATAACCTGAGTACCTACACGAACGAGTTTATATATAAGTTATAGAGTAGATAGAGATAAACCTGAGTAACTACACGGACGAGTTTATTTCTAAGTTATAGAGTAGATAGAGATAAACCGGAGTACCTACACGGACGAGTTTATTTCTAAGTTATAGAGTAGATAGAGATAAACCGGAGTACCTACACAAACGAGTTTATTTCTAAGTAGTGTTTATGAGACCCACAAATCCTGAGGAACTAAGTAAAATTATAAACAGCTTAAAAATACTAACAATACGGGTATTGACGACATTAGTATATTGGCAATAAAGTCAGTGAGTCAATATATTTGCCCTATCTTATGCCACATGGTAAATTTGTGCTTGGAGCAAGGTAAATATCCGGAATATATGACTCACGTCAATTATTTTACGCGCGGATTTACGAAAACTTTATTCCTGTGTAAGATAATGTTCGAAATTCAAACTAATTTTCCTCTCTAGACATGAGAATGGTTTGCATGTCCAGAAATGAATAAACGATTTTCGGCCCTGTTTTCGGGCATTAAAAGCGAACTTTCCGAGGTGGAGAGGTGAAATAGTAGATTGTTAACCAAGGGGTGAAACCGATCAATTACATCCCGAGGTATTTTGGCACACGAGCGTAGCGAGGGCGCTTATAGTGCGAGGGAATTGATCAGTTTCCACGTGGTGAACACTCTGCATTATTATTTTAAATCCTTTTATTGTTATTTCTTGATACATGTTTTGTATTCATCTTTCATAGAAAAGTATATTCAACCGATTTTTTTTTACTTTTTATTGATATTAAATTAAGTGTAGGCTGTATACGTCTAGTCCTTTGCCATCTATCGCGTGCAACTTTCTATGAAAATAATAAAAAGAAAGGTTCGAATTTTAAAGTTAAACGGATATGTAAGTTGGACTTACATTCTATCTTTGGGGTCATTATTGGACTACTTTCAGAGCATGAGATATGAAAAGCATATTACCTCGCAATTAATGCATTTTTGCATTCGCTGAAACCACTGCACTGTACAAATCAATTGGACCAGTCTTCCTTAGGGACCTCTTCAATGGCTACATGGAACGCATTCACCGCCGATTCAGGGCTCGTAAAACGTGTGCCTCTAAGTTTGTCTTTAATTTTTGAAAAAAAAAGAAGAGTCACAGAGTGCGAAGTCCGGGCTGTAACGGATGCGTCATCAGTTCTACATTTGAAGCCTTCAAATAGGCTGAAATGATGAAAGAGGACATTGCTTCGAGGACGCTTTTCGCCAACCTTTTCTAAGACTCTGGGCAAGCAAGTGTTGACGTACGAATCTGCAATCATTGTCCTTTGTTCTTCAAGTAATACTGTAATGTAATGTCCTGATTTGACGAAAAAAGAAGCAACCATTTTTTACCAATGTTTCGACTTTTCTTAACTTTCGTCGACAAATCTTCAAAAGGAAAGACCCACTCTGCCGACTGGCTTTTTCTTTCAGATTCAAAGCAGTACATCCAGGTTTCGTCACCTGTCACGATATTATAGCCAGCCAATGACTGTCCTCCGTTAAACTTTTTTATCATTTTACGGCACCACTGGACACGCAGTCGTTTTTGGTCCTCCGTTAAGTCATGTGGTAGGTATCCATCGAGTGCAAAGCTTCCAAACCTGAGATGCACATTTAAAATGTTTTGCACTTGGCTCATTCCAATGCCTAACAAAGCACAAATTTGCTGGCATGTAATTTTTTTGTTAGTTTTAATAAGGTTGTCGTACGGTGACAATATAAGAGTCTGTAACCGCAGTCGCCGGCCAACCATCACGTACCTCGTCATGATGATGATCACGTTCACGTCTAAATTCTCCAAACCACGAATACCAGAGCTGTGACATGGCGCTTCATCACCAAATGCCAATTGAAGTCTCTGGCAACTCTCTTGTTGCCGAAAATCATAAAAATCATTGAACGAAAATGTTCACGAGTTAAATTCATTTTGACAGCAACACACAATTTTCGAAGGACATCACAATGAAAAAACAAATGACAGTCTCGCAAATTAAAAAGAAACATGTTCCCAAAGAGTTCCACTTTCGAATTCCATAATTGATTTTTCATTCTTTTATTGTAAGTGGCTAGATCCAGAAACTTTCAGTGTGCCCCACGCTCGCCCCACGTACGCGTTTTGACACATTTGTCTCTCAAAGATCGATATTAAAGTAGGTAAAGCGGCGCGGTGTGATATTACTAAACACGAAACAGTAGATTGTTAACCAAGGGGTGAAAACGATCAATTACTTCCGAAGTATTTTAGCGCACGAGCGTAGCGAGGGCGCTTATAGTATGACTGAAATTGATCAGTTTCCCACAAGGTAAATACTCTGTTTTTCATCTCGATTGTGAAGAAAGTAAACAAAATAGTTGTAAAAACATATCATTATGGGCTACATAATACCATACACGCCATATTAGTGCACCTCACCCTAATTGACACACAAACTGGGAAATTTTCAGTTTGTTTTAATGAAATCACTGCATATTGAGTTCAGATATTCACGCACATGTCTTAACTTATTTTTTACTATTTCATGGTTAAAATAAACATACATTACAAAATAATTTATCAAAAATCTGAATAACACCACAGAAAACAATATTTTTTTCAATAACATTTTTTCCCGTTTTTTTTAAGGTAGGCGTTCGTGTCATTTTAGCCAAAATTTAAAAGAACAATTTGTTTACTTTGTGATTTTTGTATATATTTATTGTTATTTCTAGATAAATACGTGAATTAAATAAAATTAATTGTAGAATTATCTAGTCTGTATAAGTCTGTTCTTTTGCCGTATATTTTGTGCAATTTTCTATGCAAATAGTAAAAAGAAAGGTTCCAATTTCAAAGTTACTTACACCCCTAGGGATGTACGTCGGACTTACTTCCTTTCTTTGGGGTCATTATTGGACTACTTTCAGAGCATGAGAGATGAAAACTTTTTTTTTTTAAGTTTGGTTGTTTTTTGAACGCAAAGAAATAAATGTTGCCAGACTACAAAACAAGAATCTACATTTTCTTAAAATTTCATTACAAGTGATTTTTCAAGGAACAAAGTCTTTTACTAACTTTTAGCCAATATAACCAGTGTACAACAAATAGTTACAAAAATATTATGCTGTATGTTATAAATAAGATAAAATAGTTCAATTGGTAATAGTTAAACGCCAGTTAGTAACAGTAGTTAGTACCTACTCACCATGCACAAACATTAAGCCTGCAATAGATGGCGTATCAGCCAAGCAGCAAGGTTGCAGTGTATGAGTACTACTATCGTAAGTACTCATCTATTTAGTAAACACGATCTTTCAGCCGCGAGTCCGCATATTGTCTGGCATTTGCAACCATTGTGATGGACCCAGGAAACACAAGCTTCTTGCGATTGTTGCCTCGAGCACACCTCGACTAAGGTTGCTGGCCATCAGCCATCAGCCCATCAGTTGCCACCGTTGTCGTCACCCACCGTGTTCTATATGTCAAAATCTGCTATTAGAGACTTATTTTCAAACGCAGATTGTAACAGTGTAGAATATAAAAAATATAGGTATCCTACATTATCAGCATATGACCTAACAGGTACCCGACAAATGGTACCTTTATTTGTTCAGTTAGATTCAAAGTGTTGGTTGTGCGCGTGCGCCGGCACCGCAGGTTTCACTGACCTCGATTAAAGCATTAGCGTCTCCATGCCACCATCTAGGCTTCGGACTTACTAACTGGACTCAAATTACAGATCGCAATCTATTATTAAATACGCTTAGAATACACTGTTGTTGGCGCAGGTGCAGGTTGTAGGAAGAAGATCCTACGGAGAACCGGCGTATATCTCAAGGTGGGATGGGACCCGTTCTAGAACAACACTAATTTAATCGTCGCGACCTTTATACAGGAGTCAATTGTCGCTCTCACTCTAAACGGAGCTGTATCTAGAACATGGTAAAGAGGCTGAAACTATTTATTTTATTGTGAAATTGTCTTACCGTTAGTGGATGGGCTGGCGACTTAGCTCAGCTAAGAGGAGAGTCACGCATGTCGCTCGCCGCGGCCGCTACGGCCATACAAATTGGTAGGTGATTTAGGCACATAAAGACACCTGTACTTTATTCACGTTCCGATCGTGGTTTACTTCAAGCAGAATACCACATCAATCTTTGCAGGCCATTGCGCAACAACGCGTATGACTTTTATTCATACATGAGTTTAAACTGACGTAACTCTGAGGAAGTATGCATGATGCTGGTGAGTGGAAAATGCGAGTGTCGGCGGCCACCCAATTAATTATACATTAAAGTACTTTCCCGTAACTCTTCTTGGATAATGTTTGGCAATAAGAATAAGAATAGTCTGAACAATGTTTCGGAGGGGTGAAACTAGTGAAAGTGCATCTATTGCATGTGAAAAAATTCAGACTCAACCTTTATGATTTTTGAGAGCTAATTTGGAGGTTTGTTTTGTGTCTATACATTAAAAGCTATTTTTTAACTATTTGAAATTTGTATCAATGAAAGAACTACCTACGAGTATTATAAATTTATAATATAACGATAACTGTAAATGCCGTGCTTACACGAGCTGTGGCATATTCATAATATTAAGTATTTCTAAACCATTACTGTATGACGTAGGAAGATTTTATAATTCGAATTTTCGCGATAACCTTAGGCATATTGTGAAATTTCTCAATATTACTGGAAATAATAAAATTATAAGGTAAAAAATATTTTTTTTAACAACAAGTTTATTAACGCAATAAAAAGTATAAAATATTTGTAGGACTTATAAAGAAAAACGTGGGGTGCATGGAATAGATGTTCTAAGAAGTAGAGAACGAGGTGATGGCTGAAAAACAGCATAGCTGACGGCTGACGCTGTAACCTTTTCATTGTCTAACTTATTTTCATGTCTGTCTGTACTACTTATTGATACATAACATATTGTTAATTTACTGACAATGAAGAAAATGTCTTCTAAATCTTATTAGTGCCAGGGGTTGTGTTATGTCTTGAAAACTTAAAACCTATTAGTATATTTTTTGCAGTGCAATTCAATTGTTGTGTTTTTTTACCATTGGAAAGACTTGCGTTTGAGCATTATTCTAGCTGATGGAAATTGATTATAAGGTGAAAGATGGACCACGCTCGTCTGGAAGATGTCTATGATTTTTTTATAAAGGGGCTAAATTCTAATCTATAGTTTTTAGAGAAACACGGTTATGCTTCAAAATCTACTCCATGCACCCCACGTTTTTCGCTTTGAGTCCTACAAGAGTACTACTCGTACACCAATAAAAATCTCAATAAAAATTATTTTATACTTTTTAGTGCGTTAATAAAACGTGTTGTTAAAAAAATATATTTTACTTTATAATTATTTTGTGCTTTTTAGTCCAGCGTATTTAAATTTTGCAAGATACCCGGAACATCACGTAGGACTAAATTGCTAGGACTAAAAATCCCAAGCATGACGAGATTATGTTGTTACGATGAGATTACCTTCCGACTCTATCATGAGACCCTGGACATCACATATGACTAAAGATCTAGCCAAGACAAATCCAACGGGCCCATACAGTAGGTACCAGGTTATGTTGAGTATTTGAGGAAATACAGCGGCCACCTTCTGGCTCCATGATGAGTTCCTGGACATCACGTATGACTAAAAATTTTGTCAAGACAAATCTAACGAGCCTAAACATGACGAGATTATGTTGTGTATTTTAGGAGTTTCTATGGCTCCATCATGAGACCCTGAACATTCCTCAACATCCTCAACAGCCCATATACGTCCCCACCGAGGGGCTCAAGCCTACCCTGAGTTAAGGCGATTAGGCCTTAGTCGACCACGCTGGCCCAGTGCGGGTTGGACATTATTTATGACTAAAGAAACAGTTAAAAAATTCTCATTACTAGTCTTGAACTGGAAAGAGCACATAAACCAAATTAGACTAAAAGCGGCTAAATTCTCATATGCATTACGTGAAGTAAAGAAATCTACCGATCAAAAAACAGCTCTCATAACTTACTATGCATATGCACATGCTTAGTTTAGTTACGGTATCATCCTCTGGGGAAATAATGTAGATGAATCTTTTATATTCCAACTAAATATAGCTTAAGATCATTCCGCAAGAAACTATTAATCCAACCACCTTCTCGGATAAAACTCCTCTCGTCTGGTCCTATATGGCTATGTCTATTAAAATATATAATCATTTACCTGAAACTTTAAGAAACGAAACCAACGACTTAAAATTTGTCAAACAGTTAAAAAATCTATTGTCTAGTAAATTACTGTCAAAGAATACATGGCCGATAAAATGTAGTGAATAGGTGAATAGCAATTATGAGTCCTTTCTCAGATTTATGTTTATATTTCTTTGCTGTGCCCCAACGGGGTGTCATAATTATGTACTACGCATATTTTTTGTAACAACTTTTGGTCTATGACATGCAAATAAACAATTTAAATTTTTAAAATCGACATACAAAATTAAAATTCAAATAAAATTGGTAACAAAGTACCTCGTCAGTTAAAAAGTCCTCCCCTTGCCATCCCCGGTGCAAAGGAGCCCAACACACTCGCGTTGGATGGCGACGGACAACCTTTGCACCAGGAATGACTCGGCGCGGGAGTCACAACCCTTCTCCTTTAAACGTTTGCCTATTTGGCTTACGAAGCTTTTAGCTTCGTTGCCCCAACAACCTGACGTCTATACTGCAAACGGAACAATTAAATATTTCTGCTCCAGAGTTGAATATTTTTCATGCTTATGAACAGCCGCATACTCAGCAGCCATATGTCTTACTGACTAAATCTTATTCTGATTGCTTATTAGTTTTACCCTGTCGTCAACGTCAACCAATCAGAGGTTTCGTTTTGGGCGCTCCAACCGGCCAATCAGCGTTCTTATTTCATAATAGCTAACGTTTCGTTTCGTAATATTACTAGAGCGACTCGTGTTATTGCCAAAACCCCATCTTTTTCCAGTAAGATTGAGAAATGTTTTCAGCATTGTCTAATTTATTAGTGTTTTCGCAATATCCCTAGGGCTTTCGGGAAAATTCGAATTATCAAATCTTCCTATGACATACAAGACAAAACGCTTTGAATTCTTTGATTGATCGACTTACTTTGAGAAAAGCAACTCAACGCGGCACATAAGGTCAAACCCGAACGCGAGAAGTACAAGCCGCAGTTTAACGTGAGCGTGGGTTTCTTATGGACGTCTGTTACCTATTTAATTAATTACCTATACATGGCTAAGAGAATACCATACATAACACGGCCAAGGTCACAGTCTAAATTTATGGTTTCCTATTAACATATTAGGGAAATTATTTGCAAGCTTGAAAGTTATTAATTGTGTTGCATGCTAATAAGCAAATCCTGAGCAGTATATTAGCCGACTTGCAAGTACTTTGTAAGATATTCAACTTATTTCAAAACGGAATAAACAAACTATTATTTATTAATTTTATATAAAGGAAGGTCTAGTAGTGTTTCAGGTTAACACTAAGTTACCACTAAGTTTGTTTTGTTTGCCGGGCGGGTGGTCCACTGGCTCTGTTCGCATTGTATGTGTGCGGGCGATGACGCGACGTGACAATTTAACCAACAAAAGGAAAACCTACTTTGAGTAATGGCGTGATCACGGGCTGACGGGCGATACCTATAGGTACTCGCTTGACAATAAATAATAATAATAATAAAGGTGAACTAAAGAAGTTTCCCCATAATAATAAATCTATGGGGATTTTTTTTACACACGGTCATCTGATCCTAAACTAAAGAAAACTTGTACTATACCCATAGTAGACAGTTGTAATATCTTGTTGCAAGTATCCTATTGTTTCCTCCTTAGAATTCAACTATTTGGCACCTTTTCGGTCTTTCCTACCTATTGTGCCTTCACATAAACTATAAATAAAATCGCGGCCACATTTTCCAACGCAATCGACCTTTTTGGTTACTTATGCAATTTCTAAAAGGACTTTAAAAACATATGTAAATGTAAATTACATGCAAACCTAAAATAAGGTAAAACTCACTGTCACCTGGTATTTTTTGCTATAAACAATAACAACGAACTAAATCTGATAGAATCTTTGTTTTGATGAAGTTCTTGAATCTGAAATGTCAACTTATACTTTTATTTGTGAAATTAGGGTTTTTAAGATGGTCTCTTCATAACCTGAAAACCAGTGCAGTAGAGATTACTAGAGATGAGTAAAGTAATCAATGAGGTAAAGACAAAGAGAGCAAAGCAAATAAATATAAGACAGTGGGAAGTGATAAAAAGAGCGTAAGGTGTCCCTTTCACATGATTTTTATCGATGCAAGTGTTGAGAAATACATTGTCGTAAGCGCTGATCTGAGTAGAGTAAGTATATCATGTCGCGCAATCGAATGTCCCCAAACAAGTGATGTCGATCAACGTTAATAATTTAAGCAATGCCTTGTGCGCAATTTTCAACTTTTACTTGAGAAATATATTCAATTCTTGTCTCACATGGACTGATATTCTTTATATTTTTATGAAATATTTATTTTTATCATCTTCATCATCAATAGCTCATATGCGTCCCCACCGAGGGGTTCGAGCCTACCCTGAATTAGGGCGATTAGACCTTAGTCGACCATACTGGCCCAGTGCGGGTTGGTCGACTTCACACACAACCTTTGAATTTCTTCGCAGGAGAGTGCAGGTTACATCACGATGTTTTCCTACACCGCAAGAGCGTCGAATAAGCGTACAAATATGAATTCGATATTCGAAAACACATTGGTACGTGGTGGGGATTAAACCCGCGACTCCCGACACGGGAGGCAGCGGCCCTGGCCACTAGACCACCGACTCTCTAACCGCTCATTTTTTTACTTCAAATCTTTTTCTTTTTAATAAAAAACGTAAATGCTTACTACTTTTTATACTTCCTTATCTCAAGGAGCTACTATCTTTTACATCTAAATATATAAAAGAAGACACTGACTGACTGATTGACTGACATATCAACGCACAGCCCAAACCGCTGGGACTAGAAATTCCAAATTTGGCACGTTAAGAGGTCCTTAAAAGGTCTAGGGGTGCACTAAGAAAATATTTTTCAAAATTCACCTCCTAAATGGGTGAAACGGGGGTGCAAAATTTGTGTGGGGAAACAAGATTAGTTACACTTTTTTATTCGAAACTTCACAGGAGTACTCCTATCAATAAATGAGTTAACACGTGTTTCAGGTTTTTTCAGAATTCAACCCTTAAAAGGGGGAAATGGGGTGACAAAGTCTGAAAATCAACATGAGTATCGTTTGTATGGTTTATCGGGTCGCTGATTACGAAAACAATAACGATTTTAAAATCCTTCATGTACGTGTATGGTAGCGTATATGGTACGTGTAGGGTACCGTAGGGTACGGGTAGGCAGCGGCGTGCACAGAGTTTTTAGACAGGGTAGACAGATTTTTTTCAAGACTGCATTCAGAAGGTCCCTGTTCTTGCAATCGCAATAGTCAGTAGTGAGAACGACCTACCGTCAAGGCGAAGAAGGCGGCCGCCTTCTGATTGCGGCCCGGCTACCTTACCAAAAATATTGCATGTTGATTTTATTTTCGTCGTCTTGTCGATTTCATAATGTGATTTCATAATGTGATTTGCCACCTCAAATATTCTTAAATTGACTGATTTAATACACTACCAATTTTATTTGCGGATATTCAAAGTGGCCTAAAAGGCGGCGCGGCGTGTTTTTTTAGATAATTATAAATTAAGCGGACGAAGTCGCGGGCAACAGCTAGTACGAGTACATGCCTCGTGCGCACTTTTTGAGCGATCTTACATACAAACATAACTAAGTACACCACATGTTTATTACTAAGTTGAAGTGATTGGCCAATATGCCGACTCTTAGTGACTGTGACCTTCAATAATATATTTTCTTTTAATTTTGTTGTTGTCAATATTAAGGTTAAGTAGATACATTATTGAATACCGATGGCGAGCAGGTTTCGAATATTCTAGGCATATATATATTTTTAGTTGACTCATATCATAGAGCTACACATTTATCCTGAAATAATGTGAGCGGTATTATTAGGTACTTGATACATCATGCATTTAGTCTCAGTATTGAGTGCGATACAGGATCCCAACATTTGTCTATGATATTTGTAGTACCAAATTTCTTACTTGTAAAAGTAAGTACATTTTATAAGTTGGTCTATTATTCGATAACCTGTACAGCCTACTTGATGTTGATAGTTTTCCTTTTAAATTCATCATAAACACTACTACCGTGAATTTTTTCACGTTTCCATATAATATTTCTAACACGTACGCTAGCATCGAAAAATGGTTTTAACAAACCCCCATTATTTTTAAAAAACCTATCCAATCGTGAAAAAATAATAACCCCCACTTGACGCGTACCAGAGGAACCCTAATTTGTTTATTTTTGAGATTTTATTCTTAAGCTTTGTCGGCATGATTAATATGTATATCCATGCCAAATTACAGCCTTCTAGTACTAAGAGTCTCTGAGCTAAGCCGCGGACGGACAGACAGACAGACGGACATACCGAAACTATAAGGGTTCCTTTTTACTACGGAACCCTAAAAAAGACGTCAGAGTCGTCACAGGTAGGTATAATTGTGACAGGTACGTTAAATGGACATCTCAACATCATGAAGAGAGCAGAGAACCCCGCATGTCTAGAGTGCGGCGAAGATGAAACAAGTCTACACTTCCTGGCAGAATGCCCCATGTACCCACTGTCAAATTGGAGAAACTAGGAACAGACAGCAACGGAAAGGAAGAACTAAGTAACCTGTCATTCAAGAACATACTGAGATACTGTAGGGCAACAGGCAGATTTGAGGGGGCTATAATGCAGGAGCTACAGTAAAACCAGTACTCCTTAGATGGGTGCTCCGAGGGTGGGCGATGACAGGCCCGGCCGACTGCGATCTCACGGGGGGAGAACAACCGTGTGATGGAAACCCGGAAATTTTCGAAGTATTAGGTGTGAGGGGGCACTGGGGCTTGCGCGGCGCTCGGGTGGGCAGACTGGTGGTGGCAATAGCCGTTACCAAGCTGGTTCTCTCCGGGGAGTTGCGAGAGCCCTGGGGTCATCCCGCTCGCGTTATTAAATGTTAGAACTTGATTTACTCAGTCAAAATATTAAGTTAATAAAAACATTACCAACATAATGTGGGACTAAAATTAACCAAAATTTTAAGTAAGTATAAATTGGTCCGTTTGGTGGGGCAAAGTAGACAGAAATTTTAACAAGTTGATTCTGCCCCACTAGGGTGGCGCTTTAAGGGGGCAAAGTTGACCAATTCGTGTTTGAATGTAGTTTATGTTCGTCATTTTTAAGATAGTGTAATGTTATGTAAGGACGAGGAAAGACAAGTTTAGCGCCGCCGTTCTATATTTCAAGCTGCCTCCGACAGTACCGACATGGTAAAATCATAAGTTATACCTTATTCTTATTAGAATCACTTGACAGCATTATGGATATACCCGTGATCTGACTCCTAGGATTAACCTTCCACTGATAAATACATAAACCCACTCACACACAAACGGCAACACACACACACTAGTATTGCAATAGACTGAATGGACCAGGTAATTAACTACTTATATATTGTATTTTTTCAAAATTTTATTCTTGTGTTTATTTCTAATTATTGTTTAGTAAAGGAAAGTAGCGAGCCATTCCCACTACAATACAAGTATAGATTACTTACTGGGAAGACTCAACACTATCTATCTATTGTAAGAATTAATATGGAAATAAATGAAAAAATATTTTTTTATTTATTGTTTACCTAATTTACAATTTTAAAATTACAATAGGTTTAATGAAATACCTAGTTGGTTTATGGATGGTCAAGGTTACATAATAACAATAAAAGGCGATTGAACTTAATTACCCGTGTTTATTATCCAGCACACGTCGTTATTAAAACAATAGCTAGTCATAGCAAGTTTTCAATACTGATTATGCTATACATAACACTGTAATGTTATGATAATAACAATCTGTATTATTTTGTTAACATTGATCATAATTTATTAAAAAGAAAAAACAACTTATTATATTATGTAAATACCTAACTAAATCCATCAATTGATCATCATAATGCTTACCTTTTATGTAAAAAGTATGTTTATTGCATGATGAGATCATAATCGTAAATAAGAACCCAACAAGTGAAGTTGACTGCACCGCAACTAACAAATCCCAACTAGTCATCAAATCATCTCATTGTTATGTCCCTTATTTGTATTACACACCTACCTACACAATACATACAAACTCACCTGACATAACATACTCGTAAAAAGTAGAATAATAATAATCGAAGCTTCAAAACAAGCGGTCTGTTATGTGATCGTATAACGGTAACATGCCATGGTATTGATGTGGCTTGCAATGCAATCTCAGTCCCCCACGGACGTGCACCGGACGGCTATAGACGCACGGCTAGCGGTCCGCTGCGGCCCAATGAACAACTGCATAGCCAACGGCGCGGCGGCGGCGGCGGCGGCAGCAATGGACCGCAGACAGCAAGAATTAAACATATGTTGTGGTCCGATCGAGAATTCCTGATTTGGCCGATTATTTCAGGATGTGCAATGTAAACTTGGACGGAGCGTAGAGCAAACTTATTTGTTACATTAGTGGCTCCGTTGGCGTTCCAGCGCGGCATCCAACGCAACGGCGGCATTACAAGAAAACGAAAATTGTGCAGATAAAATAAATAACAATAATAGTGAGCTAATTGCAGATAAAAGTGCATTCTTGATTCCAAATAAACTACGAGCGTTAGCTACTATAGATTCATTCTAGTACTTTGATCACCATACACAACCGTTAAACGTAAGCATTTAGCTATAATGTGTGGATGGTATTAGATGGCAAAATCAAGAAATGCCTATTGCCCAGGCCGATCTCCGTCCACCCGACTCCACGATCCGACCACGACATCTATAATCCATGTACACACTATTATATTATACCGGAACACATTGTTCAGATGGGTGTAGAGAGTGGGTGTAGTGAGGCCACGAAAGTAGCTTGAAGACCAAGAACAAATAACAATTCAAATTAAAAAAATCCATCCAGAACGAATACTCTTCGGTTAGGTTAGACTATTGTGAACAACAGGCGAAGGGAGACGAGCGAGTGGAGCAGCGGTCGGTGACCGCAGGAGAGTACTTCTCAAAAAGGCTAATGGTTGGCAAATTCGAGTGCGCAAAACGTGGACGGAAAAAGAATGGTTGCAGAAAACGGGTCGGTCATAATCTGCTCGCACAGTTTTTTCTGTCCAAGGCAAGCATGTAGTACACAAAAACTGTCTGTACAAAACGGTAACACGGAAAACGGTCTGTACAAAATGGAAACAAGCATGAACCCCACTCAAATATTCGACGTCGTGGCACATCATTAATTCGATAGATAGACGATCTTCGGTAGTATGCAGGACGAGACTGGATGGATGCAGAGGTCGGTAGACTGCCAGGAGTAAAAGGGATCGGATGCTTTTTGTAAAAAAAAAATTAAGACAGACGCAGCATTTCACGTACTTCTGTTTTTCCATATCAGCCTTTATGTAACGAATTTGAGAAAAACGACTAGGAGAAATTAACAACGTCTCTACCACTTGCAAGACAAGCACTTAACTTTGGAACTATACATCTGATAAGATAAAGAAAACTAATAAAGAAAGGAAAATTCAACACGCTGCTAATGGAACAAACACGCTCCAAAAGACAGGAAAATTCACACGCTTATGGTCCGGTTTAGTAGAAAATTAAATACCTGCTGCTAGCTAGATAATTCTTAACTATTAAAAATATTTACAATGATATTGAAACACTAAGACATAAAATAGTTAACGAGACCTCAAGGTGATCGCGGATCCTATGCCCATTGTTTTACCTTACTGCCGCCCCGTCACGCCATGTCGCTTCTTTGATGCTTATGGACTTACGGTTCAATGTAGAATCAATTGGTTTGATCATTCTAATAAATACTTATCAACAGCTCATATACGTCCCCACCGAGGGGCTCGATGAAAGATAAATCTAGGCCAAAAAATCTATAATACTACCAGTTGTTATTTAAAAAAATATAACAAAAAACCCGACTGCGTGAAAAATTTAAAACTTTCAAACTTAATTAATAAATGAATTGAAAAGATGCAAACAAGTAGTTTTTTTTTGTTTTGTTTTGAATGATCGTGGTTGATAGTGTTCACAATAGCAGTCGGAGGCATCAAATATTCACAATAATGTTCCGTTTTTGTAAAACTGTAAAGAGGCCAATTCTATACATTGAAAATAAAAATCAAAAAATACCTCTGGGGGGTCTTCTTAAACGTAACAGATGCCAAAAATATGATTTTTTTTCTGTCTGTCTGTGTCTTGTTCGCGATTCACGCTAAAACTGCTGAACGAATTTTGATGAAACTTTCTTTGTTGTATAGCTATTGGTCCTCGGTAACATATAGGCTATAATTTATTTTGAAGATCGGAATACCTGATGTGGAACCATAGCAGTCCAGCTAAACTATGAGAAATATAAAATTAGCGCCTAAGAAAAGTTGTTCAGCGTGATGAGCATTTTCTATTGACGTACAAATATTGAAAGTCTGGTACAACTGATCTGGTACACCTAATGTGATGGTGAGATACAAATATGGCGCTTTAGGAAAAGTTGTTAAGCGTGATAAGTATTTTCTAATGACATACAAAAATCGAAGGTCTGGTTACACCTGATGTGGAAACCTAGCAGCCCAGCTAAACTATAAGAGATACAAATATAGCGCTTTAGGAAAAGTTGTTAAGCGTGGTAAGTTTTTTCTAATTACATACAATAATCGAAGGTCTGGTACACCTGATGCGGAACCCTAGCAGCCCAGCTAAACTGTAAGAGATACAAATATAGCACCTTGGGAAGGTTGTTTGGCGAATAAATACTTTCTGTTTAGGTATAAAAATCGAAGATCTGGTATACCTGATGTGGAACTCTAGCAGCCCTGCTAAAGTATAAGAGATACAAACAAAGCGCCTGCGTGATAAGGGTTTACGTATTCGATGTGTTGATAAAGATAATTATTACTACACCACGTGATGTCAATGACAAATAAGTACTAGGTGGCGCTGTTAGTTTTAAAAACGCGGTTTCAATGTGTTTTCTAGAATCTATATAATCTGATCTTCGCGGCCACACACAAACATACCCCTATCCAGTCTTATTCTCTTTCTGCCACATATTCCTAGATATAGTAGCCGGGACCCACGGCTTAACTTGCCTTCCGAAGCACGGAATCTGGTGATTCAGCCTGCAATATCAAACGACTTTTTTGACTGTGTTCCCACCGGGATTTGAACCCGGAACCTCCCTGGAATGAGAGTCGTTCGTTCAACTGCTCGGACTCGGGCGGCGGCGTTTGGAACCTATTAAATTTTTATTTGAAAGTCTACACAATCGCGTCGTGTGTTATCCAAAACATATTACGCATACAACTTAGGTCTCTTTTTCTGTTCAGGACGTATTACAATGACTGCTCTAATAATTCACTCTAATAATGTATATCTATAGAAATGTTATAACATGTTTATATAAAATTTTGTATATGTATAATACACATTGTGTATACAATATTTATTTGTTTGGCTATTTATATAAAAACTTCTTCGTAAACACAAAATGCTTGCGCGAACGAAGTCGCGGGCACTGCTATAATTATGAATATTTTGATGCCTCCGACTGCTAATGTGAACACTATCAACCACGATCATTAAAAAAAAAACTTTTTCGCATATTTTTAATGAATTTAAATTAAGTTAGTTTGAAATTTTTCACGCAGCAGTCGGGATTTTTTTTTAATCTTTTTAGTTTCTGTAATGAATGACCGATATTGTTATTTCTCATCCACACATTATATTATACTTAGGTAATTCAATTTAAAACGTTGTTTTTTAGCATTTCTTACTCTAAATTACATTTAGTTGTATATTGTTGGAGACCATACATAAACCTTTTTATTTTGATACCCCACTCGATCGGTTTCGGAGAGATAAAATTTTTAAAATGTTTAGGCGCCAAAAATCGGCCATCTTAGTTTTTATAATTTTGATGTCCCACTCACAAGTAAGACGAATCTAAATCTAACACTCTCACAAGTAAGACGAATCTAACGACATCTCTGTAGCTAAAATCCAAATCAAGCCGTTAAAGCTGTAGAGCGTGGCAAATAAATATACATACATACACACGAAAAACATTTAAACCTCCTTCTAAAACAGTCGAGTAAATAAAAAAAGGGTTATTCCCATCAGTTTCCACAGCTTCTGCTCCCTAGGGCCGATACCTTAATTGCAAAAAATACTGTATGTATTGTTTAACTTCAACTTCTTTAATTATGGTGATACCATAGTGATTCCTCCAGTATAAGTGTATATGCTAATAAGTAGTATAAGATATACAGTACAGTAGACCATAGTATTGATCTGAGTACGGTGAAGGACCTGGAGTCCTAATGTGATAGCAAAGTTTTTGAAGCCTTCGCAGCGAAGGAGTTTTAAATCAGTGCGCCCACTCAGTCTCTCGGTTGAGCGACATTTTACTGCCTCGCCACAGTACTCGATACAGTAATCAAGGCATTATGTAAGTGTAATGGGACACCAAACAAAAACGCAAAAAAATGCTTATCTGATATCTTATTTTGTTATCGTTTGTTTAGCAACGCGAAATAATGGCGCCAGGTTACTTCCAGTTATTCAATAATATTAATATAGCCACACGCTGTCAAAACAAAAATCTGTCTAAACGATAAAATCTCCGTGTGACGGCAGAGTAGAATACATTTGTCACCAACCCCTACTCTTCCCGTGGGTGTCGTAAGAGGCGACTAACACATTGAACAGGGAACGGGCAGCAGCGCTCTCTGATACAGTAACCTTTTAATATGCGATCTCCAACCCGCCTGCCAAGCGTGGAGATTATGGCAAAACCCTCCACTTATCATAATCCAGCAGCGGACTGTAACGGGCCGTTGATGAATATACTTACTAAGCATATTATTTAATTACAAATTAAAGGAGACGAATAAACCAATTCTCATAATAAATCTAAAATGGCCAGTGGAGTACTTAGGTGTTTGTAAAAATGTAATAAAGCAATCAACCGATTAGATCAAACTATTTATTCTGTTCCCAAACATTTTTAATTGTGACTTGCAAATTGTATTATGATATGACATCACTATGACATTGAAATATTCGAAATGACGTCATCTGAAACGTCATCATGGTCACTGACATCAAGTGAAAGTACTTTACTCACCGAATCACTACAAGATCTGCAACACTTTCGTCGCGCTTTACTAAAATCGATTGTTTTTTACATCGTGCGTGAACCATTGTTAGCAAAAAAGTTTAAGTAAACTAAAGTTTTAGTAAACTGATCTTCAAAATAGTAAATTTTACACATTACCAGAAATGACTGTACGACGATGACGCGACGTAACTATCTACTTTCATGGCTTATTTACACGGTACAGTACACTCCTTGAAAGATAAGTAAAAGTACGATTAAGTACATAATAATTTCCTCTACTAGTCCAAACATTAATTAACTTCCGTTAAATGTATTTTGTTGTAAAAAGTTGTACTTATGTATATTATACACGTAAGTAACTTATATATGAATCAATCAATAAGCCTATTGCAGTCCACTGCTGGACGTAGGCCTCCCTAAGGGCACGCCAAAACGCACGATCACCCGCTTTCCTCATCCAGCCACCACCAGCGACCTTCCTCAGGTCATCAGTCCACCTGGCAAGGGGGCGTCTCACACTACATTTCCCGAGACGCAGTCTTCATTCGAGAACCCGTCTGCTCCAACGCTCATCGGTTCTGCGACAGACGTGGCCAGCCCGCTGCCACTTCAGCTTGCTACAGTTCTGGACGATATCAACCACCTTGGTCCTCGTTTCGGATTTTATCCCGTAGCGAAATACCAAGCATAGATCTTTCCATAGATCGCTGAGTGACATGTAGCCGGTGGGCCAGCTTCACCGTCATGTTCCACGTCTCGGCTCCGTATGTCAAAACGGGTAGGACACACTGGCTATAAACCCTGCATTTCAGGCACTGCGGTAGTGGCGACGAGAAGATATGACGCAGTTCCCCGAATGCTGCCTAGCCCAACTGTGCTCTTCTTGCGATTTCTACCCAACTGCAATGTCTGCCCGAGGTAGACATATTCTTGGACAACTTCGAGCACTACGCCATTGATCGAGATTGGTTCCAGAATAGGAGAGATCGGATTATTCCTAAATTTATCATACTTTATGAATTATTTTTAAAATATACATAGATTAGTAGCAGACGATTCCCTTCTTCTTCTTCTCCCTAGCGTTTGTCCCGTCTTGCTACGGGGTCCGCTTTCCTGCTCTTTCTTCTCCACTTCGCCCTATCCATCTTGCTCAGCAACTCTGCATGTCGTTCTTAACAACACTCCACCATCGCAGCTTCGGTCTTCCTCTACGCCGCTGACCAGGGATGTTGAGGTTGAGTGTTACATTGCCGATGTACTCAGGTGGTCTCCTTTTGACATGTCCATACCATCTCAATCGGTTTTCTTGGAGCTTGTCGGCGATGTCACGAACGCCGAGG
Source organism: Carpatolechia fugitivella (assembly GCA_951230895.1). Classification (NCBI taxonomy): domain Eukaryota; kingdom Metazoa; phylum Arthropoda; class Insecta; order Lepidoptera; family Gelechiidae; genus Carpatolechia; species Carpatolechia fugitivella. The sequence goes on along the minus strand of OX579645.1, from coordinate 17,961,394 downwards.
CTGCCTCGCACGTACTCGTTGAGGATCCTATTGAGCCTCGTCACTCCACACATCCACCACAGCATCTTTATTTCCGCAACATGGACTGTATTGACATGCCTTTTTGTCACGGCCCACGTCTCACTTCCATTAGGTCAGGACTGGTCTTATAACTGACTTATAGTAGCAGCGATTCGCGAAAAAGAAAACAGATTCGCTTGAAAAACGACTTTACAGTGATTTTTTAAAGTTTCAATATCTCTCCGTCTGTCTCTTTCAAAAATGATTTGGATTTTTTGTATGGAGATTATATGGCGTTACTAACAAATGACGTCACAAGTAGGTATGTGCCTCTTTGTTTAATTTTGAATTTCAAACCTTTACCTTTACCTTTAACTCGGTCAATTTTAAAGATAGAGCAAAAATTATTTTAGTGTTCGATAGCAGGAACTGAGAAGTTTGGATTTATAAAATAAAAAAAGTAGTCTGATACCCTTTTATTAGTTCGTTGAACATGACCTTAGTCTTGTCCAAGTTCATCCGGAGACCAAATGACAATGAGGCAGCGTTAAGACTGTGCAGCATTTTTATATATGAATATCACATAGTTATACTTAATTCTAATCGTAGGTCATTTAATTATATATACACTCTGTTTCGTTTGTCTATTTACATTATTTTTTATTTATGAATCAACAAATAGGCTTATTAATGAAATATATTATTTGGGTTACCGAAATACCAAAATAATAAATATTTGTACAGTTAATATACTAAACCGATTTTATTATTTAAAAGTACTAGACTGGGCTATTTTATTTAACTTATGCAAAGCATCAATAACTAAGCTAAATTGAATGAATTTATACAAAAAGAAAATATACTAAGGAAATTAATGTGGTGTAATGTAATGTAGCCGCGGGAGGAAATAGCTAGTAAAATTCGAACTTCAAATATTCGCAATTGATTGTTTTCGCACGTTTTATTTCTCTGTGCTCCCGTGATTCGCTCTTTGATTGTGTTGCAACAATATGGTAAGATCCTTTTTCATATAAATTATACCAATAAATGCAAAAATGTATATTTCTGCCTATTCGGCTTTCACGTACCGTTACAAACCGCTATACTGAACGCTTTTGATGAAGTAGAAGATAATTGAAGGACTTAAAAATAAATTACGCGAACGATCACTCGCAGACCTTGTAAAAACACCTTTTATCCCTTTAATGTAAATATGAAAGTATGAATATATTTAATTTTCAAAAGATATCACGAAATTGATAAATGTATTTTCTACAGCTTTTCAAACAAGGTACCGAAACACTGACCATGTTATATACGTACTTGTATAAATTTAGCGCACTTAGTATAATAGTAGATCTAGACACGCAAATATGCCCCAACAACGGTCACTTGCGACGGTTGGTGACGTAACCCACCGAGCCAGCCGAGCAACATCGCGAATGCGGCTAAACTCTTAGAAATGATAGCTTGCGCGTACGACTGACTTCTTGCGCCCAGACAATACTTACCACCTCCACAGTCGTGAGAAGCAAGACTTTTCTGATAAACGATTGTTTAATCGCTTCATACATAATCAGGTCTGGAAAAAGTTATTTATAGAATAGAAAAGAATATACTTTATTTCACACAAGAGATATACAGAAAAAAGGAGTTCAAATAATAGTGTACAGATAGGCGGCCTTATTGCTAAGGTAGCAATTTCTTCCAGGCAACCTTTATTTATATTTAGGTGCATTAATGTAATGCAACTATAACTTAACATTTAAACTCTGTTATAACCTTCATTATATCATGCTTCATCCATATAGCATTGATTTTGTTTTATTTTCCGATTACCATGATACATCTATTTATTAATAAAACTAGCCGTCTGCCCGATGGGTTATCCCCTTGTTATCCCATCGAACTTCGATATTATACACTTTAATCCTTTATTTATTAAAGCATCTAAACGCACTGGCTTTAAAACAGAACAGAAACTAAAACAGTATTTCTATAGAAACATTTTGACGGTTCCAGCTGTCTTGCTGAAGCGCGCTCGCTACAAATATTTCAAAATTTCGATCGTCGATCGGGGTGTGATCATCATACTACATAGAATTTAGTACCTTTCGGACCGAATAAGTGTAGCGGGCAGCAAACCCGTCATGTTCTAAATTCAAAATTTTGTCGCGATTTACTGAATGACATTTCCTGTTCTGTTTTACAGCCAGTACCACTAAATGCTGTAGAAAATAAAGGGATTAAAGTTTATACGGAAGTTTTAATAAGACAAGCCCAGCCTATGCCGGTGGGTCCAGAGGCATGAAATTTTGTACAAGATATCCTTACATATTGTACATATGGATTCTTTCCTCTAAGTGTACTTTGGTTGTCTGTTTGTGTGCAATAAAGTATATTTCATTTAAATTTCAACTGTTTTAAATCCTTTGCGAGAGTGATCAGTCCTTGAAATTGAACAACTTTCCCTGAGGATGGGAGATCTCTTTTTATCAGACAACTTTTATTCATCAAGGAGAGTTGTTCAGTTTGATGGGAGTATAAAACGATTGAAATTTCACAGTGTATTTTCTGGTCCCATTAGTTAACCAACACCAACAACTCCTCACGAAACCGGGCTTGCTCATTTGAAATTTCAATTAGCATCAGCAAATAACTACTTGTTTGTATCTATGAATGTACCTACCTAGGTTAGGTATACACTCTGTGATTATCGTAATGCAATGTCGAACTAATCAAAGTAACGCACTATTACAAAAAATAATAATTAAATATACAGGGTTATTATTAAATCAATTATTTATTTCTTATTTTTTTTTTTATAATTAATTTACCTAAATTACGGTGTAAGTAATAAGAAAAGTTATCGTATAGGCATACGATAACTTTTCTCAAGGAACATGGGTCGAAAGGTGATAAAATAATATCAACCTCCTCTAGAAATGGTGCCTTAAGTAAGTTGAAAGTGAAGGATTTTTTTTTATGTGGCGACTTATATTCCTTATAAGTTGTAGAAGACGGTCTAAATATTATATTTACATATGCCCTTTTAAGGGTTCCGTAGTAAAAAAGGATCCCTTATAGTTTCGCTATGTCCGTCTGTCTATCTATCCTTCCGCGGCTTAGCTCAGAGGCTCTTAGTACTAGAATGCTGTATTTTGGCATGGATTGATAATATTAATCATGCCGACAAAGCAAAAGAATAAAATATTTAAAAAAAAATTAGGATTCCTCTGGTACACGTGGGGGTTAAGTATATTTTTTTATTTTTACCTTATAGTGTGAGAATCTATGGATAGGTTTTTTAAAAAAGGGTTTGCAGTCATGTTCTCCCCCCCCCCCTCCAGCGAAACAGTTGTATTTGGAAAATCACGATATGATGAATTTAAAAGGAAAACTAGTGAAATTTGTAATATATAATTTTAAACTTTCGCGGTCATTGTCATAACATTTATGAGATTTATCGCGGTAAGCCCGTATAATGTCTCATAAATGTTAGTGAAATTTGGTACTACAAAATATAATTATCATAGTAAAATATTTTGATGAATGTTAACCGTCTTAAACAGGTACAACTGTGGAACCCTACACTTTGCGTGGTCCGACACATACTTGGCCGGTTATTACTTTATTTTAAATAACCCTGTATACACTATCACTAGATATAGTCATTCATAGTATTAACCATCATCGGGTGAGTAAGCTAGTATAAGAAATATGTTACGCTTCTGAATAGGAAGTATGAATCACATAACGAGGTAGCATTTTTGCGCCGAGTAGTGGGTGTCGTAAGAGGCGACTTAGGGACTACACATTGAACAGGGAACGGGCAGCAGCGCTCTCTGATACAGTAACATTTTAATCTGCGATCTCCAACCCTCCACTTAAGGGTCCTACCCATGCCAACTCGCAGTTTTTGAAGGCCTAAGGCTCGTAAACGAGCAAGCAGAAAATTCCAGAGAACATATATATTAAACTTAGATATATAACCTTTATTTCGCGCAGACTGATTTTTATTAAAAACATTAAATACTATACCAAAAACGCCATTGAAGTCGAGCTGTTCCTATTGTTAAATTCACTACTGCTTCTAAACTACAACAGACGCGGACACGGTTCCTACGGGATATTATTGGCAATTCATTTATCTTCCATCCGTGCAAAAAAAAAGTAATCATAGGTAGTTCAAGAAAAAAGTAAAAAAAAACGAGTTTTTCGCACGATTCCTGCGCAGTGTCGGACGTAACTACCGTGAAGCATCGCACGCTAATATAAACGTTATTTCTGTAGTGCGTCGGTTGAACTTTCAACTAAAGCGTTGAGTTGCTAATTTTGCCATTGTATGCCCCTTAAGTGGAGGAGGCTCATAGTCCAGCAGTGGACTGTAAAGGGCCGTTGAGAGGGCAGCAATGACATCAAATTAAGTATTTCCTTTAAAATTTGCTCTTTGCCTTTGTTGTAGGACATTCAGCAAGGAAGCAAGGAGCTCCGGCTCCGGGTCGAAGCAGGGAGGGGGCAGCAGCAAGGAGTGGAAGGGGGGGGATGAAGCGTCTGTGGGTCCTGAGGACGGCGCCATGAACCGCGAGAACGTGTCCAACAAAATCGCGGCCGGCATGGACCGCTGGCAGACCACACTCGAGGAGATGATTAACTTGCGCTCCTCCAACAACCACGCCTTCAAAGACAATTACTGGGTAAGTTTCATAGTTACCTAGATTACATACATAATATTGTGTAGGGATATTCATACATTTAGTCTGACCTTTTTGTCACCGAGCCCTGTTATGTTTCAAGCAGTAAGATCTTAGACCTGAGTTGACATCCACTGAAACCCCGCTTCTGTTCACGTTAACGTGGTTACTTAACGTGGACAGCGGGAATAGATCTAAAAAAAGAGATACCTCCTAACTACTGACTATAATCCAGTAGATTTAGAAGACGTGGTTGGTTGATAACAGTCGGAAATATAACTATATATATAAACTACGGATATATAACTACGGAAAATTACGGTGCACTACGCTCCTTGGCGAGGCTGGGCAAGGCCTAGGGTACAATATCAATTTTTAAACCGAGTGCACTGCATTTTTCATTACTCGTACTCGGAAAGTAGGTCTGAAGTTGCCTGAGGAGCGGATTGAAGGAAATATTTTTCAGACCGGAGGGAGAATCATTTTCAACTGACAGCTGTCAAATTATAAAAAAAAACTAATTCTCATTTCACATTTCTATTGAACTATGTTCCATCTTTCTATACAGATGTTAAATTGAAATAACATAAAGTTAAGTATTAATTAAAGAATATATATTTTTTAAATGATTTTATTATAATTGACTTTCAACTATTTCTTTAAAATAAAATAGATTTTTTAATGATGGAAATGAAAAATAATGGTTCAAAAGCTGGCCGGCTCAGACACAGAAAAAATTAAAAATAGGCGGGAAAGCAGTGATTATCATTTGTTTCTCGAGTTGTAGGGTTTTGTTTACAATGAGTTCATCTGATTCAGATATGGAAGTCACTCATTTTTTCTTTAGCAGATTCGTGTTTTTATTTTTACTTTCCTTGTATTCGTAATGAAAAGCACAGTGTTTACCTCTGGTTAAATACTTATTTAGTGCCTCGAACTATTAGGGCCCTCGCGTATCGGCGCTAAATAATTTACTTTCACCCCTCGTATAACAATGTAACTATTGTCCCACCATCCACCTTCTGCCACCGGAGTACGCGGCGCCGGGGGCGTTTCCACCCTCACGAGGTTGAATTTCCCGTAGTCCGCACTAAACGTTTTGCGTCGTCTTTTTTGGTGCGTACAGCACGAGAGTGGAATGCTCTTGCGGCGTCTGTTTCCAGAGTCTTATAATCTTGGTATATTCAAGGCAAGAGTGAATAGGCATCTTTTGGGTGAGCGTGTATCATCTTCGACCTCGTCATCACTTTCCATCAGGTGAAATAATGTGCCGTTGCCGGCAATATTGCCAAAGAAGGGAATATTGCCGTCAATGTTGCTGTCAATATTGCCTCGTGTGGAAATTTATGGGAATATTGCCGAGAAAATAATTAAAATCTCAAAATAATTCTTTTTTGCACAACAGAAGATACTACTTTATAAGTAGCTTTAATATTTTTATCCATAAGTTAATAAAATACGTGGTGTTTGTTTTAATTCAAACATTTATTATTTAACTAAGTGTGGGATCTTTTGCTATTATTGGGGGTGATACTTTTCGTTAGGTACGTTTAAAAGTGTACTAAGTAAATTATTGTTTCATGAATTGCTTCTAATATTCCAATTCTAAACAATATTAGACTCACACTAATATTATAAATGTGAAAATATATTTGGATGTTTGTTCCACCTTCACGCTTAAAGCAATCAACAGATTTGGATGAAATGTAGAATGTAGATAGTTTGTAACCGATTTCGATTGAAACTTGATTTGAAACAGAATTTTGAAAATAATACAACAACGCAATGTTAAAATTGACAAAAAAACAAGATGGCGACCAACTTTTTTGTTTATGGACCGATGTCGGTGAAACTTGGTTTGACATACCTACTAATTTGGCATAAAAACAACAACACAATATTTAAAGTTTACAAAAATTCAAGATGGCGGCCAACTTTTGTGTTCATGGACCGATTTCAGTGAAACTTGGTTTGTCATACTGTTTTGTCATAAAAACAACAACGCAATGTTAAAGCTTACAAAAATTCAAGATGGCGACGAACTTTTGTGCTTATGGACCGATTTCGGTGAAACTTGGTTTGACATACTGTTTTGGCATGAAAACAACAACGCAATGTTAAAGCTTACAAAAATTTAAGATGGCGGCCAACTTTTGTGTTTATGAACCAATTTTTGAATCTTGGTTTGACATACTGTTTTGGCATAAAACAACAATGCAATGTTAAAATTGCCAAAAAACTAAGATGACTGCCAACTTTCTTGATTGTGAACAGATTTTGATAAAATTTGGTTTGAGTCAGTATTTTGACAAGAAAACAACAACGCAACAGTTACCGCACAGTTTACTGCCTTCGTAAGTTCAATTTTCGAGCAAGGTGTATTGAAAAATAATTTAAAAACATTTTTTTTTTACTTGAACTAGTACATTAACGAAATATTGAATAATAATAATTATGAACCTACATAAAAAGTTATGAGGTCGAATTCAATTTTAATTTGGTGTTCCGTTTTTTACTCGTATATTTTATAATGGCTGTGCACACTTCCAGGACGGAAGCGCGTGCATTCGTCACCATTCAACTCATGTTCATTCTATCTCCAAAGCATCACAACGCCCACAACACATCCACACTGCATTTTCAATCCTAGGGACCACGCGATTCGATTTATTTTGCACCGCAGTGAAAGTTGATTTGTAAAGAAAGTTATTGTACGTTTTATACGTACGTACTAAACTGTAATTTAATCCATTGATGTATACCATCGGCGTGCGTGCGCGTGACCTGCAGATAAAGAGCGATTTGCTGGCGTCTGACGTGAATACGTGGGGCATACTGAAAGTCTCTGGATCTGGCCACAAAATAAAATAAAAATAAAATAAAAATAAAAGAATGTAGAAACAATTATGGAATTCGAAAATGAAACCCTTTGGGAACATGTTACTTTTTAATTTGCGAGACTGTCATTTGTTTTTCATTGTGACGTCCTTTCGAAAATTGTGTGTCGCTAACAAAACAACTCCATGAGTTTATCGTTTACATGTAACAAAATAAACTGCACAAAAATAGTTACTACAAAATGTAACTTAACTTAAACTAACCTAATCAAATAACCCGCCCCGAAGCGTGCCTGGCTCGAACGTGTCCATAACGCTGGCTGCGTTACCACGCTGGTTGGCATGAGAAATTTGTTGAATTAGGAACTCTCCGGAGCAGGGGTCATTACCACGGTCCCGCAGGAGCCGCCCCAGTTCCCGGACAAAACTCTTTGCCTCGTCGCACCATGGCCCTCCTGTCTCCACGGCGAAGGCAATCAACTGGTACTACTGCTCCAGTTCAGCGTATTTGGTGCGTTTCTGCCGAGCCGCGTGTTCCGCGGCATAGCCCGCCACACGCATCGTGCCTGGAGAGTGCAAGGCAGCGAAAGTACTTATGCAGGTGGCATTCTAGAGCAGACATTTAACTCGAAAACATTTTCGTTGTGGCTTAAGTCAACAAGACAGTTGCTAGAGACTTCAATTGGCATTTGGTGATGAAGCACCATGTCGCAGCTCTGTGTATTCGTGGTTTGGAGAATTTAGACGTGGATGTGATCATCTCCACGACGAGGTCGTGATGGTTGGCCGGCGACTGCGGTTACAGACTAATATTGTCACCGTGCGACAACCTTATTAGAACTAACAAAAAAATTACCAAGTGACTTAAAAACATTTTACATGTGCATCTGAAGGTTCGGAAGCTTTGCATTCGATGGATACCGCATGAATTAACGGAGGACCAGAAACGACTGCGTGTCTACTGGTGCCGTAAAAATATGATAAAAAAGTTTAACCGAAGACCGTCATTGGTTGGCTATAATATCGTAACAGGTGACGAAACCTGGGTGTACTGCTTTGAACTTGAAAGAAAAAGCCAGTCGGCAGAATGGGTCTTTCCTTTTGAAGATTTGCCGACGAAAGTTAAGAAAAGTAAAAATGGTTGCTCCTTTTTTTTATCAAATCAGGGCATTACACAACAGTATCGCTTGAAGATCAAAGGACAGTGACTGCTAGTCCGCGAAAAGCGTCCCGAAGCAATGTTCTCCTTCACCACGATAACGCATTCTCACATAAGGCTATTTGAAGGCTTCAAATGTGAAACTGATGACGCATTCTCCTTACAGCCCGGACCTCGCACCCTGCGACTTCTTTTTGTTTCCAAAAGACAAACTTAGAGGCACGCGTTTTACGAGTCCTGAATCGGCGGTGAATGAGGTCCATGAAGCCATTAAAGAGGTTCCTAAGGAAGACTGGTCCAACTGCTTTGTACAGTGGTTTCAGCGAATACAAAAATGCATTAATTGCGAGGGAATATACTTTGAAAAACAATAAATGTATCGTAAGTCTTATATCTATTCTTATTTTTCAGAATCCAGAAACTTTCAGCATGCCCTAAGTATAACAAATATGTAGAAACGTAAACGCAATTCAGCCACGACTGGTCAGTAGCCGCGGCCAATAATAAATAAATAAATATGTGGGTATATCTTCACACATGGCCATCTGATCCCAAACTATGCAGAGCTTGTACTATGGGTACCAGACAGCTGATATACATTACTTAAATAGATAAATACATAGTTATATAGATAAACAACAACCAGACACAAGGCAAACCTGGGCGGGATTCGAACCCGCGACCCTGTGCGTCGGAGGCAGATACACTACCACCTGGGCTACGGAGCCGTCGAATAGAAGAACCTTAGTCCCCCAAGGCGAGAATTGATACTATTTGAACAGACTAATAATAGGTATCACGTCTTGGTAGCAACGGTTACTACTGAAGTACATGTACACGTTTAAAATAACATAACTTATTGCTCAAAGTTCCATCGTATTCATATTACCACTTATGCTCATACCACTTACCACATCCCTTTACTTTAAGATTTTGTTTTAAGACAAATAGATGCAGTTGACACCAACAAAAAAACCATATCTCGAATCATCTGAGGCACATAATTATTGCTTGAGTCAAGTTTACAGGAAGTTCACCTGAATTTGCATTTAAAACAACATCCGTACTCGATACGCACTTATGCTCTAATTTCCGTAATGATTCGCGATTTCCTTGTCTTACGTATATGATGATGATCCATTTTAGAATACGCTAATATTTACTATGGTTTCCGCCTATTATCATTATCATTGTTTACTTTATAGTTGTTTACTTTGTTTACTTTTTTGTTTTGTTTATTTTATTAAAGTAAGTTTAGTCAGTTGATGGTGGATTTAAGAATTCTCAGTTTCAGCATCTGCTATCTATGTAGATGTAGCTAATTGCTATTTGTATCATCCGATATTTAGGAAATTGTAATCGATGCCTTATTGGTAATTAATAACTATCGTACCTATTAATCAATCAGCTTCGATTTCCTTGAAGGCCCACTAATATATAACTTCTTACACTATTCTGTAAAAAGTTTAGTAAGTATAATAATGTGTTTTTCAGGCTCAGAACGGATTCGATGAGCTACGTCGGTACGTGAAGCAAGGCAGCGATTTTAGTAAGGAATTAGCTTCAATTCTTCAAGAAAGGTACATTCATTCAATATTGTTATTAACTACGTATTTCTGAATTAATGCATGTTTGTTTAGCGAGCACTGAGTAATTAGAGTACGAGTTGGTATTTCGCCGCACTTCACTGCGCGCTATGCTCCACCGACCCAGCTTCGAGCTCAGTCGTGCACGCAATCGATAGCCTATCTTATCGACATTTCTCTGTACTTACTTTCCAAGGAGATATAAACAGTTACATACTTTATTATATTCACTATTTATCATTAAAATTGGGTACGGTATAGATCCGTTGCAGGAAAAAATAGCAGTCGTCAATTGTTGACGGATGACCTGGAGACGGATTTTTGATACATTCGTATTTGAATTCTCATTCTAAATCACGACTAACGTATGCGATTTCCTAAAATTCCTATTTTTGATAATTCATTCCGTTTACAGTTTACCGCTTTAAAATTTTATGCGTGAAATGAAATATGTTTGGAGGTTTAGTTATAATCAAGTTATAATGGCAACACAGTATTCGAATGGTCCAAAAATGCGGAAAAACGACCATTCGAAATGAATTACGTGTGTGAATTGTTTTCGAATCAATCAACAGCTCATATACGTCCCAACCGAGGGGCTCGAGCCTACCCTAACTTAGGTCGATTAGGCCTTAGTCGACCACGCTGGCCCAGTGCGGGCTGGTCGACTTCACACACAACCTTTGAATTTCTTCGCAGAAGTGTGCAGGTTTCTTCACCGTAAGAGCGTCGAATAAACGTACATATGAATTCGTAATTTGAAAACACAGTACGTGGTGGAGATCGAACCCGCGTCTCCCGGACGGGAGGCAGCAACCCTAGCCACTAGACCACCGACGCTATTTTCGAATGCGGATTGCAAATTCACTACGAGTGACTAAAATAGCGTCTCCTCGATCGATCATCTGCTCACAGTCCGAAATCTTCAACCATTTATGTGATGGTATAGAAAAAAAAATACAATAGGTAACGAACGTTGCCTTAGTTTTATTCTTAGGTTGAGTTGTGTAGTTATTACTAGGGCACGGCAATGGCCATAAAATCAGAAATAGTTTGTCGCGATCCCCTGCCAAGTGGGCCAACGCGGCATAGTGAATCGCACGCAATCTTAAACAAATGCAGTCCAAAAATTACATTGCGTGATTACATTGTCAATTTATACAAAATTACAAATTCAGCTATAGCATGGAATAATAATTTATTTTATAATCTGTTTTTTCCAGAGTGGAAGCTGAAAACTACTATTCGAAATGCATGGCTAAATTGGGCGCCAAATTGAGCAAAGCATGCAAGGAAAGTGTCGGCTCGTGTGCAGATGCATGGAAGCACGTCGCCTTGGAGATGGACAAACGGGCCGAGATTCATAGGTAATCACGTACAAATATGTTCATTCCGTACGGTGTACCAACATTAGATACAGAAAACTTTTTTTTATTAAACAAAATTTGTTGTTGTTTCAGGAACTACTCAAATGCTTTAGCAGAAGAATTAGTAAAGCCAATGAAACATGTCATAGACAATCAACTGAAGCTTAGAAAAAAGGTGAGCATTTGCCCATAAAAACACCAACAAAATGCATTTCCCTAAGTGCATTACAAAGTTTTAAAGTAGCATTAGAAGTTAGTAGATAGCAACTAGATCTCTCGTCACCTAAATTAATATGCAGGCCAAACATTTCGGCTGCCACCGCGCCCGTTTTTCGCCATTACGCTTGGTTGCTATTTGCATAAACAATTTTAGGCGAAGAATCATTTGGTTGTTCCCATTATAATACAAGTATATTATAGCACTGTCTGTTACGGGCTTCGCTCTATTTTTATATAAGAATCTTGTTCTAGATCGAAGGAAACGTGGATAAAACGACGCGTGTCCTCACGGAATGGCGGACAGCTGAAGCAAAGGCGAAGAAACAGTCGCACACGGCGGCGAGAGAGAACGAGAAGTTGCAGGACGCATCGCTAGACTCTAGGTCTGCCATCAAAACGTACATACAACACTAGGAAGTAGTTATTGCAAAGCGAAATTGTAAAAAAGCGAGCGATTGTCGTAATTGTGTAAACGACGAGTTTTTAGAACTATAATTTGAAGACAAGTGTTTACAGGGGCATTTCTCGGAGTTCGAGCGTCGGGCATATACCTCACGCGCACTCTATTTTGACGGCGGCGCGCGCCGACCGGATGACGCACGCGGCGACCGAGCGAGACGTCGCCAAGCTAAAAGTCAAGAAACGAAAGACGGAAGATGCTGTTAAAAAGACTGAAGTCGAGTATTATAATGTATGCGTGCAAGCTGAACGCGCCAGGTAAGCAAATAAATAGGTACTAATAACTAAATCAATGTAAAAAGTTTACACGATATTCGAGATAATTCGCGATAACTCTAAACTTAAATGAAAAACCCGTCCGTTCTTTCCGCTTTTCGGGGAGGTAAAAAAAAATGAATGAAGATATTTGGAATTAATGATAAAAAAAATAGTGTACCTAACCAAGCATAAAATTAGATTTTTTAAGTTCGATTTGTTTCTTTACGTCCGGCCTTAAATCCGGTTGTAGTTGACTCCTTGACAAATATTTTTTAATCGACTTCAAAAAAGGAGGTTCTGAATTCGATTGTATTTTTTTTAATGTATGTTATTAGATATCTCCGTCAATTGTAAACCGATTTTGAAATTTCTTTTTTCATTCGATAGGATTTACTTTCAAGTTGGTTCCATATAAATTTCGTTAAGATCTGATGGTGGAGCATGAGGTAAAACTTGGAAATTCCTCAACGGAATGTAGCATTCGCGTCGTTATTCGTCTATTCTTTTAGTCATAAATCTCAGTCAGTTTTTTACCGATTTTGATTATTCTTTTTTCATTCGATAAATGTGTCTTAGGGATAAATCCATATTAATTTTGTTATAATCTGATGATGGAATAAGAGATAAAAGCGGAAACTCTTCAACTAGTGATAGCAACATGCATCGCGATACCGTTATTGTACTTATTGGAAATCACAAATAATATAGCTTCTATGGCCGAGTGGTCGAGTATTTTACTCTCTTTACGGGGGCTCCGGGTTTGAATCCCGGTGGAGACACTGTTAAACGAAAATGTCCTTATGAGACTTTCTCCAGTTTAGTTAGGACATTGCTGCCTGAATCACCTGATTGTCTGAAAAGAAAGATGATTCCGTGCTTTGGAAGGCACATTATGCCGTGTCTCGGCTAATATCTACAGGAGGCGTCGTTACTCGATCTAAGTCAGTGGGTTTTGACTAGGGCGCAGTACTATATTAATTGTGTGACCAGGGTTTGTGAGGTTGGTTGTCGACTTTACAATCAACGATATGAATAAAAAGAAGAAGCCAGCCTACGTTCACTATCTGTAATCAGCTAACGATTGACTTTCAAGATAACATTTCAAACCTGAAACTCCTTAACAACTCATAGCTCAAGTATCGGGGTAAGGTTTTGTAAATGGGTAAACTGTAAGCTAATTAGGATCGTCAGTTTAGTGGCCAGTTGGACTACTAAATGACCTCTTATAGCCTCTTACCCAGTTTAACTTATTTTATTTTCGAAACAATCATTATAAACAACTAAACGCGCTTGCAAGGCACGAAAGACGCCGCTATCTAAACTAAGCAAATACCACAAATATAATATCTTTGTACTGAAACTGTTAAATAACAAAACCTATAGCTTTGGATAATGAAGAAAAATAATAGGAAATGTGTCGAGGTTTAATTACTTACATAAAATATATTGAATGAAAAACTGAAAATCATAAAATAATAATAATTTTAACAAAAAAATAGAAACCTCCTTCAAATTACCTTATATGGTTATCTCCACTAAAAAGTAACAAATAAAATAACATTTCAGATGGAACATGAAAAAAGATATTGCCAATATCCTCAATTAAGTAGATAGGTAGTGTATTAATTTAGAATTTTGTACTTCCTTTTGGAGTCGGTGTCAGCCAAAAAATCTTCGATAAGTCGTGGGCAACTGTTTTAAGTCGTCGTCGTTAAGTCATTTATAGTCCGTAGTACATATTATAGAATTGATAATCAATGATATAAATGTTTTGTTGTGCTGCGCGGGATGCAATGCCGCACCCGACCAAACGCAGGGACAACGACAGGAGCAGCTATCAAGAAACTCCGGGTAGGTTTCATTCAATAAATTAACACTCGTAGTTTCGTCGGACTCCAAAAGGAAGTACTAAATTCAAAATATTTACTTAATACACCACTACCTATCTACTTAATTGATGATATTGGCAATATTATTTTTTTATGTTCCATCTGAAATGTTATTTTATTTGTTACTTTTTAGTGGAGATAACCATATAAGGTAATTTGAAGGTTTTTAATTTTTTGTTAAAATTATTTTAAAATTAAATTGTCATACTGCACTTTTTATGTAAATCAAAGAAAAACTAGTTTGAGACGGCGCGGGCGTCACGCCGAACTGTTATCGCTCCTATATTTATTTTTATTTGAATTCTAACAATAAATTTCTGACAAGAAAATGTGTTGTGAAATATTATTTTAAATAAAATACAGTGATCGCCCGTAAGGTCAAACTCGATGTTTGATCCTAAAAGTAAAGGTTTATGACCCTTTTTGTTCTCTTTTTTATCTTTTCAAAGGCGACAAGGGTGAACGAACCTAAATAAAGATATCTATATCGTGATTTTCCGAATTCACGCCATTGCTAATAAATCGTATTATTTTCAGGCTAGAATGGGAGTCAAGTGTAGTAAAGGGCGCGGGGATGCTGGAATCTCTTGAAGAAGAGAGGCTTATCCAGTTAAAGAGTTGCGCCGACTGTTACCTCAAATTAACCGCGGCTGTCTCTCCACGACTTGCAGAGGTAGTTCCTATGTTAACATTATTTGAATTTACGTAAACAACAAAACGATCAGTGCATATGTAACCGAGTTACAAGATTTGTATTTTCTGGTTAATTTCAAAAGCTACTCGGCTTTTTTCTAGTTGCTTTACAAATTAGTGCGTGTTAAATCGTGGGGGTGATTTCCGGTATGTTTTAGACGACGAACAGCTTGGTGGGGCCGATAAACAGCGCGGACGCGAATCTGGATATGCGAGTGGTGCGTGGCGTGCGGTCCGCGCCGGCGGGCGCCTGCGACCAGCTGCTGCCAGACTTCTACTGCGAACACACCACGCTCGCCATGAACAAGGAGAGGCGCAAACAAGTAACTACAACCACCAGCTATTCATTCTATCATTGTTATCATCATTATTAGCCTGTGGCGGTCCAATGCTGGACGTAGGCATCTCCTAAGGCGCGCATTTAGCCTAATCTTCCGCTGCACTCATCCAATAGCTGCCAGCAGCATTATTATAGTTGACTTGTGCAAGGTATGGTGAGAATCAAGTCTGGCCCTAACTATCTGATGGCAAATGGAATCACAATAGAGAACTACATAGAGACTTTAACTGAGAAACGCAATCACAAGATTAAAAATGTTTTTTTCTATCACTGATAATAGGAAAATTTTATAAAAAGGAAACCTAAATCAATTTCAGGCACTGCTCAAGATACTTCAATTAGTGAAACAAGACATCGACAAAGAGCGCAAATCTAAACAAGGACTGGAAAAGCTATCGATGGCTATAAAGCAAACTCCAACGTTCGGAACTGATGATTCACAGCAAAATGTCGCTGATAAATTGTACCACGTAAGTGTTTTAGTACATGCATATACTCACATACAAACAGACGTTTTGCCTGAAGGGAAATGCCGAGGTAAAACATACACAAATGTGTCAAGGATTTTTTCCGCGTTGATCTTATGTCCCGCACGAAGTATACATACGAGACTCGAACGAAAATTTCTATATTGTTGCCTAGCAAAAAGAACCTAGAAAATGGCTTCCCGCGTACGTCAGTTTACGATCTACCATAAGCCTAATCTTCGATTCGTTCCATAGACAAAACTGTGTATGGAACTAAACAGTATTTCCAAAGAGCGTCGCCTTACGGCGGCGGCGGCCTGGCGGTCTTGTCTCAAATTTATTCTTAGTCATTTATTTCGTTGTAAAACATGATGTAACTTGTATTTTTCAGATGAGGTCGATGCTCACATACCTTGAGGCGGTGAGGTACAAAATTACATCGAGCTTGAACGAGCTGGATAACCGACCTACCGCGCAACACCCTCTTTCAACGCACATACAAATTATAAGAGATAAACAAGGACTGCAACAAAGTATATTGAAAGTAGGTTTCCAAAATACAGTAATAAATAAGTGTATCAAAATTGCTTTTCAACTGCGCATCCGATTACAGTTGACATGCAGTTCTAGTGACTGAACTTTGACTGCATTATAGCTGCACTCTGTATGCATTCTGGATGCTGTAATACAGCTGATGCAGTTCACAAACAGATAAACGGCTAACAAATCTATAATCTTTTTATGGATAAAATAAATAACTAATGCTGACGGTCCAACTGAATCAGGAATGCAATGCAATTTATATGTCTAGAACCGGAGTAAATTCATTTTATTTTTTCTCCAGGTTCCACCGTGGCTACAAGCAGACTACCAAACCGAAGTAAACAAAAATCTTCAGCCAAATTACTCAGCACTAACCAAAAGTATTAATGGTGGAGAAGAACGGGAGCGGCGAGACTCGATCATGAGTAGGGCGTCCAGCAAACTGCGCATTGAGCACCTGTCTTTCAGGAGGAATACTGAAAACAAGAGCGCGCCGGTCACGCCGGTGTGCTCGGAGGTATCAACGCCCACCTTGAAAGCTCAAACTCCTGAGGCACCTGCTCATCCCGAGAGCCCCTTAGACTGGAGTGAGCGCGGTGCTGGGGATGGACTATCCAACCAACAAGATAGTGACTTTGGTAAGGAAGAATATTTCACTTTCGGAACTAAATATTTGCTTCAGTTTTATTCTATTTTAGTTTAATCTGATATATTATATTCTCCAATACTAAATTAATCTTACTATAAATATCACAAATGCGTTTTTTGTGTTCAATTAAATCGCGACTGAACAGTGTACATAACATACGAAGGTGGATTGAAAAGTAGTCGGTCTAACCAAGAAAATAACACATACTAAATCAGTTATATTTTTATTTTTCTACATAATCACCATCAAGTTCAATGTACTTTTGTCACCTCCCCTTCAAAATATTTAGACCGTTGAAACAAAAAAAAGATTCTTCCTTAGAGTCAAAATATGCGTCTACTGTTGCTTTGACCTCGTCGTTTGTGTCGAAAATCTTTGCCCTCACAAGTGTTATTTAGGTTAGGGAAGACAAACAAGTCTGATGGTGCCAGATCAGGTGAATAAGGCGGATGCGGTAACAGTTCAAAGCCACAGTTGTGGATTTCAGCCATTGATTGTACCGACGTGAAAACACGGGTGTTATCTTAATGAAACAGGATTGTTCTTCTGAGCATTCCTGGACGTTTTTTTTTTTCATTTCTTCTCGTAAACGACGTAGTAACTTAGTCGTTTACGAGAGGAAATGAAAGAAAAACGAGTAAGGTGCACTAGTAATCAGAGTTTATGGTCTGACCCCTTTCAAGATAATCACCATAATCACAACCTTCGAGTCCCAGAATACTGAAGCCATCACCTTATTTGCCGACAAAATCTACTTAGGGGGTGGTGAACCAGGTCTTCTCCACTGTTTCGATTGTTTTTTTTTTTTTGTTTCCGGTGTACTAGTAATGAACTCATGTTTCGTCCATAGTAACAAAACGATAAAAAAAATTATCTGTATCGGCTTCAAATAACTCCAAACTGTCGCGTCAATCTCGTCCAGTCGCGGAACCCACCTCGCAGACACCTTGTGGGAACCCAACTCGTTCTATGATGTTTTGAGTTCGTCCATAAGAGATGCAAATAATCTCGCTCGGCTATCACTCTAATTTTTAATCTGCGGTCTCCTATAATTAAATCAAGTATTTTTTAGGGTTCCGTAGTCAAAAAGGATCCCTTATAGTTTCGCCTTGTCCGTCTGTCTGTCTGTCCGTCCGCGGCTCAGCTCAGAGACTCTTTAGTACTAGAAGGCTGTAATTTGGCATGTATATACATATTAATCATGCCGACAAAGCTGAAGAATAAAATCTATAAGAAAAATTTTTTTTGGGGTCCTCTGGTGCTCGTGAAGTGGGGGTTAGTTTTTTTATTCACCATTACCTTATAGTGTGAGGTATCGTTGGATAGGTTTATTAAAAATAATGGGGATTTGCTAAAAAACATTTTACGATGCTAGTGTACGCACGTTTCAGACCAGCGAAACCGTTGTATTTGGGAATGTGAAAAAAAACACGGTTGTAGTGTATAATATGATAAATTTAAAAGGAAAAGTATCAACATCAAGAAGGCTTTACAGGTTATCGAATAATAGACCAACTTATAAAATGTGCTTGTACAAGAAAAAATTCGGTACTACAAATATCATAAAAATATTTTTATGAATGTTAACTGTCTTAAACAGGTACCTAAAGTAGTATTGGACAACTACGGAGCCCTACACTATGCGTGACCCGACACGTGTTGTGGGCGTCGAAGGCCTTCCAGAGCGGGGTTCGCCTTTCACACTCTCTCGGTAGCGCTTGAATTCTGCTATCCATTTTTTGACGGATGAATATGACAGAGCGGAATCCCCTAATGTACTGACCATATCATCATGGATGGATTTTAATGATAGCCCTTTCTTATGGAAGTATTTAATAACGGCACGCTGCTCGATTTGCTCCATTCGCGGAAATTATGTCCGATTACTTTGTTTATAAATTTATAAAAACACAACTAATTATCGCACACGTTTCGAACTTCACACAATTAACTAGTCTGAGCTGAACTAAGTAATGTGGGTAGATTTGATTAATTTAATGGATCTGTGTTAGGCCGAGTACTTTTCAATCCACTCTCGTAGTAGAACGTGTTCTGAGTTAAAACAGAGTACTCTTATCATAAGATCCTATTACCACGGCGCGGCGTCGTTTATTTTCTGACAAACCATTTTCTGCAGATGAATTCTCATCACAGAGTGACAGCTCTACCGACTTGACGGACATATTGAAGAATGAGACCGGTGAAGTACCTGCGCAGGCGCAGTCGATAGGGAAGTGTCGGGCGCTGTACACGTACGAGGCCAGACTCAACGATGAACTTAATCTATCTCCAGGTAAATGTATTATGTTTTATTTAATATGCTCTAAGAACAATGCGCAATGGTAAATGAGTACATATCGCTGAGCGGTAACTTTTACGTTGTAAAAAAACAACCCGAATCCCACATAAATGCATTATAAGGTACAAACATATTATCAAACTGCAATAGTTTGAACACTTACTATTTAAATAAACCATCTATATTTTATAAATAGCAAAGCGAAATATATGAAATCACTATCATATTCAATGGAACAACGTTAAGCCAAGCCTAAGCGGATGTCATTCTAAAGTACTATCGACCAATTTGAATCACCCACTTTATAGATTATTCGTAGACTGTCAAAACTAGGTTTTCTTTATTACTAGGGAAATCCATACTAATATTATAAATGTCAAGTGTGTGTGTTTGTATGTTTGTCCGTCGAAACGGAGGGGTGAATGTTTGTATGGGACTTTCTTCAGTTTTAAAGGTAGAAAGCTCAAAATTAGTCTGTATACCAATTTGTAATAAACGAAAAACTCTTGCACCAAGTTTTTTTGAAAATCTCCCTCCAACCCCCTAAAGGTTTAACACAAAGGGATGGAAATTCGTAAGGGACTTTCCGCAGTTTTCAAGGTGGAAAGCTGAAAATTAGTATAGTTACAGGATTTAAATAAAACAATATTAATACATTTACATTAAATTTATAAATTTAAACATTCAAAAGATAAACTGTGTTACCCGCGGATTCCGATAGATGGCGCTACTAGGTTTTTAAAACACGCTAGCGATTTGTTTCTTTGTTTAATTAGTTTGCTTTATTATTTTTTGGCATTTCGTATTAATTCTCTATTTCTGTTAGCGAGCATAGCCACGGGCGGACCGCTAGTAAGGTATATTTAATCGAAGTTTGACTTATTTGTATTCGAATGACTGTAATAAATAATAAGCATGAGGTGGGTCATGATGACTCAAATTGGTCGAGTACATTCATGTGTATGTGTATCTATGTAAGTTTGTTAATGCTGAATTGATCCTTTTCTTGTTTGAGCAAATATAATTAATTAACTTATACACAAGTGAAACCATTAATACCGGCAAATTTCTTTTATAGGCGATATAATAAACATTCACGACAAGCAAGACGATGGTTGGTGGTCCGGAGATCTAAACGGATGCTACGGTATATTTCCTTCTTCGTACGTCGAAGAAATTACAACATGCATATGAAACACTATTTATCGCCTTATCATGTCAACAAAATAGTCATTACTTGGTGTAATTAATTAAATGTGGTTATTTTATCTATATTATCTATACTATTATTATATTATTAGAGAGAAGTCCGTACTGATTGACTGACTGACTCATCAACGCACAGCCGAAACTACTGAAGCTAGAAACACCAAATTTACACAGTAGGTTACATTTATGACGTAGGCAAGCAATAAGAAGGAATTTTGGAAAATTCCCCCTCTAAGGGGGGAAAAAGGGGGATTCAAGTTTGTATGAAAGTCCGTCATTTTAAGTTGGGATCATGAAAATTTGGATTTTGACTGCTATTTAAATCATTTGACAGGTGTTTGAGCATTTTATAAAATTCCCTATTTTGAGGGAGAAAGTAGAGATTAAATGTTTGTATGGAAAGTCTGTCATTTTTAAAGGTAGGAACTTAAAAAATTGGATTTAGGCTGAGTTAAATAAATGATTTGACACGTATTTAAACATTTTTTCGAAATCCCAATTTTAAAGGGGAAGTAGGGATTAAATGATTGTTTGGAAAGTCTGTCTTTTCTAAAGGCAGGAACTTGAAAATTTTTATTTAGACGAAGAAAAATTTATCGTTTGACATATGTTTCTCATTTTCTTGAAATCCCTATTTTGAGAGGGAAGTAGGAATAATTTTTTTTTATGGAAAGTTTGTTATTCCTAAAGGTAAGAACTTGAAAATTTGGATTTAGGCTGACATATTAATAAATCATTTGACACGTATTTAAGTTTTTTTTTATCCCTATTTTAAAAGGGAAGTAGGGATTAAATGATTGTTTGGAAGTTTGTAATTTCTAAAGTAGGCATGAACTTGAAAATTTGTATTTAGACCTTAGTCTAATTAACAAAGGCTTGCCTACCAGAAATGCACTTATATTAATTCCAATAAATTCAAAATACCTGCCAAAACGGATAAATGCTCACCAAATTGCATGCCTGCAAGCAGGCATGGGTGGTCACAAGACGACCTAACCCCGGAGGGTATCGCGAATCCCCTTCTAACCTAATTTCAGGGTGCCCGAACTCCCGTGCTGGCACCCGCCCTGATTTGGGTACCAATATTTGGTGATCATTAATTCATTTTGGCAAGCAAAAATTATTTTGGCGATCACTTAAAATGTTCCCATTAACAAATCGATTGACTCATAATTATTTTAACATTTTTTATAAATCCCTATTTTAAAGAGGAAGTAGGGATTAAATGTTTGTATGGAAAGCCTGTTTTGATTCAGACTGAGATTAATAAATCATTTGATGCGTGTTTTAGCATTTTAGTAAATTCCCTATTTTAAGGGGTAAAGTAGGGATTAAATGTTTGTATGGAAAGTCTGTCATTTCTAAAGTTAAGAACTTGAAAATTTGGATTTAGGCTAAGATTAATAAATCATTTGACGCGTACCTATTTAAGTATTTTTTTGAAATCCCTATTTTAAGGATTAAATGATTGTTTAGAAAGTCTGTAATTTCTAAAGGCAGGAACTTTAACATTTGAATTTAGACTAAGATTAACAAATCAAATGACACGTATTTTAGCATTTTTTCGAAATCCCTATTTTAAAAGGGAAGTAGGAACTAAATTTTTGTATGGAATGTCAGCCATTTTTTAAGTTAGGAACTTAAATAATTGTATTCAGACTTAATTATTCGGTACGAGTTCCAAAATGTTTTTGAAATCCCGACTTAAAGGGTCCTTAGAGTAGGTATTTTAAAAAGTACTGAAACACGAACAGTTGGTTAAAATGTGTTAAAGTATGAATTAATCTATCCGTGAAAGCCGAGGGGCGAGCCGCTAGTTATATAATATGAAAATATTCCATTACGTAAGGTACGCTATTCCAGTTATTAGTAATATTAAAAATTATGCTAGCAAATCAATCTTCGAATGACGGATAGTTTCAGTTATTTTCTGAAAAAAAACTATTTATTCAATTCTACTAATAACTTGTGATCAAAACGTGAATGTGCCGTTGAATAAAAAGCGCAGATATTTCTCATTGTAAGGTATATCAGAAGAGTGTTCGTCTCGACTCACGGACCGGCTCGTCCTTGTCGGAAAAATAATGTTATATATAAATTCACGGAATATGTAAATAAAAGATGTGTAATAAACAGATAAATTATTGAACAACTATAATCGATACATGGCACAATTTTATTAAAAATTAATATATCATTATTATGTGATTAATAATGTGCTAATATTTACAACATTTTATACTTACATATCAAAAACACTAATACATTTTAGTTATTTTATTTACACTAATGTCGATCTCAGTAAGTAAATGAATTGTATGTCGAAAAGCAAATTAATTTGAGTGCTCTTGTTTTGTACATTTTGCGCACACAAAATGTAAACTTCGAGCTTGTACCCACGCCGACGAACGTGAGGCAAGCGCTTACTGGGAAAAACATCTTACTCATAATTATTCATAACAAAAATGTACTCGGGCATATTTCAAACTACTGGAACGGCATGAGTGATGAGTTCATGCTATTACCGCGGGTCTTAGCTCGGTCATGCCGATTAAATACTGATATTTTCTTGTGTTTACTGATAACCTTAAGTGCAGTGTCAGTTTTAAGGCCTCACGCCCAACGCCACTAAAAGCATTTTATGAAGGACTGTCTACAATGGATCTTCCATCTATATTACTTTGTTATACGAGGGGTGAAAGTAACTTATTTAGCGCCGAGGCGGGGTAATAGTTCGATGCACTAAATAGAGTGCTGTTAGAGCTTATCGAGATAAAACTTACGAAAATAATATACTACAATGTGTTTGATATTTACTAGTTTATTGTATCGATTAAACGGAACAGATATTACCAAGTATAAAATAAGTAGAAAATATTTATAATGACCGTAAATGTATACAAATCGTATTTTTGAGGTATTTTAACTTAAATGTACTTATTTTAAACATGTAGATAAATTGTTTTTCGATTAATAATTACTATGCAAATAAACCAAAGTGTTGAATAATAAAATATATTTTTTAAGAATGGTGTTACTTTTTTTACTTTACTTATTATTAATCAATGCAGTATTGACATGGGATATGTGATAAGATCCAGTACAGAAACTTAATAAACCCAATATTTCATTTAAAAAAAGTGAGAATCCTTTTAATTAATGCAAAACATCTCGAAAATATATTTAACCCCTAACAAACAACCGATTTATGTTTAACATTGACCGGTTACATACAGAGACGGTTGTTCCATGGACTTAGTAAGCTTACTCTAACTAAACTAAACATTAGTAAATAACACCTTTCAATATCATCTATCAGAGTGCAGTTGAATGATTCGTCAGTTAATTCGAAAATATATTATTTCCATCTAAATCTTCTATATACAAAAATATGCAATTTTTACGTATCTTTTCACTTAAACATCACTTCTAAAACCTTAATGAAAGTTACAATATCAATAAAGGATTATGGGTTGATTGAGCCCATCCACAGAATCTCCACCAATTTATAGGTACATAAGTTAATTATTGACCTTGGTGTCTATTAATGACTATGACTATTTATTGGCATTGTCGAAATAAAATTTCATGAAGGTTTCAGAAGTGAGGATTACCTATATGAAGGTACGGCATTTTTTTAAATTTTTGATGTGATTTCCACACTTATTTTATAATAATATAATATAAAGCAGAATTAATATCCTAATAATATAGCTACATCAAATTCTATACATATCTAGTTATTTATTTCAAAATAAACAAATTATACACCAATCAAAGAGATATAAAGCAAGTACTTTTCAAAGGAAATAAATCACGAAGATGTTGAATAATATAAGTATATTAGGTCGGGGAAAAAGTCTTTTCGAATTTTGTACGTACTATTTTGTAATTATATCTCTCTGCTGAGGTTTTTTTTGTCAGTATCTGACAATGGCGGACGTGTTTCGTTTTTTTTTTTAGTTTTTTTTTTATTTGTGTTTAGTGTATAATTTCGATAGTGCATTATCCAGTGAATGTTTCGGGACTATAAACTTAAATAAAACAATTGAATGGCATACACTTTGCTGACATTTTTAGATGATGCCAAGAGGCCTCATAGTGGCTTCAGTAAATTGTACTATCACATTACTGAGCCCAATTAACCGAACAATCATCCAAGGATATATCCCTACAAATATCATTAGACACTGGCGAAATACGTCTATATAAGTTGTGTCGCCATTAGTTAGGAAGAAAAAAAAAATCTCTTTGCTTGTATTGTTTGGCTGATTTTGATATCACGAAAAAAGTTACATTTAAAAAAAGAAAATAAAAAAGAAAAACTGTTTCCCGCCATATTTCAATAGGGGGATCGGACTACTTTTTTTATTATTTATAAATCCAATTTTCATAGTTTCTGCTATCGAACACTAAAAAAAATTTTGCTCTATCTTTAAAATTGACTGAGTTGTAAATGTTTGAAATTCAAGATTAGACAGAGAGGAACATACCCACTTGTGACGTCACTTCCTAGTAACGCTATATAATCTCCATACAAAAAACTGTTTTTGAAAGAGTCTGACATATTGAAGCTTTGAAAATAACTAGCAACTAGGAAGAAAAATAACTATTTAGTCTAAGATACAAGTACATTACATTAATGCCTTCTTACACGAAACCACATCATATTCAAATTATTAAATATGTGGATTTGAAAATGACAACAACTTGGATTGGTATATATAATGAATTGAAAAAAAAAATATTACCTATCACCTCTCCCCATATCCTAATACCATACCTCATCATAACCCATAGAAATCTCAACCTTTTACTAACCTAGAAAAGGACAGATAGAATACGTGTGATCCTAAACAGACCACCCTACAAAGCTCCTATGTCTCTTAAAGCAGGTGTATCAACTGTGCCTAATCAGCCAACTTACAGCGCAACAATCTCAACCTAATCATCGTACACGAAACCTCAACTACCTAACTACCAATCCGTTTAGAAAAACATACAAACAATTCGTAAAAACTAGTGACAATAATGCATTTATGTTTTATTTTATATTATGCAGGTCACCTAAGCATAACCCAAAAGAAATTACCTACCTCACACTATAATAAAAGGGAATTCAATAAAATACAAATAAAAATAACTACGTAAACATCTGTTTACAAAAGTGACAGACCAAGACATGACACTTTATCTTTGACGAAACGGATCGCCATTTTACTCCAAGAAGTATTTATAACAGACTAAACATTCAAATAGTTGAACTGTCAAGAATTAAACAAAGAAAATATCTGCCATTTTTGAAACTGACAATGGAAAATTATAAATAAAATATTAGCTGGGATAAAAGCAAAATAACTTGGAACTTTCCTCTTTATGTCTGCGACCCTGCTGACGATGTCACCAATCGCCTCCCGGCCACCTCGTCCGTGCGTTTATACTCAATAAATCAATAAAAATACTCTGCGGGGTACCCGCTGGGAATACTCCTCCCTCTCGACGAGCTCCATCACACGACACTCATCATCATCATCCAGACGGGGTGCCATAAGCCCTCTCGGCGGGGTGAACTGTTGCACCATCTCTTCTTTCTCCAGACATTGCTCAGTGAAGAAACCACGGCATAATCTCCAAAGCAGCTTCTGGCCAGCAGCAGCAACAACAGCTTCTTTTAATATATTCTCCTCTTCATTTATTTTATTCTTCATTACATCATAACATTCTATTCGCGTTATTTGAACAACAGCGGAGTTCTATAGCACATTTTAACCATTTTTTATAAACTCCTTATTTGCTTTTACAAAGCCCACTGCCCCGGGCAGGGCTCGCCCGTGGGCTAGGCCCACTAAAAACAACCTGCCACGACGGCGGTCGGAGAGTGAGAACGACAAATACCGACGGCCCCAGCCCGTCA